>JAZDUA010000084.1:3772500-4305152 GCA_038098605.1 Gryllus longicercus | reverse complement strand
AGAATGGGTCCAGTTATTCCTGCTGTGCGTACTTTGAAAGACCAAGTACGTGTAAGGAAGTATTGCGCCACTCGCAATTATCCAATGCGCCATATTTGGCGCATCCGCCACTGCTTGGTTACTTGTGCTATAGCATCATCGTTTTATTGGGTGTTCAGACGTCCTTATATAGCAATCGAGTAATCTGTGTCCGTCCGTCTCTCTGACACTCACTGTCAGATCCCTTCCGGTCCGCTAAACCAGACAAATGAGATGACATTTGACGCGTCCTATGTCTGCTGGTGGGAAAACTAAAATTTTTACAGATATATCAAGAATATTGTAAAAAAAGTTTTGAGAGAATTTTGGGTGACGTAGGGGTATATAAAGAGTTGATCAATAAATCGTTTTCAATCAATGTCTAATAATATCCTTTCAACGAGACAAAACAATTGGATAATTCTTTCTAAATAATCTGGAAGCATTTTAGCAACCCTTGATTTTATTTATTTGAACGTACTTTTAAGTAAATGAGTGACTTACTATTCTATCTTTTTCGGTATTTACGTGAATCGTTGCAACTGGATGTATCAGATCACTGATAATTAAACTCATGTTTGTAATGATCCCAAAATTTAAACAAATGTTTTAATAGATATATTACAGGTAACATACAATGCCAGAAAATAGATGAAGCGAACAATTATAATACGTTTTAAAATGTATTTTTATTACGAACTTGCGAACACAGATTAAACTTAATGACATCAAAATACCCGTCGCAGTCACACGATAAGTCGGTGACAAGTAATTAAGTATTGGGTAAAAAAAGAAGATAATAAAAATTAAGAAATAGTATACACTTGAAATGCAATACATAAATCTGGAAGTGTTTGGGCGCAAAGAATGTTCGTTTATAAACGTTCATTTGAGATATGTGTTATATATATTATATATATATATATATATATATATATATATATATTAGTATATATTATATATATATTGTGGCGAGATGGGATTATACAAACCCCATAACACCACCGTTTCAATCGGCATGAACGCTCACAGGCAGCGAGATGAGCGACCGAAAACCAGAGTAGCAAAACGCGCAGCCTGGTATCCGTTGCTCGTACTAGTCGCCACGAAACTATCAAGTCACGTTTTTCCTGGGTAAAGGGTGAAGGAGGAGAAGTTACCCCCGCCACGGAGAAATTTCCCCAGGCAACGCCAATAAATACGCTGACACGCGAGCGGAAGATCTCTTTTCCGAACCATCACGCCTGGAGTCAACATCTCTCTTCTGCTAGCACGCGTCGGGTCAGCAGTTCTTCTAGTAAGTCACCCGCTCGGCAAGTAAGCAGATTCTCATCAGCGCTCGTCAGATTAGGTAGTAATTGCCGCCGCAACGACTGTTATAGATAGGAGTTTCCGGCGTTGCAAAGACGTCTAGCTAGTCGTCCGCGAAGTAGAGAGGAATTAGTGAAGTATTCTTCTATTAACTAATGCGCGGAAGTAAAAAGTTGCCCGTTGTGAGGAAAGCTCTGAAAGTTCTTGATTAACAGAATAAAAGTTAGGAACGAGCGAGGTGCTTGCACTAGCAGTCAGGGAAGTGCAAGGGACATTTTTCTACAAATTGGGCGTAATCGAAGGCGGTAGCAGCCGTGGGAGGAGAAGAAACCGATTAGTGGAGACGGAAGAATACGCGAGTCGACCGGGGAGAAGACGCCGTTCAGGAAGGAAAGAAAAGACGCAAGAGGATAGCGCAGGCAACGCAGAACTTCGGAATCGAGCAACGCGGTGCGCAACCCAGCACGCGACTTCAAGGTTGGAAAGTGGACAGTTTCGAAGGTAACCTGTAGAACTGTGAAATTAGGTTCAAGTTCCACGTCGGCAGGAAAAAGACTAGATTCAGAAGTGTTAGAAAACTGAGGACACGGGTGGTAATAATTTGCAGCTTTGTAGTGGGAGATTTAATGCGTTATTGCTTGCCTTAAACCCATTCTATTGGAGCAGTCATTATTCTGTTATTAGCAGCTATAATTAAGAGATAAATTGAGAGTAGTGCGCTTGCCCACATATTATTTATTGTATGTAATATTTTAAAGAAAGGCAAGTGATTGTAAATTAAGTTTAATTTCACGTGCAATTGTAACTAGAATAACTTAAATTTAGACGTATTGAATTTTCAAAGGGAATTCCCAGTACTGGTTAGAGAAATTGCCTTCAGAAAATTAGTTCTGAACAAAATTAAGTGTTCCTTTATTGAATAGGCTGTAAAGGTTGCTTATTTGTATTTATTTGATCATTTTTGAAAGTGTAATTCTATTTTTGATTTGTTTTTCGTTGTTATCAACTCATGCCACAGAATTTTGAGTGAATTACATGCTCGTTTATGTGTGATTTGTGTGACTTTTATTGTGTCAAGGGTTCAGACCTTTTTCGTACCCCCAAAGATCCTGCTTCCCTGAGATTCTAAGCTCGCTTCACGAGCATAATATCTTAACAACCCGCTTACAGTGCATGCGGCTGTGTGTGCAGAAGGTACCAAGGTTCGTGTGTGGTAAAGGGGGTGTTAGAAAATATATATATATACTATATATATATTATATATATATATATATATATATAAATATATATATATATATATATATATATATATATATATATATATATATGTGTGTGTGTGTGTGTGTGTGTGTGTGTGTGTGTGTGTGTGCAAAAATATTTAGAATTGATGCAGAGGGGAGGGGCGAGTTGGGTTGATTGATGGATTGTTTGAGATTTCCGAGAAGGTCAAACTGCTAATCGTTGGGTCCCGTTAGTATAACAGATGTGTTACCTCGGGAGGTGGCGGTAATTCCACCCCCGGATGCCGAGATTCTGAGATTCACACGTCAGCTTGCAAGGGACTTTTCCTCCAGGTATCGCCCACCTTCGAGGCACCGCCCCAGCCGGGTCAAGCTCTAAGCTCCCGCCAGATTCCCGGCATGTGTCGCAGTGTAGTGCATGTTAGTGTTTGTACGTATAAGGGTGACGAATGGAAAAGGAGAGATCGGAAAGATCGTGCGCAGTCTGTGGTCCATTTGGTAGGGTACTGCGCCGGCATTCGCCTAGTGCTGACCGGAGAAATCTCGGAAAACTACCGATCAGAGCAGCCGGCCGCTAGAATTCTCCTCCAGACGGCGACTGAATTCGTCGCCCTAGCTGTCTTGCTGTTATCAAAAATAGCGCCACCCGCCTGACTCTGACCTAACTCAGCCGGTGAGAATGAAGATGCAAAGAGTACTTTTCTAAACGCACTTCTCGAATGATTGCATGATCCCAGCGCATGAACGACAAAGGTAATTAGTCCCGTAAGTGTAGTGTACGTTTTATCGCAGGAGGTAGCGATGATGCTCCCCCACTGGATGGCAAGATTCGACACCTGACCTACCGTCGGCTAGCGGGGTTTTCCCTAACCAGGTATCTCCCACCAGTATTTCACTGCCCCAGCCGGAACAAGCTCTGAACTACCGACTGCTCTCCCGGCATGTGTGGTAGTTTATGCACATAAGTGTACCCTTTTCGAAAGGCTTTTTTTTACTAAAAGAGCCTGGCGAGTGCAGGGAGAGCTTGGCGCGTCGCGGCGGCCCCGCGCGGGGCCTCTTCGCCGGGACGCGTCACTCCGGCGCCTCTCCTTGCGCAACGTTCCCGCGCCTCTAATCGATCTCGGCCCTTGGGGCCTCCCGCCGCCCTCCGTGTGTGAGGGCACGACCTGCATGCTCGAGTGTCCGAGGATTTCCCGACCTTTCCCACTCCTGTGTGTCTTTTTAACGAACACAAAGGTACGTGAGTAAGAGAAACTAGTGGGTTTAAATCAGCTCTGATTTCTCGCTGGTACTTTCACGCAAAAACACGTGAAAAGGGACTTAAATTTTCGAAAAATTGTACATAACGTAATTTAAAAATACATCATTAAAAAACATATTTTTTAAGGGAAAATGTCCTATCTTCTTAATTGAAGCCGCCGCTACCGCCCTCCGTGTGTGAGGCACTAGTGGTGCTAAAACAAACGTATTTTTCGCTCGTACTTTCACGTACATTTACGTGAAAAGGACTCAAATTTTCGAAAAATTCTACATACCTTAATTTAAAAATACATCATCAATATTTTATTAAGGGAAAATTTCCTATCTTCTTAATTGAAGCCGCCGCTACCGCCTCCGTGTGTGAGGTACTAGTGGTGCTAAAACAAAACGTATTTTTCGCTCGTACTTTCACGTACATTTACGTGAAAAGGACTCAAATTTTCGAAAAATTCTACATACCTTAATTTAAAAATACATCATCAATATTTTATTAAGGGAAAATTTCCTATCTTCTTAATTGAAGCCTCCGCCGCCTCCGTGTGTGAGGCACGACCTGCATGCTCGAGAGTCCGAGGTTTTCCCGACCTTGCCCACTCCTGTGTGTCTTTTTAACGAACATAAAGGGACGTGAGTAAGAGCAACTAGTGGTGCTAAAACAAAATGTATTTTCACGCAAGTACTTTCGCTCGTACTTTCACGCAAATTTATGCGAAAAGGGCTCAAATTTTCGAAAAATTGTACACACCTTAATTTAAAAATACATCATTAAGGAACATATTTTTTAAGGGAAAATTTCCTATCTTCTTAATTGAAGCCTCCGCCGCCTCCGTGTGTGAGGCACGACCTGCATGCTCGAGTGTCCGAGGGTTTCCCGACCTTTCCCACTCCTATGTGTCTTTTAACGAACATAAAGGAACATGAGTAAGAGAAACTAGTGGTGTTAAAGCATCACGGATTTCTCGCTGGTACTTGCACGCAAAATTACTCAAATTGTCGAAAAATTGTGGATGACCTTATTTAAAAATCTATCATTAAGGAATACATTTTATTAAGGAAAGATTTCTTATCTTCTTAATTGTAGTTGCTGGAAGACGCAGAAAAAATTTTGAATTTTTGTAATATTCGAAAAATTAACGTTTTTTAAAAAAACATGAGACCTGTACCACTCTCTTAAACGTCCTTCATAATATCCAACAATAAAATTTAATCAAAAACAAATGAGGTATTTTTTTGAAACTTTTGAAAATGTCCGTGAGGCGTCATGTAAAGTACCCCCCAAAATTAACATATCTATTTTAAATTCAAAGGGACGCATCACCTTCCAGATCGATTGTGGAAAATCAATTTTGAAGAAAATCGGCTGAAAGGTTTAGACATTAGCGTTCTTCACAGATGGACAGACGGACAGACAGATAGACGTTTTGCCATCATTTGCGTTTTTCGGTATCAAGAACCCACAAAGCATAGATGCTGGTTATACCACGTGTTAGAGGATTTGTTTCTAAATTTAGCAACATGATTTATCCACTTTTTCGTTACCAGGGCTCTGTAATAAGAGTTTTTTTTGCCGAAAATTCGCCGTTTTTTCGCGCGGTAACACATAACTTTCTCACTACTTCGTACTTGGTAGCGAGAAATTAAAAAGCGAAATATGCATTGTAATGTGTCTGATGGATAAACTACTGGCCAAGTAACGAAGCTTGCGGTATTACCTATGACTATTCCGCTCATGAAATTAAAACCAATATTGTTTAATTATAGATACAAAATTCACCAAATTAGGGCGGTGTACCTCAGAAAGGTTTATCGCCTTTTCAGTTATTTTCAATATTTGGTGCATTTTCGTACTCTTGTTGGACATATTTCATTCGTGAGATAGTCATGGAACAATTTCCAAAACAGGGGTAATTAAAATGACTCGGTCGGGGATTTATCGAAAATATCCAAAGCACGTATGGTATTACCAATGATAATATATCTCAACTAGAAACCTGAGTTGTTATTGTTTTACATCCTTAATGAACGCATTGTTCTGCCAGAAAAAAGAAAGCCTGTATCCCAAACACACTTGAGATAAACGAACCTCGTCTCTTGTAGCTTCTCATGAGCGAAACGTCAACGTTCGCAGACACAAAATTAATTTTCCCCCTTGAAATATATAAGAAGATCTTCAATCAACTCCTTCATATCCATTATCATCTAACATTACTTTCATACCTTACGTGAATACATACAGCGTTAAAGCTTGAGAACTGGAAAGTGGGGAAATTTAGTTTCCCAAATCCTCAAACATATTTCAGATGTATATTGTATTAAAATAGAGTGACTTCTGACAGATCATCAGCTGGACATAGTTATTCAATCGAGAGCTTCGTTACGACTCAAATGTTTGGTATTGAACCTATCGATTGAATAAACGTGTCTCAGCTGACGGTCTGCTAGAAGTCACTGTTTAAATCGAAAATAATAATGAAATGAGCCTTAAACACTATTATTATTATTATTATTATTATTATTATTAAGCGTTTTCATTACTTAATTCAGTTTACCAATCTAATATTTTATTGAATAGTGTTCCAATTGTTATAAACAATCGAGATTTATTACTGACAGTGAAGTAAATCTTTAATACAAAAGAAAACAAAATACAATGATATACTCTCAATACTTATTTGAAGGGAACATACCTAGAACATACCATAAACACATGAATGTGTAGCTCTTAAAAATGAAATCTCTTAAGAACGATGAGATATACGTACCTGCAACAAAAGAAAGGGGAAAACAATAAATACTTGTACGCGCTATTCAATAAAAACATGAAAATAAGTATATTATACACAAGAAATTTACTCGCTTATGAAAGTGAATTTGTCATTCTTTACTTCCTATTGTACTTTCTACACCTTATTACAAACAGTGGTTGTGTCAAAAATTAAAATGATACACGAGTACATTAGAAGAGCGGGGCGCTTTTAGTATTTTTCCATTCAATTTTACACTTTGGCTTCTAATGTGTCAATTTGATTTTACAATTTTCATATAGTTTGATAATTTTTCAACATTGTTTTTGAATAATATTGACAACAAATAAAATATTCACAAACTGAACGGGAAATCATATTACATGAAATGTGGTCAACCATACATAAAAAACTAGCTTATATTAGTATAAATATTACAAAACTCTGTAAATAAGAATGTAACCTAAAAATCAGAACATGGACCGCGTTTGAATGTTTCTTCCTCTTCCTTGTCCTAACCTCGCCTCTTTATACACACACTTACACTAATAAGCACTACACTACCACACATGCCGGGAGACCAGTCGGGAACTTCGAGCATCTCTCTGGTCTGAGGAGGGGGAGGCGTTCCTAGAGGGGAAATCCCCTGCAAGATCTGGCGACAGATTTCACCATCTTGCAGGAGATCACTGCCACCTAGCGGGATACCATATTCGCTACACTAACGGGGAGTTAAGACCAATCCAGTTTGACTTACTCATAATCACGAAGTAATTAATCAAGAAAAATGATTGCCTTAATCAAAACTCGCAGTTGAAAATTCAACGTTCAACCTGTGAAGAAATCGATCATTTCGATTCACTTATGTGTAGAGAGAAAGGAAAACCAAGACCTTGGCCAGGAAAGTAAGAGCACAATGTTCTAGGCAGGGGACATAAATTATTCTGGATCTAGCGGCTACTTTCAGTTTTACAATCTCCCACATCCTTACTAGTCTTCTAGGATAGAGTTTTTTTAATTTATAAAGGTTTTCATAAATCATAAAGAACGGTAATTGCTTTTTCATCTAAGAAATAGTGTTCTACACATGACGTAAGAAACTTACATCACTCTACTAAGTACTGATAGAGGTAAGGAGGTGAGAGATACGAAGAGATGCAGTAACCAGAAATGCAATATTGAGACAGTCAGAACACAGGGTAAAAATAATATCCTTCAAAAAGTAATGAAATTATTCATATATGTGCCGCTGAAAGTTACATCGAATTGAGTTCTTGGATTATCCGAAGTTAATTCTTATGATCATATATATTATGCATTGTTCACGCCCGTAACCATCAATGTTATCTCTTGACATTCAACTTATTGTTGAGAATGGTAATAAAACTGATTAAGAACTAGAAGCTTTATGCAAGATACTTTCGGTAAAACATACACATTTACGAACAGCCTGTGCGTTTTACAAAACACGGTGAGATACATCTGCGACATTAAATACCTGGTGAAAAGAACAAGATATGCCATGTAAAAGAACAAGATATGCCATCTAAAAAAACAGTAAAACCTGCAAGCCCAAACAGAAGAAAATGAAAGCATTTTCCTTCCAATAATAGAGAGGGAGTTAAACAGGATGAGGAACAGCTAGTGGATTTCAGAATATCCTTATCGCTTAGAAGACTGATTCGGCAACGAACTCTAATTGCTGAAAATCAGAACATAAGCATAAATTTACTGGTTTTTGTCTTATTTAAAACAAATAAAACATATCCTTATCGAACCTCTCACACCGCATAGTCTCAGTTGTCACCTCACAACTACATACGTTTATGCATTAACATATCTTATCATCAACCTCTCTGAATTACGCAGGTATTCTTTTCTTGGAAGGAAAGTCAGCATGTTATTAAAACGTAATTATAATTGCAAACAGTAAAAATATTATAATTTATTTAACAGTGGTTTGAAACGGCCAGGGAATACCTACAGTATTTTCCTCTTACAACATACTACTTATTAGTGCAATGTTTTTGCTCTAGAAGTTTGTTTGAGAGATTTCAAGTGTACGATGTAGGTTTTTAAATGTTTTTTATCAGATAGGTAGTAGATATATATGATGCCATACCTTCGAATATATTCGTAAATATCATATCAATATTATTATCTATCAATTTTTTGTGGATTAAAGAAACTAATCAAGCAAATTATTTATTGTATCGAAACATATTTGCAAACTACCTCGTGAAAACTCCGATTACATTTACAAATGTTGCAATGCGTTAATCAGTCAAAGAAGTCATATAAGAAATTTTTCTCGTAAGAAATATTACATTTATTTTTTTGTGGAAGATAAATTTGCGCAGTATACAATTTTGAACAAACTAAAATAATTGTATTCCCAATTATAATAGAAGGTCTGAGATAGAAAATACTAATTACAAAAAAACTTGAACATTTGATTAAGACATAACGTTTCGTCAGAATCCTCTAAACCCGAAATTTATAAATTATCTAATCTAATAAAAGAGAACATCTCGTCCTGATATCCATACCCGGGATTTTAGAGGATGATTTAAACGCTTTGCGAGTTTTCGTATTTTATTTCCATAATTTGGACAAGTGTTCTGACCTTCTGTTTATTCAAATCTTATTTTATTGCGTTCGTTTTCGCCCAGGACACTCTCCGCCGGAAGTTTGCGCGCTCCTCACGAACCAGTTTTTATGTGCACAATAGCGCATCAACAAGTCAAATTAAGGCGAACGCAACTTCTTCAGTAGCAAGCGGGAGAATACAATGATTGCAGGAAATACTAGTATGCGTGCACTTACGACTCGGGATGGCTAGGGATGGTGCGTCGCCAAAATCGATATTTGCTATCGATTGGTGTAACGTCAACAGAACGATGTATTGTCACGTCGGTATTACCAATTCTGAAGTATCGATACACATTTGAATGTGTTTCAACTATATTATATGACATGGCATGTTCGAAAGGAGTATGGCATTATTGGCCGACAATCGTTCAAAACTCATCACTTTGGGATGGAAAAATCATTAATTTACAGGGAAATTTGGTTCAAGTGCGATATTTGGGATGGACATTCTCATAACAAATAGAACGGTGATAATTTTGTTTTAAATTAAGTAAACAAACCGCACTTTAAGTCTATCCGAAATCCCAATATATAAGAAACACTTAACGTCTTACTGTATACGTAAATGGTCAATACCTCATTGACATCAATGACAAAACTAATATACATTTGAATGTGGTTCAGTAACGTTAGTTACCAGCGAAAGATACTCAGAAGATTTATGATACCGTTCAAATTCTCCACTATCTTCTAAATTCGTCGTCAAATAATCTTGATAAAAATGAGATTGAATAATGGGGGAATACATTTTTTTGAATTAACAAAGAATAATGATAATCGGATAACGAGTTACATACTTAGTTGCGAACAAACTCATTTCATACAGAACTAGTTGTGAAATTCCTCATTTTTTTGAAAGTCGGTTGAAATGAAATATTTACAAACTATTTGAAATAAAAATTATTAGCATCAAGCAACAACAAATATAAGTATTAACACCAAATAATTAAAATTTAATATTTTTATAAATTTCAAACTATCATACCGTATTCTCACATTTCAATTTTTGGTTGTTGATATCACATTCGATACCGTAAACGTTTTGCTGTTTAGCTTTGAAATGCAGGGTTTCTTTGAATGGACTATAACGGTTACCCCATAAAAAAATTCAATATTTTTACCACAAATGCCGTAAATTCTTTTTGGTCCACCAAATTAGAGGTTAATTTAAGTTTTTGAAATATTTATGGTGATTTTAACAATATACAAAGACAATATATACAGAAATCAAGACAATATATACAGAACAATATATACAGAACAATATATACAGATCAAAATATACAAAAGTATAACTTCGAAGACGAGTTGACATGTCGCTCAGAAACGCCGACTATTCACATAACCTCAAATCATATAACGAAAATACGAAGCCAGGAGGAATAAGGAGGCATAAGAAAAAGATATAATATGACTAAATGGCAAAAAATAAGTATTCTCGATAAGATTTTGCAGGTTGTTAACTAAGAAGCTATTATACAAGAAATCGATATGGCAAACAAATTATAAATAATAAATGATAAATATTGATAAAATAAAAAAATGATAAAATCTGCATTGGAGTAAATGATTTACTTCTTCGAAGTGTTAACACAAACAAAATTGGGTTTCGGATAATAACTTAATAGATTAATTCTCATTCACAGATATCTACATTAGAGTACTTGAATAACCATAAATTCCTTGAAAACATACCAAAGATTTTATTGAAATAATAGGACATAGATTTTATTGTATTAATTACATTGCTACTTTTAGTTCTCATTTAAAAACTGCTTCACTAATTCGTTCTTTTCCAGAACCGACCAGTGTTTTGTAAGCTCAGCGAAACTGTCTCAAATCAAACTGAGCTAATATTATACTCTCATATTAAACGAATGCCGGAGACCTCATTCTACAAACACAAAAATACGAAGTGTGAAAAGTGTAAGATGCAAATACTGCATCACAACAATTTTGTGAAAACACAACCTTAAAAATGGATCATTTACTGTTTAATTTTACATCCTGTTTAATATTATATAGTAGTGGTACAATTGTATCAAGTTTTTTCATGGGCGCGTGCGCTCCTGGCATTGGTGCAGCAAACTATTTGTCCTGACGTCACCTAGCATACGTTTTATTTTGTATTTTGCAAAATATTGGTATAAAATAAAATATTATACACGATGATAAAGTATTTCATCTACTGGATTCAATTATCAGTAGTAAATTTAAAATTGTTAAATTTAATAGTTATTTACGTAACTGGTACTCAAAGTAAACCTTTGACGAGCGAATGAAATATTGAGCCGTGTGCGGCATTTTGAAATGAGTACGCCAATGGCTTCTTGAAATGAGAGACGAAGACACTTTCGTAAGAGTAGTGCATTTTTTTTGTTCGAATATGTGGAAACTCTCAAGATTTAGAATCATTCTAAATATGTTGCAATCATGTTGACTCCTTGTCTCTCTAGCATTTTGTTTACTTTGTAGAAATCAGACGTATTTTATGGTGATGCGTTTATGCGATGCACGTAGGGCAAAGACCATTTTGCCATACACGTACACCACAGAAACACTTTCCAATGAATAAAGACAATGAGTGAAGACAAGTTTTACTTTCCACGCGCGTATGATGAAAAAACATTTTACTTTATTTTAATCCACTTTTGAATAAAATAACAAAGTATGCTAAGTGATGTCAGAACAAATAGATCGTTGGGCTGCTGAGAGGAGCGCATGCGCCGACGTAAAAACTTGAAATTCTTTTTCAGTAACTTAAAATATTAAAATCACTATTAAGAATTAAAAATTAAATCAGTGGTTCCTAATGGGGTTGGTATGAACCCACTGGAGGTCGACGAAGTTTTAAAGGGGATCATGATTAAGACATCAATAGGAGGGAGAAAACCGAATAAGCACAGACACTGAACAATATAATCGAGATGCAATTGATTACAATATAAATGGTGTTGATACTTATTTGTTTATATATTAAGGTTCAAAACATCTAATAATATTTGTTTTAATTTAAAAAAAATATAATTGTATAGAAAATAACATTATCATTGATACAAAATTTCAATTCATATTCTTTGTCTAATTGTTATTAATTCATTTACGTGCACTTATTAGTTTTATGATTATGTTGTAACTAATAAAAAATAATGCTATATATTATAGAAAAAATGAAGAGGGCTCATGAGGCAAACCCTTGTTTTAAAAGGGGCCGATGCAAGAAAAAGGTTGCGATTCCCTGCACTAAGCGATCGTCATTTTGAAAACGCGTCCCACGCGGTCAAGTGGGTTCTTTTCATCTCACTGTGCGCGACGCAGCGCCGCGCCGCTCCTCGCCGCGCCGCGCCGTGTCGGCACAGGGGATTGGCCGGGGCGCGAGCGCAGGACCGCGGCGGCGCGGACGGGTGGGGGCGGCGGCGGCGGCGGCGGCGGCGGCGAGGGGCCATGTCGGTGTCAGAGGCGCCGACGCCACCGCTTTGCATGTCGGCGCCGCCCCGCCCCGCCCCGCTCCGCTCCGCACCGCTCCGCGTCGCTCCCGCCAGAGCCCCCAGTATTCGTCGGGCCACCGCACCTGTTCGGGCAGCGCACTGCGCGGCGGGTGGCCTGCCCGCAGGGGCGGGGCGGCGATAGGAGGCCGTTTGACACTAGTGGTGAGAAAAATTGAATCGTTTATTGCAGAAACCCTCCAAACGCCAAATTCCTCATTTTGAGAAAACTGAGAATAATCCTCAGAATTTTTCAATTTCAAAATATTTTTTTTTTATAAAAGGAGTTGATAAATGAATATTTTTCATATAAATATCCACTAAACGATGTGTCTATGCTCCTGGAACCGTAATCCGAAGCTAATGCGTGTTTCAGCTTTTGGCATTTGACAATTTTTTGAAATAAACGATTCAATTGAAGTGATCAACGCAAGAAGTCTAAGACTCATTTCAAGAAAACGTAGAAAAATCAAGTTAAAGTTACATAGTTGCGCTTAGAAAGCGTTGTGAAGAGAAAAAAATAGTGACTTAATATTTAACTTTATAGTGGAATATAGGTCAACCCAACAATGTATAAATATATTTCACCTTCTTATAAAAGAAACGAGGTTTTAATTTTTGGGAGATAGACCACTATTGCGATAAGCCCTCCATTTTATTCACTGATAGTATCCTTGTGTCAAGATTATACTTCCTAGCAGTGTCTTAAACGTGTAGCGCGTAAACTAATCACAGTTATTATTTTATCTTTCTTACAGTAAGCGAACGTCTTCAGGTATTGGACTAAAATTTACACACTACTATGGTGTAAAGAATCTTCGGGACAGCGGGCGCCGACAGATTTGCTCTTAAAAATGCTGAGTACTTATTATTTTAAAAGTCGCTTCAATGTTAAGTTCGTACTTCTGAAGTCACTTAATAAAGTAGTTTAGCAATAGAATAATTACTACCCGTTTAATTCTATAAACTTTTCCTCGTAACTTTTTTTTCGTTTTGAAGTGAGTAAATTTTACCCTTCACTGATAACAAGATATAATTTTTTTTGTTTAACAGTAAATGGCCAATATTTACAAACTCAGTGAAAAAATATTTCATAAAAAATTTAATGAGCTATACACTAAGGGTGGTATACAATATTAATAAATGTCCAGTGTGAACACGTAAATTCAGAATACGTTATATTGAGTTGCTATTAAATGATCAAGTAAATTCAATTGTGTCCATGTATGTGCAATATTATATCCAAGTCGAATGTATATCCAGGTATGTCCTACAAAATATTCAACTGTAAGTCCAAATCATCAAGTATGCAAAGGTTATTCTCAGTATAGTATAAAGTTGTTGAACTTTGAGTTGTTTGGATATTATTCAATTCAAGAGCAAACATGCATTGAAAAGTCATAAAAAATGATATAACTCATTAGCAATAACTCAATGAGAATCTTTTCAGATGAATTGCAGACTAGGAATTCCATGTCTTGTGGCATTTTACTCGCAGTGAAATTATTTCAATAAAGTAACGTCAAGGCAAGAAACGGTTCATGAAATCCAAACAGCTATGAAACTTTAGTTATTGTGTATTTTACATTTAGTAATTCATTCTCATTATAAGTTCATTTGAAGTAATTATGATCTTCAGTTATTACATCACAATTCATGTATGCAAAAAATTTTAGATCGAAAATACTCATATATCCAATTATGTCACCTAAAAAGATGTACAAAAAACTCGTATAGATACTTCTAAAATACTTCTTATATTATAAAATATACACTGATGAGAGTGATTGAAACTTGGCTAGGCTTTATCCAATTTTACAACAGTAGCTGCTATATCATTGAATTCAAACACGTCAACTTTGACGAAAATCGGTAATAATTATTCAAACGAGTCTATCAGGTTCCTTTAAAACGTGGTCCATTGTACCATTGTTCTCCTTTTCACGTATGCACAAGCAGTAATGGCGAAATCCTTTCCTGCGCCGTACATTACTTTTCCTAATTTCTCTGTGAGAAACCTCTTCGCTGCAACTTCCCATTGCCTCCTGCGCTTAATAGAAAGTGCGTGTACTCGTATGTTCGCTGACTGCGCGGTATGTGGCGAAAGAGAGCGACTCGCGAATCAAGAAATTACCCTGACCTTATTCTTCTACACATCTCCTTCAAAGACATCGCTTACGATGGGTGTAGTGAATATTTTAAACGGCTGTGCAATTCATACTTGTTAATTTATTCGAACTGACGAATTTATTTAGATTTATTTAGAAGTGACGTATGGGGGGAGATTATAATAATTATTAATATATATATATATATATATATATATATATATATATATATATAACTATTAAATAGCTGAATCCTATGCCGCGTACCCTATGAATTTCACAGCCTCCTGTTGGTTGCAAGCACGTGAATAACAATCTGACCCCGAAAAGGCTTCACATCCAGTGGAGATTATAATAAAATTACCGTGTATTACTGGACTTAAGACGTAGTTTTCTTTGGGCTTGCAATCACCATCCTGAATGTGTGTCGCGAAAGGTGTTTTAGAAGATAAAATTAAGTTAAAGCCCACACATTCCATCGCTAATTTGAAGCCTTCCCGGCGTACTTGTCACACTGAGAATTTCCCTTTGGCAATGAGGCAACATCCATAAGCAAAAAAAAAAAAAAAAAAAAAAGTTGGTGTTTTTTTACTCTACATATTTCCTGGGTAAAAGTGAAATATCTCAAAGTGGTATATTTTACTAGAAATATTGAAGATGATATATTTTGCCTGAATGACAAAGTATTAGATGCTCTCCAGTACATTTAAAACACGTATCTTCATATATAACATTAGAAAATAAAATTTTCTTTTAAATATCCTAGGACGGTCAGTGGACTAGTTTACTTGGAAATGAAGCAAATGTACCGTAATAAAACGAAAATGTCTTAAAGAGTATCTTTTAAGAAGTCACAAATGCACCGAATAGTGGAGGAATATGAATATGCACCGAATAGTGGGAGTCCGGTGTCTTCGGGATTTATAATCTGCTTTGTGCAGTGTCATTCAGCAAGTTGCTGCAACTTCTACTAAGCTACTACTGCTAGTAATAATAATGATAATAATAATAATATTGATGAGCTTATTTAGAACGTGCCGTAACGTCAAAAATACAATTTTCCAGCAAGCGAAGATATTCGAATTTAGTCTTATATTTCAAGATTAGATTCAACTGTTTTCGGATACCATTTAAAATAGGAGATACGCTATTTCTAAACACAGTATTTGTCATCATGACGGATCAGTGTTTTAAGAATATATATTAGTACATGAAACTAGAAAAGAAACGTAAATAGAGATACGTCACTTCAGAAACAAGATATTCCATTTATTTTCTATTTCCCCTTCACAGAACCCACATGGAGGCGGGAATTTATTTTTATAATTCAGGTACATCAAGCTACTGCCATACGGCTTAATCAGGTAGCGGGTGGGCTTTTCTTAATTACTAAAACTAAATGAATTTTAGCTTAACTATAATTGTAAAGATAATAATTTGGCGTAGCTAACTTGAATAATTTTTTTTTATTTCGTAATTAAGTTTTTTTTTCTTTTTGGTTAATTTTTTTGCTCTTTCATTCACGCATCACACACACAAATTATGTCATACACATCCATCTCTCTCTCTCTCTCTCTCTCTCATCAATTATCTGTACGGGGTGAGTATATGCAGTGTCCGCGTTACCTCTCTCGCGGCTTGAGACCGTGAGTATAACGGGAGAGAGAGAGAGAGGTGCCGGCGACGTGCGAGGGGCGAGGGGCGTGGAGCGCGGGGCGGGGCGGGGAGCGGCGCAGTGGAGAAGAAAGAAAATGCTGCGCTCTGCCCGGAGAGCGTCTCAGGGTCAACTAACGGAACGCAGCCCGGCATCGATCACGGCCCCCTGACACCCGCGACGGCTATTTGCTTATTTGCAACAGGCCGTGCAACGGAACATCGCACAAGGAGGCCCAACGGGTATTTACGATACGAGTGGGAAAAGTGACGTTTTATTTGCGAGTAAAGGACGAGCAAGAACGAGCCAAATAAAAGCACTTTTATCACGTTGGTTGGTTAGTGGTTAGCGAGTCCGGGTGCGTGAACTACCGACACCATCGGTTCAATTAATGAAGTGTAAGTTTTTTTTTCTCCGGAAGTGGTAGTATAGGTTTCTATGAAAATTCTTTGTTTCTTATCTGTTAATAAACGCTCTGTTATTGACTCCTTTCACTCAACGAATCGTTATAAACTATATGAGTTTCCATACAGTTTGCCATACATGATCAGACATTTTAGCCCTGTGAATTTCCTGTCAAATCAACCGATCAATTCCTTAATGATTCCAAGCATGTCAACTTCTAAGATCATTCGTCCCGTAAGTGTAGTGCATGCCGTTATCACGTGAGGTGGTAGTAATCTTACCCCACTCGATGACGAGATCCGGCAGCGACCTACCGTCGGGTAGGGGTGTTTCCCTCAACCAGGTATCTCCCACTAGCGGGGCCCCGTTCCAGCTGGGGCAAGCTCTAAGCTCTCCACCGTCTCTCGGAATGTGTGGTAGTGAAGTGAATGGTAGTGTAAGTGTGTATGTAAGGGGTGAGGATAATACAAGGAAGAGGGAGGAAAGATTGCTCGCGGACCGTTTGTTACGGTAGTGCTCCGGCATTCGCCTGGTGATAATGGGAAAAACTATGGAAAACTACTGAAACGAGCTTTCGGCCGCTAGAAGTCTCCTCCAAACAGGGACTGAATTTGACCTAGCAGACAAGCTAGCGAAATATGACTAGTAATACGACTACTTGAGAAGGCACATATGAGAGAGAGAAAGATGAGAGGGAGAGAGAAGATGAAAGAGGTAGAGAGAGAAGATGAGAGAGAGAGAGGGAGGGAGTGAGTGGGAGGGAGAGAGTGGGAGGGAGAGAGTGGGAGGGAGAGAGTGGAGGGAGAGAGTGGGAGGGAGAGAGTGGGAGGGAGAGAGTGGGAAGGAGAGAGTGGGAGGGAGAGAGTGGGAGGGAGAGAGTGGGAGGGAGAGAGTGGGAGGGAGAGAGTTCGAGGGAGAGAGTGGGAGGGAGAGAGTGGGAGGGAGGGAGTGGGAGGGAGAGAGTGGGAGGGAGAGATTGGGAGGGAGAGAGTGGGAGGGAGAGAGTGGGAGGGAGAGAGTGGGAGGGAGAGAGTGGGAGGGAGAGAGTGGGAGGGAGAGAGTGGGAGGGAGAGAGTGGGAGGGAGAGAGTGGGAGGGAGAGAGTGGGAGGGAGAGAGTGGGAGGGAGAGAGTGGGAGGGAGAGAGTGGGAGAGAGAGGGGAGAGGGAGATATGTGGTGGGAGATAATTTTAAAAAATATTTCTGAATATAATCTATTATACTTGCACTATAAGTTTAAGGTATACATTTATGGGCATATTTGAATACGCATTTCAATCGCAATATATTTTAACTTCTAAGAAGCCGTACTATACTCTATAAAATTGAATCACATCACTCATTCATCGTTCTTGTTACGTTCATGGCAAGACACCATTTTAGCCCCGTACTGAATGATGACTGAATGAAATCTCCTGGCCCTTCGCGCACCAAGAGAAAATTCGTCCATGATGTAAAGCATCATGCGTGATTTGTTCACGGAATGCACGCTCGCAGCACCGTCGACAGTGAACTGTGAAGTGCACACATTAACCTGCGCAACGCAACGTCTCGACGCAACCACCATACCGCACCCCCCCCCCCACCTCCCGCTTAGCACGTGGCTTAAACCCGTCACCTGTGCGCGAGCAGGAGCTCGTAATGACGCTATAACAAGATAACAACGCGACATTAACAAGATGTGCATAACCGCCGCGACGTCGTACTACACGTGTTCTGTGGCGAATTTGCTCTTACTAATGCTAACATTGAAGTTTCAAGACGTGTAATGCTGCAAATGTGAATTGAGGTGTGTTCGTGTAATCGCGTAAGGAGTGAGATGGGCAATTCTTAATACAGAAAAAATGTTTGTTACGAATATTTTGCATTGAAATATAGTACAGAATAATTTATAAAATTAAGCAATAATATCTAGAGTTGAAGCAAATGAAAAATATGTATTAAATTTCCGACAAATTTGATAAATGCGTAATTTGGAAACCAATTATGCTTAAAATACCATTTTAATTTTTTATATTCAAACCTAAAATCATTGAATTTCAAGTAATTGAGAATCAAAAGTATATCAAATTGATGATACCAATATTATTCACGTAAATAGTCCTTCACATACATAAAGTCATTAAATCATGTAAAATATTATTGTGAAATACGGAAAATTAAGTTATCAACACAAAGGCAAGAGGGTATGTAAGAATGAACATGGCTTTAGCATAATATAAAAAATATTTCAAACCAATTTGGTTAAAAAATATCTCGATTCTAGCTTTTGGATGATCTTCGATATTCACAAAAACATTATCAAATTTATTTGAACGACATAATTCCAAAAGTATCTTATGACTTTTAAACCACTACATTCCCATTGGAGTATCTATGAATTATTTCGATTCCATTTGTAGAAATATCGTTTTCCATATAATTTTATTCTGGGACAAAATTACCTAAAGCACAAATACATTATTTTTAATAAAAAATGTGTACTTCAATATATTCGTACACAAAACCGCAAGGCATTAGAAAAAACCTGATAGAAAACGCGTTGGGAATACTTTTTCCACTTTGCTGCTCTCGGCGCGAAGAAGCTTTGACGAACGGGATTTTTGCAGACACTTTGTTTTAGCATTTTTCGTCAAGTCACCCGACACCACCAGCGCGCCGCCGCCTCTACCACGGCCCCCGCCGCCGCCATCGACCTCCTCGCATCTACCACCAACACCAACACTACCACAGTCGATACAGGTACCATCACCATTGCCATTGCTGGCATACACCGCCACCGCCAATGCCGCTACCGCCGTTGTGGCCGCCTCCACTTCCACCATCCCTATCGCCACTGTTATCACCACCGCCATAGCCATCTCTACCACCATTCCAGCCGATACAGCTACCGGTACACCGGCATTGCTGACACCACTACAACCGTCACCACTGCCAACGCGGCCACCGACGCGGTCACCGCCTCCATTTCCACCACCCATTTCGCTACTGTAATCACCATTGCAATCGCCATAGCCACCGCCATTGCAGCCCCAGCCCCCACCGCTATTACTGCCATAACCGCTTCCACTGCCCTCGCCGCCGCCTATGCTGTTGTCGCCTCCGCTGCCATCTTTACCACTCCCACCACCGCCACCGCTACTTCAGCCACCGCCACCGCCACCGCCACCACCGCCGCCGCCACCGCCGCCGCCGACGCCGCCACCGCCGCCACAGTCACCGTCGCCACCGCCGTCGCCACCGCCAACACCGCCGCCACCGTCCACACCACCAACACCGCCATCACCATCGTCGCCACCGCCTCCGCTACCACCATTCTTTTGATGCGCAACGTCTTTCGGGGGTTCCTCACGGCGCCGCCTCTGCCAAGGTGCTACTTTCCAGTGAGTGCTCGTTCCACAGAGAGGACTTCTGAGTCGTCTCAAAACGGATGACGACCACCAAGTGGAGTCAACTGATACTTACACTTCCCAAGAAATAGTGAAATGTTGGCTCATACACGGGATAGAAACGTTTACGAGATGACAATTATTAAATTGACTGCTAAATTGTATACGACACTTGCTGCATTCTTATGTAATGGTAATAAGCATTTTCGTCTGAGAATGTATCAGACACGGTTTTGTTGACTTTTCTTACTTGGTCGGAAGTGACATAACGCCAATCTTGAAAATATTTTTATGAATCCGTATTCATTAATATCTTTAAGAATCGACAAGTGTTAGCTCTTTTAGTTTTTGAGGCGAATTTAACATTATATCTGAAAAAGGTAAACTTTTTTAAAATTTTTTATGTCATTGCTACATAGACGAGTCAAAACGTTAAAAAATAATATGATCCCATACCTTCGAATATACTCGTAATTATCATAACAATATTATTATCTATCAATAATTTAAAATACGAGATAATTCAGGAGCATAAGTTCTATAAGTTTAGCAAGCGCTATTCTTTGTTTCGAACTATTTTAGAGAAAATATATTTTTGCAGGCGGTCTCACATTAATACTTGTGCGGTTAAGGCAAATACCGTTAGATGGAGTAAAAACTAAAGGCAATTCTCCAGAGTATACATGACTGTGCACCCAAAGTTAAGTACACATTCGAGATCTTTCGAGATACACAGTTTTCTCACCAGCGCAGCGTGCAGTCTAATACTCCTCTTCTCTTGAATTTGGTTTTTCAAACACTTGAGCAGTACAGCGTTGCCAATCGTAACGTAAGTAGATAATGCTCAACCGTGAAGTGTATATTTCTTGTTGGGCAAATGGCAGTGCGAGAGTCTAGATCAGAATCGTTCCTTGCATGTTCTCACAATTGAGATAAGTATTTATTGTTCTTTTGCAAATACATAGTCATATGACCATTACGGATTAAGTAGTGAAATTAATATCATTCATAACTTGATAGGTAATTCTAATGTTGTTCGATTTACACTAGTCACTTATTTGAAATAGCTTTTCTGTAGTTAAAACGGAATGTTCTAAAGTAATTGAAAGTAAGAAAACATATGCTAATATTTTAATAAAAACTTTATTCTCCACAAACGTAAAATATGTTGTTTTGTTTGTGAATTGTTAGCATTACATTTTTCAATTAATTAATTTCATATCCAATACCGACCAAATGCACTTCTTACGGAAATAAAACAATTTTTTAGTTAAATAAAAATGTGCTCGAACCCACAAAACGATTGTTAAATGTAATGAAATGACGAGTGGAATTACTTTAAGACTACGTGATGTTCAACATTTGTCCACCACGCCGCTTTTACAAGGTCAAAACATCAATCCGCAAGTCGAGGCTTCTACACTAAAGGCTCATTCACAATGCAAACATGAACACAAGCATGAACTTAACATACCACATGAACATGAAGCATAAAGTTAACATAAAGTTAGCACAACGTCCATAAGCGGACACATTCACAATGCGTTTCCATAAGCATAAGACGTAAGACGTTAATTGTAAACCTTAAAAGCTTCAAGCTTCTGCGCTTCTGCATTAGTAAGAAATAAGAAATCAACCAATAACATTGCGGTAACTCAAAATCTAGTATCTATATATGATCCAAGTCGATAGATCGAACAAAAGACTGGATTTCCAGATTGCGTAGTTGATTTTTGGCGGTTTTCTCATTTGTTTTGTAGCGTATGATCTTTTTGTAATTTAGTTCTGCTGTAGTATTTATCGTAGATTTAGTTGTATTCACAGCAGTATCATTTAGTTTTCATTTTTATTGAAATTAAAATATTTTATAAATCAAACCCGTAGGCTATGGACATAGTCGATATCTCTAATTCGATTCTTGCATCCAACTAATAGTAAACTAAAATGTCCCGCAGACAATATAAAATCTTACTTTACTTTTGTTTATGTTGGACATTGTGAATCCTTCAGTCTATCACTTATGTTAAAGTTTATGTCCGTGCGTTATGCTTATGTCTATGTTTGAATTGTGGGTGGGACTTAAGGCGGTAGTCGCCGCCGCCGCCGTGAACCCGTCTTCACGTCTTACGTCGGCGTTTCTTTATTCAAGAGGCCCAACTTCGTCACGGTGCTCGTTGGTGGTTGTCGGCATTAAAGGCGAAGTTTCGGCCACCCCCCTCCCGAAATGCACCTGCGGAGGGCGACGTCTTCCGCGGCCACTTGCGTCTTCTGAGTGGATTGCGGCGAGTGCGCGCTCCCCCCACCACCACCACACCCCACCCCACACCCCGCAACGACGCACTCGCCCACGACGCACGGCAGCCGCTGTCCCAGCCCCGGCCCTCTCTAGGAGCCTGATGGCCGTGATGACCCCGTCACTTCCGTCCCTGCCACCGCTGTCCTCGCTTCCGGTCTCAGCTACCTCTGTCCTGACATCTTCTCTCCGTCAACCCCGCCCCTACAGCTCCCGGTCCCCGGCCGCCTGTCTTCGTCACCCTTCCTCGCCGATCCTGCCCGGCAACCTGTCTCCATCAACACTAGGGAGTTTTAGCACCGCGTGTAAGGTAGCGGCGTTATGCACTAATAGTCACGTGACGAACCTTGAAGTCATACCGTCTTACCTTAGGCCTAAGGTACGACCTTATACTTTCATAAATAGTGCAAGTCTGTGGGTATCTCTACGGTCACCTTACAAGAGGCAAAATGGCCGCCTAAAACAGAAAAAGTTGATTTTTTCCAACTCTGGTAAACCGATTCTCGTATGTGATGCAGTTACAATTATTTATTCATAACTCCACAACGTTGGCAAGAATTAACGGGATATGTTGGATAGGTTACGGAAAAGAAATTCGCGAAAAAGGAGTTCAAATCATATCTTCTGGATACGTTATGTCTTATGCTCATAACGAACGCTGTTGTAAGATGTTTCCTATATTTTCAAGAAAAGCACATCCAGACTTCATACTCATAAACGGAGGGCCACAAAATCTAAAACTCCATACACAATGAACATTTGTTATTCTGTTGACTCGTAGTGTTTTAAATGTCTCACCACTAGTCTACACTCTTTGATATATTATGCAATTTCTCTGTTCAACGCTTGAAATGCTTCCTTTGTTGTAATGCATAACGCAATGTCGCAATTGCTAAAACTCTTCTGAACGGTGTTCAATACGACTGTATAAAAGCGTTTGTTACGTGATCAATAGAGTTTAAGGATATCTCCTTACGCCTGGCGCTAAAACTCCCTACTGTCCTCGCAGCACCTTGTTCTCGCCACCCATCCCCACTATCCATCCCCGCCAGCCGGCCTCGCCACCCGTCCCCCCACCCAACCCCGCCACCCAACCCTGCCACACGTCTCCTATACTCGTCCCCGCATTCCCCGTCCCTGCCATCGTTCTGCTGTGTCCGCTAACCTCTCACCAATTCGTTTCTGCCACCCATCTCTATGTCCCCCTGGTTGCGTTCCCCCGTCCCAACGACACACTCGCCCAACCGCTCCCAAACATGAAACTCTCGCCGTCCTGCTGCCCGCGTGGCCATGCTGATCCCTCCAGCTACGTACCTGCCGCATCCTCTCCACCACACTCCATGCCTGCAACGCCCTGCCCCACCCACCCACTATTCGTACCACCCTTTACTTCACAGTCCATCCCCGCCACCCGGTCTCCACCACTCTGTCACCGTCAACCTGCCCACGTCATCCTTGACTCAGGCAACCAGCATCCACCCGCCTCCCTCTCTTCCCGCTTCCTCTCGCACCCCTCTTCCATGCTCCTTATCTCCATCTCACTCTCGTCGCAGACACCCCGAACTCGCGAGCATCCAATGTGGCCGTCAACCCCCGCAAAAATCCCGTACCCCACCATCCTCATTCAGACCCGTTCCCACCAACCCCCGTTTCAACAAACCCCGTCCAAGGGCAGATAATGTCCAGTAATGCCGCAGTTCCACCAAGTTCCATGTCAGCATCTTCCATTCACGCCAGGTCGTTCTACCGAGGTGCCATCCACGCCAGCCCCTGTTTCAGTAACCTTCGTCCACGGAGTTCCCGTACCTCTCAGATCCATTCCCAGCCTTCCTCGTCCCTACCACTATCATCCCTTCTTTCTCCGCTAGTTGGTGAAAAGAGCGTAGCGACATTTGCGTGGTCAGACGGGAGAGTGCAGGACACATGACCTGAGTCTCGTCACGTAAAATAAAGCACCAATTCAATTCAATTCAATTCAATTTAATTCAATCCCTGACATCTCCCTCATTTACCACCGAGTCTCCTCCAGCCTCGTTCCCACCAGTCCGCGTCTCCGCCATCTCACGTATTAGCAATACCCATCCGCGCTAACCCTTCACTGCCATCCGAGCCCCCGTCACCGCGCGCTATCCATCTCGTCACCACCACCGTCTTCCACCCACATCACAACCGTCACCGCCCCGTCACGCTCTGGACCACACCGCAACATCTGCTCCCACCACCACCACACCGCAGTCGCCAACCTCACCATCACCGTAGGCACCGCAGCCCGCGTCACCATCGCCATCACTCCCTTCACCCCGACCACACACCTCACTCCATCCCACAACTGCAGCTCACCCTGCCCGCGCCCTCTCCACCGCTCATGCACGGACACTCGGGCACTCTGCAGCGCGGGTCGCATCCCGCAGGGGCGGCAGGCACGCGGCGCAGAACGGGGTGCAAACCGCTCCCCGCGGCGAAGCGAGGAAGCAACCGGGAACATGGTGGGGGGGGGGAGAGACACGAGGGCACGCAGGTGCGCTAATGAGTTAATAGCACTTAGACAGGGTCGCCACCCGCGCGCCAGAAAATTTTCGTTAATAATTCACGCATCGTAACCGGCGGCGGCGGCGGCGGTGGGCGTCCCTCGCTCACACCCCCTCCACCGCCTCTCATTCCGTTCCCCTCCCGCACTTCCCCTCTTCGACTATCGTCGTCGTCCTCCTCCTTCTCCTCGAGGTGCGACGATTCCGCGCGGCGCGTTCCGGAGGAGCGAGAGTCAAGTTCGGCAAAAGTTGCGTTGAGACGAGGACGCGGACGCGCTCTTGCTCTCGGAGCAGAGTGAGGAGGACGGAGGAAGGACGGAGGGAGGGCGGAGGGAGGACGGAGGGAGGACACAGCGAGGACGGAGAGAGAACGGAGGAAGGACGGAGGGAGGACGGAGGGAGGACGGAGGGAGGACGGAGGGAGAACGGAGGGAGAACGGAGGGAGAACGGAGGGAGAACGGAGGGAGGACGGAGGGAGGACGGAGGGAGGACGGACGGAGGACGGACGGAGGGAGAACGGAGGGAGGACGGAGGGAGGACGGAGGGAGAACGGAGGGAGGACACAGGGAGGACGGAGGATGGACGGAGGGAGGACGGAGGAAGGACGGAGGGAGGACACAGCGAGGACGGAGAGAGAACGGAGGAAGGACGGAGGGAGGACGGAGGGAGGACGGAGGGAGAACGGAGGGAGAACGGAGGGAGAACGGAGGGAGAACGGAGGGAGGACGGAGGGAGGACGGACGGAGGACGGACGGAGGGAGGACGGAGGGAGAACGGAGGGAGGACGGAGGGAGGACGGAGGGAAGACGGAGGGAGGACGGAGGGAGAACAGAGGGAGGACACAGGGAGGACGGAGGATGGACGGAGGGAGGACGGAGGAAGGACGGAGGGAGGACGGAGGGAGGACGGAGGGAGAACGGAGGGAGAACGGAGGGAGAACGGAGGGAGGACGGAGGGAGGACGGACGGAGGACGGACGGAGGGAGGACGGAGGGAGAACGGAGGGAGAACGGAGGGAGGACGGAGGGAGGACGGAGGGAGAACGGAGGGAGGACACAGGGAGGACGGAGGATGGACGGAGGGAGGACGGAGGAAGGACGGAGGGAGGACGGAGGGAGGACGGAGGGAGGACGGAGGGAGAACGGAGGGAGGACGGACGGAGGACGGAGGGAGGACGGAGAGAGGACGGAGGGAGGGCGGAGGGAGGGCGGAGGGATGACGGAGGGAGAACGGAGGGAAGACGGAGGGAGGACGGGGGGAGGACGGAGGGAGGGCGGAGGGAGGACGGAGGGAGGACGGAGGGAGGACGGAGGGAGGGCGGAGGGAGGGCGGAGGGAGGACGGAGGGAGGACGGAGGGAGGACGGAGGGAGGACGGAGGGAGGACGGAGGGGAGGAGGGACAAAAGACGCCAAACGCCCACGTCGCCCCCGCTGAGGACGCGCGTGGCAGGCACCTGCCCACTGAGGCGGACGTCGAGCCGCCACAGGCCGCGTTGCACGGCCGGACGAAGGCCTCGGGAAGCGCTACACGGGAGATGGTGACGGACATTCGAGTGACCGACGGAAGCTGAGCAGCACTGCTTTCAACTCAAGAACATTTGAAGAAAATGCCAGGATCTATTGAACGGATATCAAAGTCTGCACACCACTACGTGGATTTTAGTGATATATTCTTAATTGTTTATGTTAAGTTTCATGTCTATACTACTTCTTTGCGAACAAATTAATTTACTTATTAAAATTGTGATGCACTGGACGGCCAACTGAAGACCTGCGGAAGCGCTGCATGGGAGATGGTGACGGACATTCGAGTGGGCCAGGAAAGTTGAGGCGAATAAAATGTCGGGATCTCTTGTACGGATATGAAACACTGAACACTGAGAGTTGAATTTAGTAAATTAGTCTTAAAAGTTCATGATAGTCGTGTTAAACTACTTTTGAACTATTCAATTTAGTTCTTAAAATTGTAAGGCGTTGGACGGATAACCGGCGGCCTCTGGAAGCACTGCTTTAGGATTCGGGCGCAGCTGAAGGACCTTGGAGTGGACGATGGAAATTGAGACCAATTACTTTGCATTGAAATTGAATTCAATAAACTGACGGTTTCTCTTTGGACGGATAGAAAAGTTTGCACATTACTTCTTGCATTTTAGTGAAATAATCTTAACCGTTTATGATAAGTTTCATAATTATACTACTTTTGTACAAAATTATTCAATACACTTCTTCTTGAAATCGCTACTCATTGGGCGGTTAACCGAGGAAATCCAGAGTTCACGTGACGCTGAAGGTTATCAGTGTCAGGACCTGCAGTACAGATACAGGGCACTGATCGTTGATATTTAGAAAAATTGTATTTAGCGATCAGGTATGCATAAATGCCATTAGGTACCAATAAGTAATTGCACTGAGAATATTTTGATGTACAAGAGTGAAAATTATCTGAATTACCCGAAGTGAAAAAAATGAATTGAAGGAAATGTCAATATCTCTCAGGAGAGATATGAAACAAAAGGAGACTCATCGTTGAATATTGTTGAGAGTAAAATCTATTTTGTGTTTCATATCTTTCAATTTTCTGACAGCTTTTGAATATATTTATTTTTAATATTGAACTACGCTGAAATTGCAATATATAGTAGTGTCTCAAATAATGAGGAAAACGTAATAGTACACGAAACAAAGTTGAAAAATATCGTATAAAGGTGAAAATAATATGTAAGAATCAGGAATCAATGAAGAAATTAAGATATGACTGCCGCAATAGATGGCGAAGGAAATATTTCATAGAATAGAATAATCGCAAAAGATGTACTTAAGCAAAAATACGTTTCTGTATATTTAAAATGTACACGGTGAATTTTTTAATTCTATACCAATGAATTCTCCGTAATTATTATTATCAATCCTGATTTCTTCAACCAAGACAAACTATAAAAACGACCTTTGAGAATTAACTTCAAACGTGGGGGATCGCATTGAATAAATTTTTCGTTCGTATAATTTATCACAATTAGTTTAAGATATAATTATTCCAATAGCATCCAAAACATAATTATGAATCATCACACCCACACCCAAGAAGAATATTTTTATTAGTGACATACGAATTTTCAAAAGAATTCTGTAGACTCTAACCACAAATTGTGTTCAATAAATGACGTCAGTTACGTTATATTCGTTGCAATAATTTCGAATTGCTTCGAGTATATTTGTTATTTGTTTTTGTAAACTCAATAACAGTGTGTATTCAAAACCTCATCTAAGGTTTTATTTGCGGGATAAATATTTAAATACTTCCTTTCTCAAATGATATCTCCGGGCAACATAGTGTTTTAGGTTATGAAAGCATTGACATTCCATCTTATAGATTAAGATAGGTTTCAATTGTCTTTGTATACCATTCAACACAGAAATGCCACTAGCATTAATTCGTGTTTGTGGGCGCGTCAATTGCTACGATCAGTTGTGTGTCGCGGGAATCGGTGTTGATCTTCCCCCGCTAGAGAGATATGGCGCCGACCTGCGTGTGGAATGTCAGGATTTTCCCCAACCAGGTATCTTCCATCAGCAGGCACCGCCCCAACCAGCACAAGCTCTAAGCTTCCGACCGCTCTCCCGGCATGTATGGTAGCGTAGTGAATGCGTGCGAATGAGGAGTGAGAATAGGACAAGGAAGAGGAAAGAAAGTAGAAGTGGCCCGTTTCTTAGAGTACTCCTCCGGCATTTGTCTAGTGTTGATCGGAGAAACCACGGAAAACTTCCGATCAGAGCGGACGGACGCTAGAATCCCGCTCCACAAGGCTACTGATTCGACCTGGGACTGGAATCCTAGGATCTTTCGGCCAGAGGCACTGCACTGACATCAAGTGATGCCTTGAGACACCTACCCCGGTAAATGCCAGTTTGAACACAATATTTGGCAGCATCATGGAAAAGCGTCTTAATAATATATTATTGCCCCAATAAAACAAACGCACACGGACACACGCCTCTTGCACTTGAACAATAAACACCTTTCCGAGACTATCCCGACCGTTCTAGCGGTGCCACATCGCGTTCGTTGAACACGTCCCTCCTCGCTGTCGGGCTCTCTCGCGTCCGAAGTCGGTGAGTCGCCGTCACACTCATCTCGGTCCATGTACCTCGAGAACTCGTAGAATTTCTGTGAGGCGTGCTCTTTTTTTTTTTCTCTCTCTCTCTGGGGGCGGGCGCGGGCGTCGGTGCGCTGTAAACGCGGAGTACATCCATTACGAGATGACGTCACGCTTCCTTTTTTCTCGTTCTGGTTGGCGGAGCGCGCGCGAACGTCTTTCGCCGTGAGAGGCGGCCGGCGGCGGCGGCATGTGGGAAGGAGGGGCGGGCTGCGGGCTGGTGGAGACGTGGAAAACGGCCGACGCACTTGTTAGCACTCCACTCCGCGCCCCCACCCACCCCCGCCTCCTTCTTTTCCACCATGCTCTCCTCCGCCTCCCAATCCAGCTGCTTCTCTTACTTCTCCATCTCCTCCTCCACCTCCTTCACGTCTTCGTCTTATTCCGTCTTACACCTTCTTTTCTTTGTCATCTAGAGCTCCATCGTCCTCCTGCACCTCATTATTATTCCTCTCAATGCTTTTCTTCGCTTCTACACCTCATCCTACAGCAATTTGTTCTCTTTCTGGGCTTTCTATATCATATTCTACGCATTCAAATCTTCCTCCTACTTTTCAACCTTTTCGTAGTCGTCCTCTTCTTTCTAGTCCGCATCGTTTTCTTTCTCCTTCTCCTCCATCTCTTTCTTTTCGTCGTCCACCTTCTGAGTTTCCTCCACCTTTACCTCTTCCTTTTCTGTGTCCCTTTTCTCCTCCTTCGCCTCTTCCTTCTGCTCCTTACCTTCTACCTCTTATTCATTCTCCTCTTCCTCATTCTCATCGTCGACCTGTTACTCATGATCATCCTTCGTCTCTTACTTATACTCATCATACACCTCTTCCTCATTCTCGTCTTCCAGCTCTTCCTCATTCACATCCTCCATCTCTTCTTCATCCTTCACCTTTTATTAATTACCATCATTCATGTCTTCCTTCTTCTCTCCGCTTCTCCCTTCACTTATTCCTCATTTTCGTCCTGCACTTCTTCCTCCTGCCTCATACATCTTCTTCCTCCTCCCTCATATACCTCTTCTTCTTCCTCCTCCTCCATTTCTTCAATTTTTTCCTCCGCCACTCTTTTTCATTCACATCCTTTACCTCTTCTTCATTTTCCTCCTTTTCATCTTTCTCATTCTCTTAAACCTACCCTTCATCTTCCTTCTTCTCTTTCTCTTCCTCCTCGCTTACCTTCATCGTTATCTGCTCCTCCACCTCCTTCTCTATTTGCTTTTTTCGCCTCCTTTCCGTTGCACAGGGCCCATTGGTGAGGTTCTTGGGACACATCAAGTGCAGCGAGCAAGGGACTCTTCGAGATAAGCCGATGGCAACGTTAAGATAAGGGTGTGAGAGAAAGAACATACATTTTTGTATTCAAAAGAGACACTCATATCATATCTACACGCTAATTTGCAAAACAACTATTTTAAAAATAATGTCAATAATCAATTAACAAATTACGCATTAACTTGATGTAATGTTTATTCAATTTGACGGAGTGACGTCCATTAATAAATAATGTATGATATTAACGATCAACAATTTCATTTAAATTATGTGTGTTCGAACGTGAGAAGAAAACTGGAATGAATTCAGGTCACCTAAACAGAATCGATGAAGTAGGCCTCGAATGGCCTCGAAAGCTTTACTTCGTAAAGAAGGCGAGAAATACCTTAAACTGCAAGAAAGGGAAGATTAAAGAAAGTGGCGTCAAAATGTGAAGTTATAAATAAAAACTTGTCTCATAGAACTATGTATTAAATACCCGCACTTCTAGTACACTAGTACGTTAATCTAATGCAATAGAATTCAATACTCTCTAAACTAAATAGTTCCATGCAATTACAGAAAAATCGTAAGGTAAAAATAAAATTCGCCTCGGTAAAATTGAAAGTTCAAGGAATCGTTCACCTCACTGAGTAGATGGAAGGAGATTTCTCCGTGGATATAGAAGCTGATGCAAGAAAGCCAACAAATTGTTAAAAATCCGACGAGAATCCCCATTGACTTACACTTTTGAATTTCAAATACAATTGTTTTCATAAAACAAGAGAGCGGTCGATTCGATCTTATCCCGTATCAACATATCACATCTGATTCGACGGCTTTCAATTCTACCCAAACGAATTAATTTTGGTGCCAAGTCGCTTCGTCAAATTCTCTTCATTCACAACAGATTCCCAGACAGACGTGTGGGAATCATCAGTTCGCAGTCTGAAGCATCCGTACAGGTCTTCTTTACTTTAGAGCGGTAGACACTGATGATGAGAGCAATGAATGAAGTAATTATTTTATCTTCCCTCCGGTTAATATGCAAATGTACTCGCAGGTAGTACAGCCTTAACCCCCTATTCTGCTCAGAGAAATCGGAAAATAGTTATTTTCTAGAAATCATCGATGATCTATGATTACTGACGCTAGAATTTTCCTCGAGACATCGCTTGAATTCGACCTAGCTAGTGTCGAAAATCCAGACATCGTCGAAACTCGAATCTAGGATCGGTCCCGGTGCCTCACGGTGCCCTGCGCCATCTCTCCCGGTTTATTATTATTATTATTATTATTATTATTATTATTATTATTATTATTATTATTATTGTTATTGTTTTAATTTTTTGTTGGTTTCTTTTGCGAATCTGTCACCATAGAGCCATACGTGCATGACCGGGGCTCAGTCTTGATTATCGGGGTAGATCCACGTTACTTTTCCTGTAGGGAGAATCAGCATTTTCAATGCTGCTTTCGTTTTTATACCCCAGGCTTGTTAGTCTTGGGGGATGGGATGAAATTATGATGATGAATGATAAAACGGGCACACACGAACAGACACGCACAACACCCATGCCCGAGGCGGGACTCGAACCCGCGGTCCTTTGGTTCGAGACCGCCACTGCTCCACTGCCGTTGCGATTTTGGCATCAAAGTGACATTTATTATTATTATTATTATTATTATTATTACTATTATTATTATTATTACTATTATTATTATTATTATTATTATTATTATTATTATTATTATTATTATTATTATTATTATTATTACGAGTATTTCAGACACCAACGAGCAGAAGAAGCAGCCACCTTATGCCAGAAACCGGATGATCCTTCGCCGCTACCACCACCACTCACACGCAATCCGGAACCTCCGAGGCGCCCGGCGCCGGCGCCGCTGCTGTCGACAGAGACATCTGCCGGCCGGATCTCCCAATTAATGAAAGCCAGCAACGCTGCGCGTAGTTGTCATTAGCAACGCGTAAATAAGAACCAATTTTCTCTGTAAACACGCTCCGGATAGCTTAATGTGGAATTAAGTATGTAAATTATAATAATTTACCCCCAGAAATTATGGTAAAACTCGGGTCTAATACGGGGCCTGTTCTGGCTACAAATGAGTACGATTTCATCAGCGAACGCAGGACCGGAAACGACGCGCCGTGACTAGCGATAAAAAAAACGTATTTCTTAAATTCGGTGAGTGTGTGGAATGCTTGCTCGTTGCGGTAATTGAAATTAAAATTGGGGGCTGGCGGGGCGGAGAGGATGTCGGTCAGGAACCCGCGGCGCGGCGCGCAATTCGACTGTTCGTCTGCGCATGCGCAGACACTCGCCCAGGACGGATGTACACCTTGCGACACGAGCGTCTGCTTTGGAGCGTCTGCTATTGGAGGTGCGATACGCACCTCCAATAGAAAAGTGACACAAGTGCCAAATCGTCATTTTTCAGCTAAAAGGTGATAAGAGATTACCAAGAGGTACTGCTACTATTCTGAAGTTGATTTTTGAATTAGTTCTATTACTGTCCGCTAGAAGGCGAATATTTGGTACAATCTATAACGAGTACTACAGAACTACGAAACATAATATTGCAATTTCTGAGAAATCAGAAATTCGAACTTGTGTCATTTTTCTATTGGAGGTGCGAATACGAGGTTGTTAGGTGCTCGAGCAAATCTATCTATGAACTGGAACGAGTCATGATATTTGACATGGAGAAGACGTTTATATACACGGTCTATTTGAGATTAAGTTGTCAATGATTCAGATACTATGGAGACGGTAAAGGTATAAAGAAGAACGAAAAGTAACAACCAGAAAAGCGGTAGACGTCTCGGAATACGGATGAATGTTTGACGTCTTGAAATATAGACAAATGATTTACGTGTTGGAGTACAGAAGAAAGTTAAAAGTCTCCAATACAGACGGAAATGTAACGTCTCGAAGTACAGACGAATGGTATAAGGGTTGGAGTACAGAAGAAACTCAGACGTCTCGGAGTACTGACAAAAGTTTGACGTCTTGGAGTACAGAGTATGGATGATAGATATACGTCATGAAGTATAGATGGAATGTGGACGTATTGAAACGACTTTTGTTATTGTATTCTTTAGTTCCAAATTATTGTGTAAAGTTTCTGCTGTCATTATTATTGTTGTGAATAAATGTTTTTTTTTCATTTTGACGTTGAAAGCGTTTAAATTTAATAAATCAGTACGTTGCCTTATTGCAAATCTACTGTGCATGTCGTAGAATCACCAGCCCGAAAAATAAAATAAATAGATATTTCTATTTTTCTCCTCAATAATTTAACAAACTTTTACCATATATAATAAACTGAATGTCGTTAACTGAGTATTTTGTAAAATTGACAAAAAATAGAAATAAGTAAGAATATCTACTTTTTAACTGAAAATATTGCCTACTTTTGTCTTGTATGTGAAAACTTGCATCTCAGAAATGGATTACATTGTATTTAGTAATATTTGTGGAATGGTAATTCTCGATATGTTTACAAAAATTCTACCCCCAAAACTTACACTTCAACAGTCGGTCGAAGGCACGCACAATATTTTATTTTAATTTTATTTTTCGTAATTCACACATGTAGGTTTATAAATAAAAATAATATCTTGATTTATGCTTTTTGAATATTGTTCTTGATATTAAACTGCCTACTAATATTAAAATTCATGAACCGAGACACTTTTCTTGAATATTCAGGCAACTAATTAATATTAGAATCAAGTTTCTCTGTTAATAAATCAAAAATGTAAGTGGTGTTTTAATTAGGTAATTAAATCAACTGTAAATTCGAAGGTGCATTAATTATTCAGTTACATAACTCGTTTCAGTGACATTTTAAAATTGATCGGCTATTAAAAAAAGCTATAAACTTTTAAGGGTGGACATACACGTGATGCACCCATAATATATGCAAATCCGACATGAGAAATACAAAAATGTGTATAATAAGTGATTTAAATGAAATCAAGTGATCCATGATAACCAGCGTGTACCTACTGCAGATTATTTATGTAAATCTCATAATAAATCCACGAAACACGATATATATGTTTAAATAACGAATATTTACTAAGAAATGGTACATTATATCGACGAAATAAAATTTGGAACTTATCTTCATATTTAATCTCATTATCATTTTTCTCGGTTGTAGGTATCTCTTTGAGAACGACAGAGTATTACGTATAGAACACATTTGCAGTTGAATAAGAGTTAAGGGAATTCACTTGTTCTTTCCAAGTGATATAATGCTCCACCATTACATTGTTTTACTCACCGAGATGGTATTCGTCGTGTCTTATATTCACTGTTAAACAGTTTGTGTAGTCACATGACTTATTTCGCACCTTATTCTATGAGTAACTGCTGCAAATACGCCTTATTTATTAGAATCCCTTAAAGTCTTCGCTTCCCTCGACTAGATCTAAGCAGATTATTTTAGAAACGAGAATAAAATGTAATTTAGATAAAACTCCATCAACCCAACATTGCATATTTCGCTCTCAGCTTTTACAGCAACCCACGTGATAACTTCCCCATCATTTTTCACACAAACAAATCCACATAAAATACCAAAATATTGATCTATATGTCAATATAAGGTCTATATGTCTATAAGATCTATATGTCAATGCCAATCATGAATATATTTACCTTTTTTAAATGAATGCTTTGGATTTTTCCTAACACGACTGCAAGTAAAACGCATGTAAGATGTGTTCGGAGAAACAGGAGAACTCCGGCAAAATCTACAGCACACGCACTGTGTTCGTTCACAAATTCCTCAGGGATCGATTAGGATTTGGATATCCAAAGGTGGAAGATACGAGATCTGACCACTACATCACTGGTAAGAACGGGAGAGATAACTCGTTGAAGGGAGCAAGCAAGTAAGGTTGGAAGAAAGAAAGGAAGTAAGGAAGAGAGGAAGGAAGGTAGAAAGCAAAGAAGCAAGGAAGAGAGGACGGGAGGAAGGACGGGAGCGAGGAGGCAATGAAGGAAGGGAGGAGGAAAGGAAGAGAGGAAGGAAAGGGGAAGGAGGGAATCAAGAAAGGAAGGAAGGAAATTAAGTTTTGCAATTTTCAAAATTTGAATTTTTCATGAAAATTTAAACAAAAAACTTCATATTCGGAAAGTAATGAAAATATCACAGGAACTTTCTGTAAGGAAGATGCAAGCAGATCTTATCCTGACGTGTTTACCAACTTTCAGTTCAATAGCATGTAACTTTTGTAGCAACAAGTGACACATAAATCCACCTTTGATTCCATATAGACATACCGATTTTCGAGTACAAAATTTCTCTTCACCACTTGGAGCATTCTTGAAGGAATCTCTTTGGTACAACACTTACGGAATTTAATATTGATGATGTGAGAAGTTAGATTGGATAGAAAATCGTCTTAATCGGTTTAGGCGATAGCTTTGTCAACGGACTTACTGACTGACAAACGGACGGACAAACGGAAGGACAAACGGACGGACAAACGGACGGACAAAGGGACGGACAAAGGGACGGACAAAGGGACGGACAAAGGGACGGACAAAGGGACGGAAAAAAGGATTGACAAACGGACGACGGACGGACGGACGGACGGTCGGCTGGACTGATAGACGACAGATTGACGAGAAAAGTAGTTTTGCTGTCAATCTATTTTTCGGTATGCAGTACCCACAAACGTGGATTCTTCAACACCACATGTTAGCGGAAGTAATTTACCATACATATGAACAAAATGTATCCACTTTTTCGTTACCGAGTTTTTCTGCCGAAAATTCGCCGTTTCCCGCTCACGACCACAATACTTCGTCTTCTTGCGAAGCAAGAGCCGCGAAAGTAAACGCGAAGTGTCAGCGGGCACCGCGGCGGAGGAGGGCGGCGGAGGCGGTAGCTGCCCCGCCTCCGCGGCAAAGCGCGCGCCCGCCGCCGCCGCCGGCGCCGGCGCCACCGCAGGTGGATCGCGGGGCGTTGGGGGGGAGGGGGGAGGGGGCGGCGCGCGGGTTCGGAGCCTCGACGGCAGATCGCGTCCGCGGTGGGCGCTTCGACACGACCGCACGGCCCGGCCCGTCTGCGCCCCACACCCGCGAAATAATTCAATAATTCTAGACAACTTCTTATCCACTTTGAAGAGATTTTATAAGAAAACTATCTTTTATCCCTATTCGTTGAGCTAAAATTTCGCATCTTTTAATGACGAAGATAATAATAATAACACTGAATTTAATTAGTGGAATAAGCTTCAGCAAATGAAAGAACAATTAGAAGTACTTATGGTAGATGACGACAGTACTTCAATTGTGAAGCGCATGTATCTGACACAATACTTTTATCCTCTCACATATAACTCAGTGAAGAATATATATTCATTCGGTTGGTATAAACAAAAGCCATCAGTATTAAAAACGAAGGGTTAAAATACAATGCTTTGTTTAAAATATCAAAATGATAGTCAATTTTTAAAATATATCAAGAATAAAAAATAAATACTACGCACGTTATGATGTTATCTTATGAATTTTAATTCTTTATATTTAAATTATTTGTCTTTGGTTTTGAATATAGCTCAAACCATCTATTGATTGTCAATATTCTGCAACATTTCCAAAATGTACAGACAAAACGAACTCAGTAAGGAAAGAAACATATTAAGACACACGTCATCGTAACGTAAAAAATAACTATTATTTCGCTCATCACCTTGGATCTTGTGATGGACCAACAGAAAAATATTTTAAAGAAAATAAAAAAACAATAAAAAACACGCGGTCCTCAAAGTGCAGCAATTGTGTTCGCTGTCGGCTTTTGTGTCGTGATAGCCCTTCGCGCGATTGTCTTGAATTGCTTCCTTCCGGCCAGCCGCCAGCTCTCGTCTTCCGTAGGAGAACAAGGTTATCACGTCTGCATCGGCGGTCGTGGAAGCAAAATAATTCTTCCTACTTCCACGAAATGCACTCCTCCGCCCTGCGTCTATCCTTTGCAAGACCACCCACGACTGGTTGCTGCAAACTGGGGGCGTAGAAAAGGATGATGCTACGAATATGATGTACTACACAAAACATGGAAAGAAGAATATCAATATTGTGTCATTTAATACCTAAGGTTTAGGTTAATCTCCTTTCTTTTAATCCATAAAATATTATTAATCCCCTCCAAATTAACAGAATTGGAAGAATTTTCAGTGTAAAATGACTAAGAAATAAAAAAAATTGCAGTGTTATAACCCTAATTCAGTGTTGTTACAAGAATGACAATAATAATAATAATAATAATAATAATAATAATAATAATAATAATAATAATAATAATAATAATAATAATAATAATAAATAATCGCCTTAATTTTATACACTTGGAAGAAATTTTTTAGGCAAATGTGTATTACTTGTCAATGAAACAGTCTAAGCCAGTCTTCGCCAGTCGCCAGTCTTCGACTGTTGCGAAATTCAATTAAAAATCATTATCTAATGAAAACGTACGAAATTTGACGTCTAAAATAACCCATTTACGAATAAGATTCTTTCGAAAAAGAAATAGATAACAGTGAAAAGAGAAGAAAAAACCGAAGTGTAAACTACATATCAAAATAGGGAAACATAAATCTCAAAACAACAGAACAGAAAAACAAAGGTGTACAGACGAACATGCATCTGCAACAAGAACACAAGAAGAACCTTTTCAAGAACACAGTTGGGGCTAAATGGCGTAGACACCAACCATGGCATAGAACCAAAGTAAAAGTAGGTTTTTCCCTCAGAAAACAGATGAACCGATGGTTGCATCTATTTCGAAAGTTCTATTTTGGCGTAACCCACAGACACTCACAACCATCACCAACCATAGCTAAAGAAAGAATTTTCATACTGCGGTATGAATCAGGTTACGAGTGTCATAATAATGATTATTATCCATTTGTCAATTTGACTTATTGGGGAGCAGGTCGATGTCTATTTGTCAATAACACAGTCGACACAGACCATTACTTCACAACCACACGTCATTTCACAAAAAGTGAAAGGAAAAAGGCTTTGACCTACTGAAATCGTCTTGGAACAGCACCGATTGCGACCGGCTGTCGTCACAGATAGCTCAGAGACAACACCGGTTGCCGTGCAACGTCGTTGGTCACGAGGTACTACGGTTGGAGCCGACGTGGCGGACATTCCACTAGCTACATAGCTAGTCAAATTCAACCATTCTTTTAAGCGAGAATTCTTGCTCTGATCGGTATTTTTCTGTAGTTTCTTCAGTCAATTCCAGACAAATACCGAAGTAGTTTACTAATAAACGGGTCATGGAGAGTGCGTGATCTTTCCTTGTTCTTTCGTCTGCGCTTTCACACACACACACACACACACACACACGCATACACACACTTACGTTTACACATACAAGTACACTTACAAGCACTACAGTATCACATACATCGGGAAGCCCAGTCGGTAACTTGCATATTTTTTCAGCAAGATCGGGTGCCTCAATCGTGAAGATAACTTGAAAAAAACAAAACAAAAAAAAATAACAACAAAAAAAAACAGAAGCCGAATTTAGGTCAACATCGCAACTCACGTTCTAAAAGACACCTCCCATGATGTAGCACGCAATACACTTACGGGATACAAGACCTATGTAGTTATCGCGACAACAATAAACAACAACAACTTTTAGAACGTGAGTTGCGGCGCTGACCTAAATTCAGCTTCTGTTGTTTTTTGTTTTTTTTAAAGTTATCTTCATGATTGAGGCACCCGATCTTGCCGGAAAAATATTCAAGTTCCCGACTGGGCCTCCCGATGTGTGTGGAACTGTAGTGCTTGTAAGTGTCACGCTATCCACACGTCTCTTTCACTGTTTCATCCCGCCAACTCCCCCACAGCTGACGGCGCAGCGCCCGGTTGCCCGCCGATCAACCGGACGTGCCCCCCCCCCTCTCCCTCCAGATGCCGCACGCGTGCGCCGGGGCGGGCGGCGGGCGGAGGCCATAAAGCATCGCCCGCGGACGCCGCCTCCGCCTCCACCGCCGCCGTAAATCTGCCGATCGCCGCGCCCATTAAAAGGGACACGGGGCTACCTCAGCGGCGCGGCGCAGGTGGGACGGCCGCCGACCAACAGCCGCTTGCTGTAGCCGCCGACCCGGCGCGCCTCCGGGCGGCCCGGCCCGACACGGCCCCTTTGAGCTCTGCTTCCGGAGGCCGGTGGGGCGATGGATATCGGAACGAGATTCGGTGTTGGGGTTGGACATGGTGAGGGACACACAGGATGCGACTGACTGCGATCGGGGGTGCATCCAAGAGACGTACTATATCAATTAAGGTTTCACTACAGCTTCCACTTGACACTACACTAACACAAATAAAATATTTTAAGAACAGAAATAAATTTCGAACGAAAAAATCGAAAGCAAATTGGTTGTTCAAAATAAAAAAAACTGCACGTAAATCTTCACTCTAAAAAATCCTACGGCAATTTGTCGATCAAAATAAAAATCGTACGTGAATCTGCCGATTGAAAGAAGAATTGTACGTAAATCTATCACTCGAAACAAAATCCTACGTAAATCTGTCACTCGAAACTAAAATCTTACGTAAATCTGACGATTGAAACAAAAATCGAACGTAAATATTCCGCTCGATATAAAAATCTATCCTAAATCTGTCCATCGCCACGCCCAATAAAAAGAACCACCTTAGCAGCCTGGCGCGGTTCAGGTGGGAGGGTCGCCGACGAACAGCCGCTTGCTGTAACCGCTGACCCGGCGTGCCTCCGGGCGGCCCGGCCCGACACGGCCCCTTTGAGCTCTGCTTCCGGAGGCCCTCGCGCCTGGAGTGGGGCGATGGAAATCGGAACGAGATTCGATGTTGGGGTTGGGCATCATGAGAGACCCAACGGGGGCGGATACAAGAGAAGTAATATATCTATTAACGTTTCACTACAGCTTCCACTTGACACTACAATGACACAATTACAATATTTTAAGAACTGAAATAAATTTCGAACGAAAAAATCAAAAGCAAATTGAACGTTCAAAATAAAAACTGGACGTGATTCTGCCGCTCTAAAGTATCCTACGTCAATTTGCCGAACATAAAAAAATCGTACGTAAATCTGCCGAATGAAAGAAAAATTGTAAGTAAATCTGCCAAATGAAACAAAAATCGAACGTAAGTATCCCGCTTGAAATAAAAATGTTATACCTTTCAATACATTTCCCGCTTGACACTACACTAAAACCATTAAAATATTTTTCGAATTGAAATAAATTTTGTATGTAAATCTGCCTCTCGAAACAAAACTCGTATGCAAATCTGTCACTCAAAATAAAAGTTGTCCCTAAATCAGCCTATCGTTTGTCCTAAGTCCCAAGTAAAATATTTTCTGCTGCACAAATGTTTCTATACAATTAGAGCCTATACCAAGCATCCACAAGGAAAGTAATATTAATTTTAACAATAACATTTAATGTATTATATACCATTTGGATTGTATAATTGTAAATAACCCGTAACAAGTTTTGTACTTCAGCTTCTGGGTCAATGACCCCCATCTCGATCAGGTTTTCGTCCAGTTTCCCTGATCCTCGGGCAAATACTGAGATGTCTCCTCCTTTTGCTTCTGGACATAAATGTAACTTCAAATTAACTTCTCCCCATAGCACGTCACACACAGTTTTTAACTGTTTTTGACGTAAATAAACAAATAAATAAATAAATAAATAAATAAATAAATAAATAAATAAATAAATAAATAAATAAATAAATAATAAAATAAATAAATAATAAAATAAATAAATAAAGTAAATAATAAAATAAATAAATAAAATCATTCGTCCTGCTAATTCAAAGGCACCCGGGACTACCTCAATACTGGTAGCACGGCGCAGGTGGGCGACCACCGGCAGTCACGTGGTGTAGCCACGAACCCGACGCGCCTCGAGGTGGCACGACAAGACACGGCCCCCTTCTCCGCTCCTCCGCTTCTGGAAGATCGCGTCTGGACCGGAGCGATGGAAATCGGAAAGAGATGCGATGTTGTGGTTGCACGTGATGAAGGACCCACCCGGAGCGATCGACTGCAATTTGAGGCGGATCCGAATTAAGCAAAAGGTCTACAAATGTTTTAATACTGATTCAATTTGACATCGTATTACCACAATTACGTTTTAAAAAATGAAATAATTTCAAAATTATGTAATGAAGCAGTGTACATCTTTATTATCTAAAATGTAAAGGAAATATGTGTGTGTAATCTACAGTCCTGAAGAGTATACCAGAAAATTTGAAAAGTTAACGAAGCGAAAGTGGCAATTAATTTATATAGTGTCTACGAGAAATATGAATGAAAAAACTACGTTATTGGTTATAGTTTGTCATACATTTATTTTGTAGACACGACTTGATGTTTAAAACCTTTTATGAACAAATTCATTTATGAATATAAACAATGTAATGGACCTCGTTAAATGAACTGAGGCATTTAATTTTAATACAAATATTTAGCTATACGACAGAAGTGTCTCTATTTAAATTGAAGTGCCTGTTCCGTCGCCGAAGAAATACGTTCTTTCTCCGCTAGTGGTGAAAGGAGCGTACCGAAATTTACGTGGTCAGACGGAAGAGCAATCCTCATGGCCTGAGTCTTGCTACGTAAAAACAAGGCATCAATCCAATTCAATTCAAAGATAATAGAGAAATTTCGTGGTCTGGCGGAAGGGCAGGACTTGTGACCTGAGTCTCGCCACGTAAAATATGACATTCATTCAATTCAATTCAATTCAATTCAAAGAGCGTAGCGAAATTTGCGTGGACTGGCGGAGAGCAGGACTAGTGACCTGAGTCTCGCCACGTAAAATAAGGCACCAATTCAATTCAATACGCGCGGACTCCCTACCTCACTTCCCGGCGGCTTCTACAAGTCTACCACGACCGGTTGGTCTCGTGCCCTCCTCCGGCACCCTCGCCTGCCGGTGTCTCTTTCAACGGTCGGAAGGCGACCGCTTGCGGACGTCTTCCTCAAAGATTATCGGATTTATTCTCTGCTCTCCCCCCTTCTTACCTTTCCCCGTCGAACCTGCCAACCCTCCTTCGCGGACGATCCGTGGCAGCATTCGGAAATGTTGCACTCCTTAGAAAAGACGCCCCCTGGGAAGATAGTGTATAGAAAGACAACGTATGTGAGTGAAGAGGTAACATATTAAGCAGAGTAACTGAGCGATGAAAAATATATTGTTAACGAAGTTTTATAGTTAATAGTTTAACTACCCTACTAATAATTTAATAGAACTGAGAGAGAGTCATGTAGAATTTTTATTATTCATTTATTTAATTAGAGATGTTTGGAATTATAATATTTTTGGAACAGAATCTAAAATCATTTACTCACTGAAATATTATGCTCATTTAAAATTAAGAAATTATGATAAATTGGCGAATGAATTAAGAGTTGGTTTGTTATTGTCTTTTATGCACACACATGATGGAAACGTCTGTAGCCACACCCCAAGGTGTCTATTAAGAAAGACACGCAATAATTTACACTTTCATCTTTGTCATTTCTGGTATGTTACCGCCGTCTTTCTTTTATACTTTATTATCGGCCCCAAGAAGTTCGTCCTCATCTCTTCTTTGACCTGAAAACACAATTGTTCAGGCTCCTTCATTGTTTGTCTCTCATCTCTCTATATTCCTCTCTCATTCACTCTTACTCAGGCACAGTTTCTCCCCTTTTCTCACCCTTTTTCTCTCTTGATCTCTCAGATATATTTCTATTTTCCGATCTCATTTATGTCGCTAATTTTCATATTTTACTCATCTTTTCTTCGACTTCCTCTTCCTTTTACTTTTTGTTCTTTTCGGAATCTTTTTCGTCCCGGGCCACGCGCAGCGCCTTGGGGCACGCCTGCCCTTGGAGATCCCGTAAATCTGAGCCAGCCCCTGACTGGCGACAGCCTCTCGTCCACCTGCCGCGCCCCTCCGCCCGGAACCCTCCGCCGCCCCTCCGAGAGGGCATTCCGAGAGGGCGTCAACCCCGAGCCCTCCTCCCGGAGCCCCTCCCTGGCCCTTCGCGGGGCAGAGAAGGGTGCGGCGGAGGCGAGGCGCGGCGCGGCGCGGCTCTGCACCCCTGGCCCGCGAAGGGGTGGTGGAGGTGCGGTGCCGCTCTCAAGAAGCAGGGGAAATACCGGTTTGTGTGTATGCGCACGCGTGTGTGTGTGTGTGTGTGTGTGTGACCAGGGGAGGGAGAGGGAGAAAAAGCGTACGAAAAATGTGGGAAGTCGAAGAAAGGAGAGAGAGCGGAAGAAACAAAAAGAGAGGGAGGAAAGGAATGAAAATGAAGTGGGATAGGAGAAAAAGGGGCCCTGAAAAGGAAAACAAATGTAAGGAGCCCAAATGGCGAAGGATAGAGAGAGAAAGAGTGGATCACTGAAGATGGGAGAAAACGAATGGAAATAATTAACAGGAATGAGAGAGAGGGGGAGAGTAAGAGGGGGAGAGTAAGAGGGGGAGAGAGGGAAAGTGAGGGGAGGGAGAGAGAGGAACAGACAGACGAAAGAGTTAAAAACAAGAAAAAATAGAAATGGAATCTATGAATGTGGAACAACGGAAGATTGAGAGAGAGAGAGAGAAGAAGGAACGGAGAGAGAGAAGAAGGAACGGAGAGAGAGAAGAAGGAACGGAGAGAGAGAAGAAGGAACGGAGAGAGAGAAGAAGGAACGGAGAGAGAGAGAGAGAGAGAGAGAGAGAGAGAGAGAGAGAGAGAGAGAGAGAGAGATGTAAAGTAAAGTGTGTGAAATAAAGGAGAATGCGGATAATGACAGAACGATGTAGGCAGAGAAAGACGGCAAATGTGAAACTGGATTAAATAGAGACCGTACGCCAAATGATTTTTGCACACGAAATTGACAATGTATCATGTTAAAAACAGGCGTCCATTCTTTCCAAATCCATAATTTCATCTTAGGTCGTAATTATCCACGAGACCCCTGGTCGAATATTCTCTACGGAAGGAAATGTCACTCGAAATTTTTCTCAACATTAATACACCGAAGAAAGAAAGAAACAAAAAGAAAAAAAAGTTAATTCCAAGATGCGTTCTCCGGAGCGGAACGTTTCTCCGATGCTCTTCTGTTGCGAAGTCGCGGCCGGCGGAAGTGCGAGCGACGCGCGAGCGGGCGAAAACGGCGGGCGCGAGTGCGAGGCAGGTGCCAGGTAGACAGCCACCCTCATCAAGCCCTGCCGCCCTTCACCTCGCGCGGGACACGCCGCCCTTCAAAGGGCGATGGGCGAGGGCCAGGGCGGCGCCGGGCGTGGTGGCGGTGAAGCAGCGGAGGGTAGTACGTGTGGGATGGTGACGACTTGTGGGAGGCTTCGGGTCGTGAACAATTATAAATACAGGAGAAAGTCGCTAATCCGGACCCGGCAAATCCGAAATTTAGGATAAACCGAACGAAATTCGGGATAGAGGAAAAAATAAACAAAATAAATAAAAAACACATGTAGTGTAAAGAGAGTATTGTATAATTACTGAAGAACTGAACAACTAATTTTTGAAACACACGTCGGAGTGAAACGTTTATTGTACTGGTAACTACAATGTATTACGCACGTTTATGCAGCAATAATAATCTTTTGCCGTAAGGAATTGAATCTGCTTGATGATGTGATCACTACGCTACGTTACCATTTTTTTCTTAGCGCGCTACGTTGCATTGTCTCTGGTTATCCTATTCATATTTATACATGTACGATACATTTTTTTGGCTAATTCGAACAGACCACAGCCCCATTAAGTTCGGAATACCGGAGTTCTCTTACATACTTCAAAATGATGTATTGTGTGTTACTTTAATTTATTACTACAGTGCGACAGGAAAGTCTCTCTGCAATACACCAAACCAGGACCTCCTATTAAAAACAGCATTTATGTTGGTAGCAACCAGATCACTAAGAAGAAAGTGAAGGGACAATGCTTTCAGCATCTTGGTTGTGGTGAGTACGCAATTCATTGTTTGAAGTTTCAGCTCGAGGTACCAATATAATTTCTGTTGCAAATACTCTCACCAGCAAGGTGCTACTGCAGAAGACATTTCTGGCACGCTATAATAGCAAATAGCGTACTTTATAATGTATAATATTAAACGTTTTTTCCGACCTTTGTTTCAACCTCAAATATTTCTATTGTACTTGTAATAGGCAAAGTATTACTGGTATTAAGTTTTATAAAGATATTGTTTTGATGTATTTTTAAATAATGTATAAATGAAAATGGAAATAAAAGTGACGTTTAAATTAAATAGATACCACTCTATTTAAATTCAATTACGTAAACCCTTAATAATTTTGAAGTCGCCAATAAATGACAATGCTATGCTGTATAGGTGGTGACGATGGCAGATATGATGGCGACAGCACAATTAAGGCGGTAGAAAGCAACAGTAGATGTGGAAGTTATGTGGATGTGGTGTAAATGTGGCGTAGACACGGTGTAGATATGGTGAGAATGTGGTGTAAATGAGATGTGGTGTGAATGTGGTGTACATGTGATGTTGAATGTGGAGCGGAGGTGGTGTGAATGAGGTGTAGATGTGGGGTGGATGTGCTGTGGAATGATGTCGGTTTGTGGGGTGGGTGTGGTGTGCATCTGATGTGAATGTGATGTGGAGTGGAGGTGGTGTGAATGTGTCGTGGATGTGTGGAGTGAGTGTGGTGTGAATGTTATGTGGATGTGGTGTAAATGTGGCGTAGACATGGTGTCGATATGCTGTGATTGTTGTGTAAATGTGATGTGGATATAGTGCGAATGTGGTGTTGATGTGATATGCAGTGGAGGTGGTGTGAATGTGGTGTGGAGTGGGTGTGATGTAGATGTAGCGTGGATGTGTGGAGTGGGTGTGGTGTAGATGTGGCGTGGATGTGTGGAGTAAGTGTGGTGTGGATGTGATGCGGACGTGCTGTGAATTAGATGTGGTGTTATGGATGTGCTATTGTGTGGTGTGGATGTGCTATGCATGCGATGTGGATGTGGTGCGAAAACGTTGTGGATGTAGTGCGAATGTGTTGAGGAAGTTGAGTGGGTGTGACGCGTCTGCGGTGCGAATGAGAGACATGGACGTAGTGTGCTGTAACGACGCTTCGGCTCCATCGTTGCCATCCCCACCCTCTGCCCCACCCCTTCCCCCACCCCCTCTTTCGCCCCGTGCGCTCACGCGCGTGGGCGAAAGACCGTCGGCGCGTGTGGGCGTGTGTGCATAAAGGGCGCCGGCACCAGTCTCAGGGCAATTACTCGCTCCGCTTCCGAGCTGCCGACGAAAAGAAAAAAGAGAAAAAAAAAGGCCGCGAACTTTGTGAACTTGGTGAAAAGAAAATGTGCATTCGAAAATGTGGATATGAGATTTGTGGCTGCAAGGTGCCGACTCGTTATGTGGAAAAGGAACGAAAAGTCTTTTATTTAAATTCCAACAGTGAAATGCCGCAGTTTGGAATATATAATATAGAGTAAGTCAAATACGTTGTACGGCGGCCAAATGTTGAACCGTTTCTAATTAAAGGGGGTAAGATGTAATACGTAATGCGCGATGTAATATGTCAAAAATGTAATATGTAAGATGAAATACACGAACAAGACCGTATATTCGAATATTTCACGGTCCTTTTAGATCGCCATTATACCATTTGAGGGTGACTACATCATATAAATCTAAAAGATAAGTTTCTTTTCAGCGCAATTTATAAACGAGAAATTTGATTTCTTTACTTTCCAAAATGCGAAGTAACTCCTTTCTAATTTGTTATTTATAACAAATAAAACTGCAACTACTAGCTATCAATTCAACTATAAATCGCGTCGATTGATTTTAAGAATTTACATTTCTATGAACAGACCTAAACGGCAGAAACTAGAGCCAAAACTACGAGATATTAGAGATACTAGGTGAAATTCTAAAGACCGCTCGAGACAATTTAGAAAAAAATTGCTAGGAAAACAACGATTGTCGGAGAAAAGAATGAAGATCTGATGCAAGAAAGCCTTGAAGTTAGAAGAGACGGTGTTCACAATAACAAATCAAAAATATAAACTTGGTGGCTGGTGCACGTCATTGCCATATTTTTTCTTTTGTCCCCTCCACAGTAACCCTGTGAAGGAGGGGAATTTATTATCATAAATATTTTTATATTACGCTGCTGCCTTGCGGCTTAATCAGCTACAGGCGGGGCTTTTTCTTACAACTAACTTACAATCTAGACTTAAAGTTATCTTAATTGCACTTTGGCATTTCTAACTTACACTACAATCATTATTGTAATTCTATTTATTTATTCTACGTAAATTGTTTGTATGTATTGGTACATTATTATTATTATTATTATTATTTCTACATTCACACATCATTGCCATATCTAGCAGCAAACGATTGGCAGAAAGGCCAAGAAATTATGGAGGGGTTCCTAAACCAATGAAAAATGCTATTAAACTACTATGAAGTACTACATGTGATTTTCTCACACTGTTTTGCATGTGAGTTCTTAGTACATTCTGCAGGAAAGCTTAACATAGCACACATTTTTTAAGTCAACTACGCAGGGAACTGCAAGACCGTCAAAAAAACATTTCTAACAAAAAAACACCACCATTTGCATTTAATACGAAGGATCCTCAGACACTTTCTCTGTTCGTGACAAAAGCAAGAGGAATAACACGGCCGGTTAGTTCCCCTCACACATTTAGGCGACACAATGGCCATTACTTGGAATAGCTCCGTTGTTTTGGTTGCTGCCCAGGTTGCTGCGCAGTCACCACAGCACAACGCACGCACGCCACATTCACGAGCACAAGGCAAACAACAGTATGTGTTTGTATACACCGAAAATAAGACCCTCCCTCTTTCAAAAAACCTGAAACGTAAAAATGTAGGAGGGAACTAAAAATTTGTTTCTCATATAACGGTGCATGAAATGATGAATTGAAATAATTAATATTGAAGGTTCTTCCATTATGGCACCAAGCTCTTAAATCAAGCAAACAATTTCTACAATTACTGAGACTAGTTTTCATTTGGTTGCATACGTTCAAATCAATTTTATCTCTAATATAAGCAAATTATGACATTGAGAATTTTACAAAAATTGTTGATGTTTTAAAATGTTTTCTTTTGCATGGGTCTAATTTGTTCGTACGTTTTTAAATAAAGTTTTACATTTGTGAATATACTATATGGTCTAATATGTAATGTTAACATGTCACAAGCAATTACGCACTAACTATGAGCACATTTCATTATGCAGAACGTTCTTAATACGAGAGAATGTATTTGTATTATTATTAATACTATAATATTATTAAGTTGAAAGGTTCATTCTTGCAAAATCGTTTGGGATTGATGTTGGTGAAATTTATTTGCATTAATTTAACAAAGTTTTTCAGATTATTTTAAGAAAGTTTATGTTGTTAGTGCTCACGTTTACTTTCTACAGAAATTTTACTCACCCGAGAGAAAAGTAGAAATGAAAGTGCTTCTTACAGGACCCAGAATAAGTCATGGAGAAAGAACACAACTTTTTTGTAACATTGCCGATGATACTTTTTCCTCAGTGGCACAATCACAAAGAGGTATCGTCCCAATTGATTGATATAGCTCTTTTTTATGCGTAGGTAATGGAGGTCTTTTTTGATTATATTAAAGATTTCAAATAATCGTTTGCATAAAAATACACACGAGTATAAATATATGACAAATATCCATCACAACAAAATATTGTTTTTGTTCATAGCATTGATTTATATTCTTAGGAGGAAACATGATCAGTTGATGGTGATACACAGCAGTAAACGGTTACGTTACGGACGGATTCCGATTTAAATGGCACACGTTCCGGTTGTGGTTCTGTGTTCATTCGTCTGTTTCTTTGCTGTGTTGACAGGCGTTTTTGAAGTTGTTTATTTGTCATTAAAGTTCATGATCAACTCAGTGAACTTTAACCATTATCTGGGACGAATTGAGCTGTTTCATTTTAATAAATTTGCCATCTTTTCAAATATGTCATTCAATTGAATATTGAGAAAAATTGTAAAATACGTGGGGGTACATTTGGTATTGTTGCTGGCATACAAGATCGTCCTACGAGATGACTTCGTAGTTGAAATGGATTGTATGATCAGATGGTGCCATAATACCCCTTTGGGGACAGGAATTTATTCTTATAAATTGGTACATTGAGCCATTGCCTTGCGGCGTAAGTACTAACTAAATGGGGGCTTTTTTTAGTAACCAAAATTAACTTGATTGTAGCTTAACTAATTGTACAGTTAATGTGTATGCACTTTGGCATACCCAACTTGAATAACAATTTATCTTTTACCCTTTAAACTAGGTAATGGTGCCTGTTCTTTCGTATAGTCTCAGTAGATTTTCTTTTTTCTTTTTTCCATACACACATCGTACATACATTATTTACACGACGTACGTTTGAGACCGTGTGCCGTGTGCCGCTGCAACTCAGGGCCCAGCCAGCTGGGAGGCGAGGTAAAAATTCCCTACAACCCCCACATACACCTCCCTCCCTCCCTCCTCGGCGCCGCGGGGATTTTAGAAAGTAGCGCTCTGAGGGGGGGGGGGAGATGGCCGCCTCTGCAGACAAAGGAGAACGCGTGTGCGTACGGTTGGGGGTGCGAGGCAAAGTCGTTGCCTACGCGCCCGCCGCCGGCGCCACCCTCAACTGCTCTGCTGTTGTCTTAAACGTAGAAAGCACCATCACATCATACCATCTATTACAATACTAATACATACTACTAATACAAGCTATACAAGCATTACTTACTAATACAAGCGTACGTGGATTATCTGCACCGCAAAAATTAACAGCTAATAACATAAGTGTATTTCAGTGTTGGTAATATTATTCATTGTAATAAAAGGTAATACGTAGATTATCTGCACCGCAAGAAATAACAGCAAATAAACTAAGTGTATTTCAATGTTGGTAATATTATTCATTGTAATGAAAGGTAATATAGAAATTTAGTTTGTCTTGTAATGAGCTGATGATGACACATGGAGAATAAATGGGTAATCCATGTTCTTGGCCAAGAAATATAAAGTGATTGAAACATTCAATTTTTTTCATTTGGACTTTGACAAAAATCTACATCTTAATGTTTTTTCAAATCTGCATCAATGTTCAGAATATGTTTTGGGTATGAATTGAGTTCCAAGGATATGAAATTAAAACAAACAAACAAAAAAGAAATAAGTACAGAATTATAGTAGAATTTTGTTGCCTCAAGTTGTCTCGAAAATGTAATATGGCAGTACAAGTTGAACAACACAAGCTATAAGACTTACCGTAGCTTGAAAACCGTAAGTCGTACATTAACCCTACTTATTTTATTTTCCTACAACTTATTAATTTCAATGCACTATTATATTTCAACATTTTTGACAAATATGAAAAGAAGGCGAACAACCCCCTGATATTCGTACTGTTCTCAACAACGCGTATTACAGTCCCTCCGTACACTCCTAATCACACTCCTAATCACGTCAGTAGAAACATAATTCGAAAGCATGAAGAGGTACAGTTCACCTCTTCTTACACCACCTTTTATTTTCATCCCAATAAATAATTGGTGTACGAACTAGTTAACGTGCGCTGTCCCTTCTATTCCATCTCACACAGTAACATCTGCATAGATTCTCTTTCACAGTCTCTCGACGTCATCAGGCGCGCCCACATCTACATCCACACGCCTGCGCCGTCCCCTGCAACTCTTACCCCGGGCGGAGCCTTGTCTTCCTTCCCCAACCGGAGAGGCTGGCAGACGTTCTCGATATTTGCTCGACTAATATTGGTTCAGAATTAATCTTACATTCTCACTCTGCCCCCGGAGTACCCTCGTCCTCGTCCTCGCCCCGTCCTCGCCGTGCCCCTCTTCTGGGCGTCCCCTGCGTCCTCTCTCCACATCCCCCTGGGCGGAAACGAGTCGAGCGAGTGAGTGAACCCAGGGGCCAACTTTGACGAACGTTGTGCATTACTTCACGTTCCCGGACGCGTCAATGGATATGGTCATTAGTCCTGTAAGTGTAGTTCATGTTTTATCAGAAGTGATGGCACTGTTCATCCCACTGGACGTTGGAGATCCACTACCCACTTACATGTCGACTTGCGAGGCTTTCCCTACCCAGGTATCTCCCACCATCGAAACAACGCCCCAGCCGAAACAAGCTCAAAGCTTCCGACTGTAATATAGACACGTAGGGCATGCGTGTTTAAGTAAGGGGTTGAGAACAGGACAAGGAAGAGGAAGGAAAGATCGCTCGTGATGTGTGGCCCGTTTGTTATGGTACTGCTCCAGCATGCGTCTGATGTTGATCTGACAAACTATGGAAAACTACCGATCAGAGCAGCTGGCCACTAGAATTCTCGAGAGAGCGTAAGATTGATTAGTGATTCCGGGAGTTCATTTGCATCAACGGCAAAGTTCATTTGTCCCGTACGTTTAGTGTCTGATTTTATCGCCGAGAGGCGGTGATCTTCCCCCACCGGCTGGCGAGATTCGACGCCGACCTTCATGGGCTTATGACGATTTTCCCCATCTTGGTATCTCCCACCTACGGAGAACCGCGCCAGCCGGGACAAGCTCTTCGCTGCAGGCTGGTCTCCCCTCAAATGTGGTAGAGTGTTGCATGTTAGTAAAGTGTGTGTAGGGAGAGATGATAGGACAAGGAATAGGAAGAAAAGGTCGCGGGCAGTCCATGGCCCGTTTGGTAGGGTACTGCTCGGGCATTCACCTGGTGTTGATCGGAGAAACCGCGGATAACTACCAATCACAACAGCCGGCCGCTAGAATTACCCTCCACCCAGCAGCTGAACTCGGCTATCCATCTAGTGGTGACAATCCTGCCACAGTCAGGGCTCAAACCCTAGGACCTTCCACTCAGAGTTGCTGCAGAGCCAATGGCAATGAGCTAAACTCAGGCGGTACCTGTCTTCATCGCTTCCTCTTCCCCACGTCCCCTGCATCCTCTCTTCACGTCACATCCCCCTCTTCTCATCCCCCTGAGCGAAAACGGGTCGAGTGGCACGCGAACCAGTACCTTGAGACCCTCTCTGAAGAAGAACGCTGTAATATGTAATGCAGAATGCGCTCCCAGAATGAGGTCAAGGAAAGTTTGGATCAGATAGTTCTACATTATTTTGCCTAGCTCCGCAATTAATTTCGCCGTGCGGGAAAAAAAGTAAGTTGGGTGGAAGAGCAACGTTCTCTTACGTACTGTTTTAAATATGTCGCGAGCGATGCGATTCTTTCGTGAAACCGCGGAGAAAAAATGGAGTGTAGTTTTGTCATCGTGCCAAGCACTTCTACGGAAATAAGAAAAAAAATATACAACTTATTTTTACCGGGATAGGTTTGTCAGGAACTACTGAGTTTCAATTCTCAGAACTTTTTTTTGCAGCTCAGTTTGTGTCCAACGATTTGTAAACTAATATTAGGATTTTTATTCAATTATTAACCGAATTTATAAATTTTGAAACGTAATGGTGGCATCATCAAATTTGTTTGTATTGTCAAAGCTTAGGAGTGGCGAAGACGTTATTATTCCACACAGTTGATGACTTTAAATTGACAATTTTGACTTTTGAAACATTTTTTCATGACAGAGTTGTGGAGATACAACTGTGGCAAATCGTTTATACTACTTTTGGCACTTTCTATTTCAAAGAGAGTGTTTCTGATCGCTAGTATTCCACGATTATTTAAACAAATACGCATCAAGTGAATGCCGGTACCGTAACAAATGGGTCACTAACCGCGCGCGATCTTTCCTTCCTCATTCTTATCCTTCCTACTTCTCATTTTTGCCTCGTGTTAGGAACAATGAAGTACGCATCAGTGGAAACCAATTTCCAATCGACGCAATGCAGATAGCCTCACGCAGATGTCAAGCGGGTCATGCCCTAAATTCACCGCTCCTTTCTTGCTATTCGTCTCGAGAAACAAGGTGTGGCGACACTCAACTGCACTGGCAGAAGTGTCTGAATTACTTTAGTGTAAATGCAACATCAAAGTAATTATTACGAACACATTAAATTTAGCTGACACATGAAAATTATGATGCAAGAGCCATTCTTTATGGTCAAATCTGAAATGAAAGAATGAATGAACGAACGAACTAATGATTGATCTTGATAAAATGGTGATTTAGAATATACGAGATGGATTATCAGAGGCAGGGAAAATGGGAAAATCTCTGTATTATCACATTGGTTTCAATGTGAGCAGTAAATTTAATGTACAAATATATTAAATTATTTTTAATGTACAAGGTAAATTAAGTTCCGTGTACAACAATACATTAATCTACATTCAATTAAATATTACTTCCGACAGTGTGGCAGGAGCCACGCTTGCAAGCCTGGTTGGTTGGCTTGACGGTGTATGGGGCCCTTCACTCTCGTCTTCTAGCTTCCTCGCCCCCCCACCCCCCACCCCGCCTTTGCACGGCCGATCACCGCAGCTTCCCGGCGCGGCGCCATCGGCGGCGTCAGTGGTCGAGCTGGGCCACGCTCCAGTGGTTATCACACGGTAGCTGAGCGGAACGCCACGCCACGTCACGCCACGCCGCGCCACTCCACGCCGCTCAGCCGGTTTCCTGCAGCCGCCGCCACCGCCGACGCGGCTCAGCGCTCTAGCTCACAGAACTAGAGCCCCTAGATAAGAGTTCGCACGCGGGATATGTGCACTCGGATCGCGTCGCAGACGAGGGTCGCGGCTACTCAAGAATGCCGTCTCAGAATGACGTTCATTTTTTCTCTCTCGCGAGAGTCAGACTTAAAAAAATATCACAATAATATGGACGAAACGTGTTAATTAATGAATGTTAATAAATATTGGTCAAATTATGACTGATATTTGTCGTGTTTCAGGGCGCGTAAACGGTTGTAGTCATTCCCGTAAGTGTAGTAGTGTTTTTATTAAGGGAGATGGCGGTGGTCTTGCCACGTTGGATGCAAAGACCCGCCGCGGACCTAAACGTCGGCTTGTGGAATTTCCCCAATCAGGTATCTCTCGCAAGTGAGGCAACTGCCCAGCCGGGACAAGCTCTCTGCTTTTCACTGATGTCCCAACAATGTCACTTTTACCACACGTTTCATAAATATTTGTTATCTATTAATTTCAAAGTTAATCACCTCTATTTATTTTATGGATTTATCACAACAAAGAAGGAAATTGAAAAATTTCCAATCTTGTCTGAAAAGCGACCAACCTGAGCTACTGTCTCCAAATTTGAAATGGGTCGAAAATACTAAGCTAAGACCCTCGCTGTATTTCCACCATGCTCTACGAAGGCAACGTAGCCCATCCCTTTGCAACAACACACGCGCCCGTGACGAAGCGGGGTGGCAATTTAAATTCATCAAGAAATGAATTCAAGCAATACATTACATTATGTTTCAGTAAATTAATTTCATCTACATTTTTTAAATTTTTTTATATATGTAGCACATTAATCAAAGACGTGAAAGATAATTCGTATTTGTCGAAACAGAGATCAGCATGAACTACATCTCAACACAGGATAGGTGGAACATTCTCAACCAAAACCCTCGCTGTACTTCCTCCATGCTCTATTAAGCCAACGTCGCCCATCCCTCTGCCACCATACACGCCACTGTGTCGAAGCGGGTAGGCACTTCAAATTTACCAAGAAATGAATTTAAGCAGTACATTACATTATCTATGGTTTAGTAAATTAATTTCATCTACATTTTTTTTAATATATGTAAAATATTAATAAAAAATGAAAGATAATTCGAATTTGTGGAAACAGAGATCAGCATGAACTATATCTCAACACAGGATAGGTTGAAAATTCTCAACCAAAACCTTTGCTGTACTTCCACCAAGCTCTACCAAGCCAACATCGCCCATCCCTCTGCAACCACACACGCGCCCGTGACGAAGCGAGCTAGGGGCTGCAAGGTGCGGCCAGGGGTGCATTGGCGCTTCCTGTCGTAAACCCAACCCCCCACCCCCTACCCCGTGCCATTGTGCAGGGTCGCGGGCGCGGGCAGGTGCAGCGCAGGTAGGCAAGACAGCCACCCTCGGCCCGCCCACCCCCCACCCCACCCCGCGGTCACACGCGTCACCATTAGCACCCTCCTCTCACCCCCTCCTCTCACCCCCGCCCTCGCCCGAACATCTTCACTCAAACGCGCGAGCACTCTCAAAAGGCAAACGTGCCTTCGCAGCGCCCCGCGTCTCAATACGGCCATAAAACTTTTGGATTGGGGGGTGACGCTCCGGCTCGGGGATCTCTGTAGGGCACAATGCGAAGGTCAGAAGGTGTGTGTGTGTGTGTGTGTGTGTGTGTGTGTGTGTGTGTGTTCCAGGTCGGTGACCAAGAGTGACGTTGACAACGGGCACAAGGAGGAGTTATAGGCACGGGAAGGACGGGTATATCGTCGGTGCACACGGAAAATGAAACATCTTTATGGTTGTAGTTCTGGGGTTTGCTGAAGAAAAGTTTAGAAATTGTCTGATTTTACTAATAAAAGAGAACAAAGCTAAATAGGGAATGCAACTGTGACCCCATAATGCAATAAGCTGTCATATTTAAATAATAATAATAATAATAATAATAATATAATATTTAGATCAACAATATATGCTATATATGCTACAAAATATTGAATAAAATTAATTCACAAGACAACCATTATATAGAGTAAAACAAGAGTGTCTTTGTTCACTTAAGAAAGTGCTCCAATCACAATAAAACCATTCGCGGCTGGGACGAAGGGTTCGGGAGGGGACGGTGGAATGGTTGCACGCCTCCTACAAGAACCACTTTTTGGTGAGGGTTATTATTCTGAAAATCTTCAACACGCGGCCATTTTCTCATTCATTTTTTTGTTATTTAAGGACATTAGCTACCACTATTGCATTTAACGATATGGTAACCGTGAAGATGATATGATATGGTGATTATACTGGGTGAAAGGACGAAGACAAATACAACCCTGCCCGAGATGGGACTCGATCCCGTGATCCTTCGCTTCGGCTCTACAGCCTTAACTATCCCGGCCGATAGCGATAACTATCCGCATCGGCTTCACTTCATATTTGTAGATAAGGCGGATAAAACGGATTGAAGGGTAATGAAAAAGTCGGATAAACAGATGTCGACTACTTCATTTATAAACCGAATTATGAATTAAATCTCACTATTTTGGTCATTAATGCAGAAGAATAGCCTAATCTTATTTTCAATTTTGTTATTCGATAATCTCCGAAACCGAAAATAGCCGAAGATAAAATCTGTGTAACGCAGAGGGGAGAAGCATATTATTGGGGAGAAGCACGTGTTCTCTAGAATCCCTATTACATCTTTTTGCTACACGTAGTTAAATGATTAATAAAAGGTACCAACAAACGGGGGATAGCTACATTTGAAAACTAGAAATTGTCCCTCTTGAGTAATAGAAAAGATATTTACGTCGGCAAATGATGGCAAATAGATAAACAACAATTGCTATAATAATAAAATATAGTATTTTAAATAATTTTTAAAATTGTGTGTATTTTATTTGCAAATTCAGGATTATTATAGTACAACTTATTGTATTTTGACAGACTAGATTTTAAATAACGTATTTATATAATCTAAGATTATATTCTACGATTATAATATAAGTTTATGTAAATAGCTTATTTATATAATTGTTAATCAAAGTTTAGATTATATAAATAATTTATTTAAAATAAAGCTTTTCTAAAAAACAAAGATGTGTACAATAATAATTCTGAATAAAATATAATACTTTATTGAAAGCAATTTTAACGGAACAAGGCTTATTTTTTCAAACACCAGACAATTATTTACAATACAAAGAAAATGAGCAACTACCAATCATGAGAGAACTTTCACCCCACAGGCCGCAAACAACCTAAATATGCCCTGCCCCTTCACAACCTTCTCTTCCACGCGATTTTCCCTCTCAGCTCACGAAGGCAGACCGCTTGGGGAGGCCGGCGTCAGTTCAGCAGGTCCCCTCCAGAGTGTGTTTCAGGTCAGTGGCCAACAGCTACGCCGACTGCGGCATTGAAAATAGCTTCACTTTTTAATAGTTTTTCCCCCTACTTTAGATAATTTAAATCATATGGTTATGTTGTGCGGTGATTATACAGCGAAAGTCGTCGAACAATCATTTTCAAAAATATTTCAGACATGCGTTTTGGTTTCATTTGTTTCAGAGAACTAATGAAATTAGGGGAAAGAGCGATATCTTGAAGCAGTGAAAGGAGTGGTTCTAGAATTTAGTTCAGAAGCGTCAAATAAGTAGAGGTTCCTTTAATTATTTAGTTCAGATTAATTTATTTTACGATGAGGCTCTTTAACTATAATTTATCAAAATACAATGAACAATCTCTATCTTTGCAAAAAATATATAAATTTAGGTTTGCCAAAGAGCTTTCAAGTAATAGTGCTTTTAGATATACTAGCTTTAAGTTAGTTTTAATTAAAATAATTATAATAAACGTCCCCCTCCAATTATTTAAGCTTAAGGTACGAAAAAGGCGTTAATTCCTAAAAATAATATCAATTACACCCTTCACATCACTAGAGAGAGAAAGGATATATTACTTACAAAAACAACAAATCTGTGAGTGAACAATTTTTCTTTCTTTTCGAAGATACATACAAATGATTTTATCTCAATTTATCATCCACAGCTGTGGCCGAGCTACTGGACACTGGAACTCACTCCTTTCTTATAAATAGTTTTTTTGTACTTTTATTAATACTATTATTATCTATACTTTCTTAAGAAGCATAATTTTTATGTTCATTTCTTGAAGACAATCGGCTGGACAGATTGACTTGACTGGTTGACCGGTCGTAAGTTGAAGAACGTGGTTCATAGGCGTTTAGAAATGACTTTACTACCTAACATGTTTAGTTGAAATATTAATAATTTATACCAAAAAATGCCACTTCCAAACGATTACCAGCGCCCAGACCATACAGTGCTACGCTCTACGGAGAGCAGCGAAAGCTTTCTATTGAAACCGGCGCGCAAACCCAGCACTGTGTGTGTGTGTGTGTGTGTGTGTGTGTGTGAAGAAGTTTATGGTGAACTGAAGGAAATATATCCACTGCATGTCGCTACAAGTAACTATCCCCTTCAGGCCTGGCGTACATCTCCATGTACATGATATTTAGAGGGTTGTCAAACATTTATTAAACGTCTGTAATAATTCTAATTGCAGATTTTAAAAATACCCTTTATCATTTATTTATCTTTCAAGAAACCATTGATACAAGATAACTATTTTTCCACAAACCCCAAAAAATCAGGTCTGAAGAGAATTTTTCACAATGGATTCAACAAGTCTTCATTATTAATATCGCTTCATTTTCTCTCGGTTCCCCTCTTTTTATTAGCCTACAATTTAAGCCTTTAATCGGTTTTCCTTAAAGAGAGAATAGTTTTATTAAACTTCTTCATTTAGAGTGACTCCAGTTTCAGGAAATTCTCTCGCCACCAAGTGCAGGTATGTCGAAACGTGTGCTACAGGAGAATACTGATTCCATTGTACAAACCCGATACTCCCTGCATTGCACAATCACTGCTTGTTCTTTTCAAATATTTCTTACAAATTCTAATCTCACATTACAACGAAAATATTCTCTAGCAATATGAACATTAATTATAAACTGCGAATTTACTTGAGCAAAATTAACGAACATTCACAGCGGAAATGAACCAATCGCGCTGAAACGGTGCCGCAACGACACGACATCCTTCAAAGCCAACTTCTCACGGGAGAACAAAACCCGAACAGAAAGCAAAGAAAGAGAAATGGAGGCCCAGCAGGGCACGTGCCCTTCATCAGCACGTGCCGCTGCCGTAGGGCGAACCAGCACCCTGCACCCTCCCTTCTCCCTCCCCCTCCTACCCCCCTCTCCTAGCTCCTCCTCCACCGATGCCGTGCATTGCGTGTCTGCAGGGCCCAGGATTCCATGCTTTTTTTTTCGTTGCTTCTTCGCCCCGCAACGTCGGTAAGCTTTCTGGTACCGGCGGCGGCGGCGGCGGAGGGCCGAGGAACAATGAAATATCTACACGAGCCTTATCGCGTCTCGATCTGGTAAATTAATGCTCCCGACGGCCGCGGGGCCGCGCTGCGGGCGCGGGCTGTGCTAGGAGGGGGCGGGGCCGGGTGGGGTGGGGGAGAGGAGGGGAGGGCACGGAGAGGCGGTTTCGGCGCGGAGGTAGGGGAGGAGGGGGGTGGATGGCGGCCTTTTTATGAATATGTATTTATGATAAGTCCTGTTTCGGGTTATTAATACCGCCCGTACCGACCGGCTCATCCCGGGCACGGTGACGGCAACGTACATAATTAATTAGAGCAACCATCCCAGACCTTAGCCCCTCCTGCGGCCTCGCCCCGCCTCCTTCCCCCCTCGCCCCACCCCGACGATTCCCGCATGTCGCGGCTCGACGCGCACCGGGAGGCAACTGTTTTCGTGTGGACGAGGTCGGCGAGAGCTTCAACATTTTTTAGAACTTGTAGAGAGGCCATGATTGCAGGAATCGGGTGAACGAAAGTGAAAGTTTTTCAGCGATTTTTTTCCCTTTTTCTTTGCAGATATGTTCTTCGCGTTTTTTTTTTGTTGCTAAGGATAGTGAGATCGATGCAACTAGACTAGAAGGATATGGAATGTTAATTTTAAGGTAAGAATTCTTGGCCATAATAAACTATGTGAATTTGAATTATAGCTATGAAGACACTTTTTTAACATTAAAACAATTAAAATGTTAATTTATTGTCTTTGATACTTTGCTTTAATTTTATTTCAGAGGTCACTACTGGATGTGTTTTTGTGGAATCTGTGAGAAGTTTCGAATGTTTGTAGAACTTCTAGAAAGATAAAAGTTGCTTGAATCGCTGTACTATAGTGAAAGTTTTTACCTGGAATTTTTCTCCTTCGCTTTGTAAATATTTTCAACTCTATTCTAATTTTCTAGAGAGAATATGTCAGAGGCAAATAGAAAAATGTAATGATTGTTTAAAACACCATAGTAATATCTGTGTTCGTTGAATGTCGGGTATAACGTAATTAGAATATTAAGCACTTTCTATTTTTAAATAAATTGTGTATAGTGTGCAAAAAGTATTTACATGCTTTTCTAATTTAATATTCAATTTCTTGTATATTTTGTTAAGTTTTATCTGGTTACATTATTGGCTCATTATTGCAAAGTTTCGGTTAAAAATGTACCTTTCTTGTGGGCCCAAAGTATTTAAAAATAATTTTCATTAGATGGAAGTTAATGTTTTCACTTAGGTATATTTTTACTTTCTACATATTTATATTTTTACTCACCGCATTTTTATATTCTAAGCTTGTTATCTTACAAACGTGTGCGATTAGAAAAAATGGCGAATTTTTATTAGCATCGTATTATTGATATATCGCCATTCGTTAGTCACTGTTTTACGCATATTGTGAACTGTTATATTGTCGTTAATTTTCTTAATTCTGCCTGTCATTTAGTTTTATGGAGAGATCAAATTTCATCTCTTCTGAAAAAAGTTTCTGTGAGGGCTCTTTAGGCTTTGTAAACATTTTTAAATTTATTAACATTGGTGGATGTATTCCTTGAGAGAGTTTGATTTAAATGTCTAATACTTTACTTGTTCCTTTCACAGAAAAAAAAACTTGAAAAGGTGAGTGAATTACATACATTTTATAACATCTTGTCATCAATTTTAAAGGTTAAATTGGTAGCTATAGAAACTTTGACAGTGGCTTACAATTCTTCGCTTCAGAAGGCGAGCATTGATCAATATGGGGCAAAGATGATAGTTTTACATAATCGTTGAACAAAAATGACCTTATTTTACATGCATAATACTGCAATAGTTTCCACTGCCATACCTTATTTGAAATCAAACATCATACATGCGCCTTTTTACATTTTCTAAACAACAAATTGTGAGACACAGAAATGAAGGACTCTACTTTGGAAATTATGGAAGAATTTCTACAGGGGCGATATCAAACTTCTGGTGAACTAAATCTCATGGATCATGCTATTTATTGCACACATGAATTTTGTAGACAGAAGAGAAGGTACCTTAATTTTCAAAGAAGGAAGAAGTGGAAATGAGATAGTCAGAAACGAAGTAAATAAAGAATACAAGGATAGTCTGAAATAGAAACTGGTATGCGATATTCTTGAATTTTGTACTACTATCAACGACCCTTCAATTCTGCTCTACCATTGTTAAATATTCTACGATACAATCTTTAAGCGCATTCCCCAAAACAGAAAATGCGAATCAGAATAAATTACGTGAAACCCTGAACTAACGACCTCATTTTTTCGGACGGTGTCGTTGATGTGGTCACACGCTTGGGCTGCATGTAGAATAACACGGCAACTGTTGTGCGGGCGAGGACGTGAATAATTTAGCAGTTTAAACCACTAGGTCGAACTAAACGAAAGTGAAGAAAACTATTTTTGAATTTCACAATTATTGTTGTGTTGCGAAAATTTATAATTCTACACATGTCAATAACACAAACTTGACATTGAGTCTTGACAGATTTGACATAGAGTATATCGGAAACACGTCTTTACTGCGCATCAATGTCTGTAATATCCGGATGAGAATATTTTTGAAAGCAATATGTTTGATACCTAATTGATTACTTTTATCTGAAATATTGAATAAGTTTTTCCGACAGACAAATATTGATGTTGTAGAAATAACCTAATGCACTAAGAATGAAAAGCATATTTGCTAATCCAACGTCACTATCTACTCAACCTAAAGTTTGACAATCAAGTTGTGGTCATTTCTCAAACAAGTGTGGGACTACAGTAGGCAGAACGACCTTTGCATGTGTAAGAGGTCGAAAAGTTTTTAAAATATACATTTTTGTAATCTGATTGGAACCATCGTTTTGAACTAAAATGTTTGATTTATCCAGTGATCCTTGAACTATTTGTTCTATAATACTTTTGCTCGGATTGGGGCATTTAGATGATATGAAATGCTAACGTATGAAATATAATTCATTTTGGAGTACAACAATTATATAGTTTAAAAGTTATCGATTGTGAAACTTATGACTAAACATTTTACTTCAACAATTGAAAGTGTTGCAGTAAAATAATATACTACATCTTCCTTTTATTATGAAGGTACAAACAACCCATTTTTTTAGTTATATGTAAAATAAATTAGAGTCAAAAACAGAGTTGTAAGTTTCTCATGGAAATTATGTTGAGCTATGGAAATGTACTCGCCATAATAAGCAATTACTAACCACACCACAATGTCAAGATATTTGTCTTTACTCGAGAATTTTATTAGCAAGAAACTGTGAATATGTTTGAATCTAGGGTTGATTATGTTCTTATTTGAAATAAGAGATTAGGGGCCTTGAATGGTGCATGGTCAGCGTGACGGTTTTTTGTCGTGCAATTCCAAGTTCGATTCCCAATGGGGGAAAATTGAGCTGTAGCTTTCCATTACAATCATGTCAGTTTCTGCCCTGAGGAAGCCTGCGACATGTCAGGCGAAACGTCGGCACCCCAGCCAACGACGCGGCGTCTCCCGGATAGCCGAGAATTCATGGATTCGAGCCGCGGAAGCTTACGTATACATCATGTCAGTTTCTATTGCTGCACGACGAAAGAAAAGTCCGGCAGGCTAGAATCAAAAATTGGAATATGTCGTGTTTGCCACATGTCTGCCTTAACCCCAGGCGAGGATCATAAATAAAAAGAGTACACTGGGAACACTGTTAGCTGACAAAAGTATTTATCCAACTCTAAAATGCCAAAAAACATACATATTTCATTATAAGTGTTCGTCATATAAGGAAACTTAAGATCACAATTTTTAATTAACATATCCAACTTGACATGAGATAAGCTTTTATTAAAAGACAAAAATATTTAAATATAGAGCAGAACTAATGAAGAAATACATATATTTTAAAGTAAACTCAACTCCTGCTTACTTCATTTTCTCTCCCAATGTAAATACCGGTAAAAAAGTATCTTTAACACAGAGAAACATCTGTACCGGAAGCAACGAAAGAACGAAAGCAGGAAAGAACAGGCCACTGGCCATTCCAACTCCTTAACAAGCAGCTTGGGTGTCTCCGGTCATTTCAAAGATTCCGCTAGCGGCCCGGCCGGGCATCGAAGTGTGGGCCACTTCCGATTATACGATTGTGCGCCGCGAGTTGTCAGTTTTCCTGGCGGTCGAGGCTCAGGCGGCGGGGAGGGGGCGGGGCAGGCGAGCCGTCGCCGATAGGCAGTTTTTGCATGCCGTTCGTCTGTTACGCTAATTGCTGCGAGCACGCGAACCACATCTCGCGCATGCGCAGTCGAGGCGCGTGCAGCCGACTGGGCTAGCACCGCGCGCTTTCGGCCACATTCTTCTCGTTTTTTTTCTTTTCTTTTAGCTTTTTTTTTAGCTTTGCCGTAGAGGTTCGGTTGAAGTTTATCTGTAGAGAAATGATTGCTTTTTAGTATCTCCGTGTTTCCGGCTTAAAAATGTGTTGAGTTCAAAGATATATTAGCAAAACGCTAGGCGCAAGAAACGAGAAACGCTATTACTCTTAACAGTCGCCAACGAATTGAAACGGGGGAGGGGGGGGGGGCAATCCAGCGTAGATTTTTGCATCTATCGTTGTTTAGAAAATGAGTTACCGTTTCATCGTTTAGTGCCACTACATTTTATTAGAACATTTCTTAAATTTATTTACTTTCTTCTATCAATGCTTATCATCGAAACAATTCTGAACTGTCGGCACGCGTAATCATTTTGTGGAAACTCCGTCGTTATCTTACAGCCATGCCCGTCCATAAACACGTTGGAATTTTATTTTAGTATCCGTCGTTAAAGAGAACAGCTCAAAGCCACATAGTAATTGTGAAGTAGTACTACTAGTTGACCTCGTTTAGTAAGTGTTCAAAATTTATTAGAACCTTGCTGTACCTCAAAAAGTGAAAGTATTTCAATAGAAGCGAACAGAACGCGAGTTTAATATGGTGCAACATACATGTAGTTTTGATTATTAAATATATATATATATATATATATATATATATATATATATATATATATATAAATTTTCCTTTAATTGATTTTTAATTTCTTTTGAGATCCACCGTTGACTTATTGGTTTTGGACCGTGTTTGGATCGTGGTTTTGGACCGTTTTGACTTATTGGACCGTGTTTTCCGAGTAACGAAATGACATTGGTATGCCTCTTTTAAGAACCTTGCACATCTGTGGATATTTACAGTACCAGTTCTTTCACGAAATTGTATGTAGCTATTAGATACGTTTTGAAGCAATTGACTCTCAGCAATTGTCAGGAACCTCGAACCTGAGCATGCGCATTTCAAGTGGGCAATGCGCAGATGCTCGAAAGTGGTAGAGTCGAGAGATTGCTTTCGATTGCTGAACGCTAACTTATGCAAAAACTTCCTATTAACAGGAATTGAAATATCGATACTTGTGCTTTCTTTGGTAATATTGACATATCCACATTTTGTTTTGTAAATGCTGTTGTTATCAAATTTAATACGGAATTAATTGCAATATGTTCAGATGCAGTTAATTGGGTCGATTCGCTGTTTTCAGCTTTTTTATTTCGTCTTTTCTTCTTTCAGCTATGTACCTGTTTCCGGGCATAAATATTCCGAGAGCAAAGAACGAATAACAAAATGTTACAAATATGGGTAGATTGATGGAAATTGTAGATTGATTGTGTTCGAATGTATTCGGTTGGATATACAATTAACACCTGTTTAAAACTTAGTTCAAAATTTGCTCGGATTGTGAGAAATGTTTTGAAATGTGAAGAGCAAGAAAGTGTGTGTAAGTGTGTGTGTGTATTTGCGTGCGTGTGTTACATACACAGAGAGAGGGAGGGGGAGAGGGAGAGGGGAAGAGAGAGAAGGAAAGGCAGAGAGAACGAAAAACAGTTATCATTTGGCTGGCTACGAACAGATAGCAAACTTCAACAACGTCACTTAAATAACATTTTCTCGACAAATAAGTAACTTCATGTCGTACATTAATCCGGTAAGTTTATCTCAGAGCCATCATTGACGCTGTCTCTGGAAGCTGTCTCTGAAATAGCTACACAGAGACGTCAAATTCAGTCGCGAGTTGTCTGGAGAAGATTCTAGCAGCCGGGAGCTCTGATCGGTAGTTTTCCGAGGTTTCTTTAATCACTATCATGCGTATTCCAGGGAAGTACTTTAAGAAATGGAACACAACCAATCTTTCCATGTCCAACTATCATCCCTTACTTTCTCACACTTACACTTACGTGCACTACACTACCACACACGATGAGAGAGCGATTAATCACTATCATGCGTATTCCAGGGAAGTTCTTTAAGAAATTGAACACGAACCAATCTTTCCTTGTCTAACTTATATCCCTTACTTTCTCACACTTACACTTACGTGCACTACACTACCACACAGGATGAGAGAGCGATTAATCACTATCATGCGTATTCCAGGGAAGTACTTAAAGAAATTGAACACGAACCAATCTTTCCTTGTCTAACTTATATCCCTTACTTTCTCACACTTACACTTACGAGCACTACACTACCACACAGGATGAGAGAGCGATTAATCACTATCATGCGTATTCCAGGGAAGTACTTAAAGAAATGGAACACGAACCAATCTTTCCTTGTCCAACTGTCATCCCTTACTTTCTCACACTTACACTTACGTGCACTACACTACCACACAGGATGAGAGAGCGATTAATCACTATCATGCATATTCCAGGGAAGTACTTAAAGAAATGGAACACGAACCAATCTTTCCTTGTCCAACTATCATCCCTTACTTTCTCACACTTACACTTACGTGCACTACACTACCACACAGGATGAGAGAGCGATTAATCACTATCATGCGTATTCCAGGGAAGTACTTAAAGAAATGGAACACGAACCAATCTTTCCTTGTCCAACTATCATCCCTTACTTTCTCACACTTACACTTACGTGCACTACACTACCACACAGGATGAGAGAGCGATTAATCACTATCATGCGTATTCCAGGGAAGTACTTAAAGAAATGGAACACGAACCAATCTTTCCTTGTCCAACTATCATCCCTTACTTTCTCACACTTACACTTACGTGCACTACACTACCACACAGGATGAGAGAGCGATTAATCACTATCATGCATATTCCAGGGAAGTACTTAAAGAAATGGAACACGAACCAATCTTTCCTTGTCCAACTATCATCCCTTACTTTCTCACACTTACACTTACGTGCACTACACTACCACACAGGATGAGAGAGCGATTAATCACTATCATGCATATTCCAGGGAAGTACTTAAAGAAATGGAACACGAACCAATCTTTCCTTGTCCAACTATCATCCCTTACTTTCTCACACTTACACTTACGTGCACTACACTACCACACAGGATGAGAGAGCGATTAATCACTATCATGCATATTCCAGGGAAGTACTTAAAGAAATGGAACACGAACCAATCTTTCCTTGTCCAACTATCATCCCTTACTTTCTCACACTTACACTTACGTGCACTACACTACCACACAGGATGAGAGAGCGATTAATCACTATCATGCGTATTCCAGGGAAGTACTTAAAGAAATGGAACACGAACCAATCTTTCCTTGTCCAACTATCATCCCTTACTTTCTCACACTTACACTTACGTGCACTACACTACCACACAGGATGAGAGAGCGATTAATCACTATCATGCGTATTCCAGGGAAGTACTTAAAGAAATGGAACACGAACCAATCTTTCTTTGTCCAAACTGTCATCCCTTACTTTCTCACACTTACACTTACGTGCACTACACTACCACACACGATGAGAGAGCTTGACCTGTCTGGGGCGGTACTTCTTTGGAGGGATATACCTAGAAGATGAGCTTCTGCGCACGTCGATGTGCAAGTTGGCGCCGGATTTCACCACCCAGCAGGGAAGAAATCATCACCCTCGCCCCGAAAACATTCACTACACAGCCAAAACTAAAGACCATAGCAGTTAACGTGTCCAGAAACAATCAGTCGCCTTGCATTTCATAAACAAACTCAATTTTTTTTTTGTAATTGAAGGTCGCATCAACTTCTAGGTCATTAGCGACCACTATTGCTTGCAACGGTATGATAATTGTGAGGATGACACGATAAGATGATGATAGGGGGTGAAAGGACGAACACAATACAACCATGCCTGAGGCAGGAGTCTAACCCGCGATCCTTCAGTCTGAGATCGATACGGCACTACTGCCTTAGCGATCTCGGTCACCGTATCGGCTCAAAATTACTGAATCGTTCCTCTGTACATAAAAACAAAAACATGTTCCCAACAAATGGATCTGCTAACCTTTTAGATCCACTCTTAAGTAAATATATGAGTCGTCATTGCTAACAATATTGTTTATTATAATAGTAGCCACATATATATATTATAATAAGCCACAAAAACGACTACCTGTGGCTTCCATACAGCAGAAAACAGGTGATGATGGCTAAGCCATCGAAAGCTACTATTGTAATAAACAATATTGTTGGCAATGACTGCTCATATAATTATTTCATTGTAAATGCTAACGAAAACTCACCACAATACCAATAGATTTTCTCTACTGGAGCTCTCAAAGCATTCTGGCAGTATATTTAGGGTCTTCTATTACGAAATGGAGTCACGTTGCTAGGTAGGGAGCAGATGACTACGTTACCCTCACTACTTCATATGCTAACGCACCACCATGTTTTAAACCAGACAATCCTACTTACTTTAATTACATTCCCAAGGCATTCACGAAATAACAAAAAAGCGTTACACGAGAAGACTTAATAATTGAAGTAACGCCCAGCGGGCTGGAAATTAATTGACTTCGCAGTCCGCTTTCTCGTGAGTGCAAGGGCGTCGAACCAAGGGCAGTTATTCTTTATCTTAACTTCGCTTCACATTTCGTGCACATAAAGAAAACATTTGTTTATGCATGCACGCATATATGTGTGTATCTTTATAAGTATCGCATCCGGCAACGTCTTGTAGGGTACTTAATTATCCGAGCGACTTCCAGATTCGAACACAACCACCTGCAGCAAGGTTGACCGAGGTCTCATCACTCGCTGAAAGCAGACTTTTATACTTCCGGACAAACAATCGTGTAATAAGACTGTGTGAATGACACTTAAGTTTCAAATGTAAAAGCTCTTATCCTACGGCGTTAAGAACGGTCAGATATCAAATTGCTAAGACAAACAGCAATTAGTTACTTTTCATAAGATCTCACCAGGCGTTTCAAACTGAGAGTAAGTGCCGTGCATACATAAGTAAGCGAGTGCATAAATGCATGTGTGAATATCTATACGTGTATCTCGTTGAGAGATATCCTCTAAAGGATCTAAGTATGAATTACGCGTGTGTTTTCCAGATTCACGAGAGAAAAAAAACCTGAGCCATTTCGTTTACGTTGACCTGACTCCCTCCCCACGTATATACCCCGTGAAAATGTGTGGATGAAAATTGGCAGGGGAATTGTTGCTGGGAAGAATTTGTTTCCGGGAGCACTAACCGAACACTCGCATCTCATACCACATCCGTACAGTGTGTACTGGACGCGCAGTGTTTCCTGATGTTCACTCGCTCACAAGACGTTTCGGAACCATGGTTCTTTCCGGAATATATAAACATTTTGGTAAGGTTATTTTATCAGAGCAAATAACTCGTCTCCGGTACTAGTTATTTTACTTTTCTCGTACGGTGCTCGATTTTTATATGCTATTCTGTTATTATGACTTGCATTTAAAATGATCAAGTTTATGTGACGTCTAACCTAATCAATATCTTATGAAATGAATAATTGTATTTTTTTAGTTACCTACTACATTTAAGTTTTATTAGCACCGGTAAGAAGGCTTGAATACTTTTTATGTAGAACAAAACATCCTCCCCCAGGGAATATAAAAATGTACGGGTGGTCTAACATATGAACTCACAGAAGCAAAATAAGCAAAGAAAAGGTTATTAGAAATTTTCTCTCTAAGCTATATAGTTATATCAAATAGACTCTAGCCATGAAGAGAATTATAAATGATATTGAGAATATAGTCATGGTAATAAAAACGAAATATATGACATATATTACGAATAACAAAGTTAATTTACGTAGTTAACGATGATGCTTGGGCTTTGATATATAAATATAACAACTATCCCAGAAAGAAAGTGAATTGAAAGAGAGTATTACAATTGTTTTTAACACTAAACATTTATGCCCAATGAGAGGAATATAAGAAACTAATTTAATATTGTATTACGCATCGGCGTTAATGGCTACCAGAAAAATATCAATACTTGGAGTTTGGGAACTATTGAGGACTCAAATACTAAGACCATTGAGGAAGTATCGATACTTCAGGATAGATTATATCGACGTGTGGTAAGAGATTTTTTGTTTAGCGTAAAGTACCGCTACCTTAGTTGGGACTTAGTAGGCACAGTGCGAGTTGTGCAATCGCAGATGCTCGAAGACAGTACAGAGTTGTAATGTTGTCGTTCTCTGCACTTTACGCTGTGATTTAAGTCCCTAGTGTATATCATTTTTAACCCTCTGCGCATGCGTGAACTCTTAAATCGAAATGATAGGCAGCCCGCTATCCCGCCGGACGACTTATATCGCATATTAATCGACCATCCGGTTATGCGATATCGAATTTGTTTTCTTCTGTGGCAGTAGAGTGTGCCGCCAACTCTGCTTTGTCATGTTGTAACATCGTGTTTGGGACATAATTAAGTAAATATAATTGTCTATTTATACGATAATTGTTATATTTATTTAATAATAAATAGTTTTTTTAATAATATAATTATATATACAGATCAGAGATTGAGCGGCAGTTCTAGCCATAAAAATAGGAACGAAGATGATGTATCACGGAAATTTAGCGCACTCTGCTGACACAGTTCGGAACTTTCATTTCGACCTAAACGTTGTGAAAAATGGCTTGTTTGTCTTCACACACTATCAGTCTCGAGGTTACCTAACGTCACACTACCCAAGGAAACTCCCTTTTGCAACAACCGTCCACCGGAACAAGCACATCGACGGACCTGGTGTGCACGGCGAGTACGCGAACACCAGTGGCAGAGGGAGTAATGAACGTGGGCGCTTGCCGCAGTGGTAGCGGGGCCGGTAGCACGACGCCGGCGGCGGTGGCGGTGGAGGCGGCGGTGGAGGCGGCGGCGGCGGCGGCGGCGAGTGCCCGACGTTCCCACCTGGCCGTCCGCGCACCTGTCCGTGCCGCTCTATCTCTCTGTCCCTCTCTGCCTCTCTCTCTCTCTCTCTCTCTCTCTCTCTCTCTCTCTCTCTCCCTCTCCTACACGCGCGCCGCGCCGTGGCACAGATGGGAACGTGCGATGCCACCGCAGTCGCGGCCGCTGGGAATGGTCGCGGCAATGCGCAAGTGTGGGGACGGGACGTGATGGTGACAAGAGGTCAAATCGTCTCAAAGAACGGTAAGATTTATTTCCGGTTAATAAAATGTTTCGGGCTTTTAAAAACAAGATGTTTCTGAAAGCGTAGTCTTCCGCAGTCGGAATCAATAGCTTCTTGGCTGTCCGAGAGACTGGCTGTCCTAGGCACAGTAGCCAACGTCATAACTGTCATACAAATTTTGCCCTGAGGAAGGGCGCACCATGCTGGCCGGAAAGTTGGAAAGTATGACTAAAACACGGCATCTCTCAAACTGCCAAATATCTATTAAAATGTTTCTGCATCGGTTAATATATTTCACACACTGCTACGCGGCCTCTGAGAATGGTTGCGCCAATGTCCAAGTGTGGGGACAGACCGTGCAGATGACAAGAGGTCAAATCGTCTTACATAACGGCCAGATTTATTTTCGGGTAATAAAATGCTTGAGATTTTTTAAAACAAAATGTTTCTAAAAGCGTAGTCTTGCGCTTTCAGAGTCAATAGATTCTTGACTGTCCGGGAGACGACGCGTCCTAGGCACAGTAGCCAATGACTTGGCTGTCGTGCAAATTTTGCCCTGAAGAAGGTCGAAACATGCCGACCAGATTGTTGACAAATATGACTGGGACGCGGCGTCATCGTATCACTCATCCGAGCTTTTTATTACACAAACATAGTTTTGCTAGATACTTGTCGGTTGGGCTGGAATTTTAGACGGCGCAAGACTGACGATATGGGACGAATATGAAGTTTACCACAAAGAAAATCGTACAGTACGTATTATATTGTCAGAATCATGTATTGCTAATTTCGTAAGTTTACAGATGTCGCTTATCCCCATTTTGTGTCCGGAAGACAACACCGGTGGATTTAAATCCCATATTTTACAAGATAGTGCCCTTCACATCACTTTAAAATAAACAATTTCAGATAACAGAGAACGCGTTCAGAAAGTATTTACAAAATTCAATACCGCTAAGAAATAAAATTTTAACTTGAAACACACATGTAACCCGCACAATCACTTGTATTATAGAATGGGGAAAAATCAATTCATATGTTTAAAACTAATATTTTGCCATATATAATGATTTTCTCGAGCGGTAGTTTTTTTTTCCCGATGTTTCGGGGAACCCGTCTTCATCAGATGCCCTCGTCACTCCCTTATCGAACCATCTCACGGAGCACTCGGCGACACAGGCGAGGAAGTCCCCCACTCACCACCGTCACGTGGCTGCTCACCAAAGTGACGGAGCATGGAGTGCATCCCGGTGATCTAGATCAGGGGTGTCCAACTTGCAAGGCCTCAAGAGCCACAACTAGAACCCTCAACATGGTTGCGGGCCGTATTTTTATTACTCGTGAGGCCCTCATTTTATTTTCCCGAATTGTTGATCCCGGCACTTTCCCCGGTTGCTCTGAAACTGGGGGAGGGAATGGAACCATGCGTGGTATCACGCCGTACCATACATAATGGGTACACGATGGGATGATTTTGAATTTGGGAATTTATTAGAAAAAAATTCTTAAATCTATCTTCTAACAGCCTGAAAACCCAAAAGAATAAATGAACTGAATTTACTAGCAAAGCAAGTAAAGAAACAACCCTTGTAACTCAATCTTCAGAAGTGATATCCAAAAGCTAACTTATTTCTTAATTTAACATATTTTTACAATAAACGACGTAAACCAGAAGGCCCGGGTTCGAATCCCGGTCGGGGCAACCAATTCTTTGAACAAATTTAGTTAATAAAGGGAGTGTTGACACCGGAAGGGCGCGTGCCCTAGGCGCCCATTACCCTCGCCCGACACGGTTGAAAGGGACTTCTGATGAATAATCTTTCGCGAGCCACAAGAAATGGCACCGCCGCTGGCCGCATGCGTCTAGCGGGCCGCTAGTTGGACAACCCTGTTTTAGATATCACTTCTGGAGATTGAGTTACAAGGGTCGTTGGGTTACTTGCTTTGCCAGTAAATTCAGTTCATTCATTATTTTGGCTTTCCAGGCTGGTCAACTACTACGGGCAATAGTCACGTACTATACGCGCAATAGTTCTTGATATTTCCCAGCGGGGGGTGCGGATAGAGGAGGGCTCTGGCTACGTCACGGCTTAAAAGGGCGTACCAACTGTGGGCATGAACTTAACTCGCCAAAGCGGATCACGAGAAATGCTACGATTGTTTTGAAAGTACGGGGTGGTTGTTGCCGGCATTGTAAATTGGTACGTGCCGTGCTGAGTCGAACCTAAAAATCTCAATGTTCCGTGCTATTCAGCGCTGGGTGAGGACTAAGGGGCTCGTGCATCAAGAAAAATTGCGCGAGTAATACGTGTAGTGCATATTTTTATCACGGGAGGTGAGGGGATCCCCCCTGAAACCAGAGATCTGGCGCCGAACTACATGCCAACTTGTCAGGTTTTCATCCTCCAAGGTTATCCACCAGCGGGGAACTGCCCAGCGCAGACAGGCTCCAAACTTTCAAGCAGTCCCCGGAAATGAGTGTTAATGTATTGCACGTAAATGTGTGTCTAAATGTGTGCGAGTGTAAGGGAAGACGACAGGGAAAGGAAGAGGAAGGGAATGGTGCCTGGTATTAATTGAAGAAACCTCGGAAAACTACATATCAGAGGAAGAAGGGAATAGGTTATCTGTATGAGAATTCTACTCCAATGAGGATGAATCCGATCTAGCTATTTATCTAGAATAAAAAAATCCGCCACAACTGAAATTACAACCCTATGACTTTTCGGCCATAGACGTTCCTGTGTCACCAGCTGTTGTCCTGTGCGATCTCAGCCGGTGAAAGTTTTTGGCCTGGCTACCAAAAATAAACAGAAGAATAAATAAATCGAAGCTCGAATGTAAAAAGTATAATGTACTTTGTAATGTCTTCTTAGTCATCATTTACTAATTTAAAATTGCCTGTACAGCCATCTCATGGCTACAGGTACATACACTAGTTTTCAACTGTTTTTCAAGGAGAAGATAAAGGCAATGAACTATCATCATCATCATCGCTTTTCTGGTTATTTAGAAGGTCCTTGTTGGTACTTACAGATTCTGGGACGAGCGTATAGTTGGTTATATTTAGTGGTCATATTAATATATTTATTATTATGCAATTCTTATCAATTTTAAATAGTATTATATAAAACAAGCTACTGCTAGTGGATTTTGATTAAATAAAACATTTCAGTTAAGTCCACCGGGTGTAATATCCAGAAATGTGCAAAACATTATACAAAAATGTTTAAAATGCACTTTACAATTGAAAAGAAGAAAAAATTATATTAAAGAATTATAGCTCAAGGGCATCCTAAAACGTATTCACATGAACATAAACTTTGTCAAAACTTTTTTATAACATGTAGTGTGCCGCTTATCTCAATGTGACGTAACGATTCTCAAAAACTCAGGCAAGAGTATATTTTCCTTAAACATTTTGTCAACGGTTGAATGCTTTACTTGCCTTTCTTGCGAATAAACAACTCCTTGAACATAATAAATTGCATAAAGAGAATCTCAAAACTGTTTCCGCTGAGGGAAAAAACTGCCATTCAAACAGAGACGACCCTCGGTAACAGCTGGCTTGGTAAAAAAAAAATTCAACAACCACAGCACGTATTTCGTCCTAATAATAGTGATTAAGAGCAGACAAGAACTCTTGTACTCACTCACACTTCTTAACGATACGGCAGCCGGCCACGTCAACGCGATCTCCCGGCCGGGACCCGATAGCCGCAGTTTAAAAATGACGTGCATCTCGATCATTGAGCGAACTTTCCGAAAACGATACACCGGTTAAAAAAAAAAAGAATTACGCACTTCCAGGGAGGTCCGGGAGAAGCGAGACTCCAATTTACGACTGCGGAGCACCTGGTGCCGACAATTAGCGTGTACCCACCGCGTTTCGGCTCCCAAAACACAGAGCGCGCACGATCTCACCGCTGACACTACCGGTACTCGCGATTCTTGAATCGATTTGATACTTCGCAGCAAAGAATTAATATTTTGATATTTTAGAACCGCAAGTATTCATGCTTTAATATTAAAAATATTGATTCATGTTATCGATAAAAATGCCAATTTATATTTATATCTTAACGAAACCACTAGAAATACAATGTACCACTAGAAATACAAAACCACTAGATGTACAATGAAGTTTCAATATGTTGATATTTTTGAACCGCAAGTATTGATACTTTAATATTAAAAAATGTTGATGCATGATATCTATAAAAATGCCAGTTCATATTTATATCTTAACGAAATAACTAGAAATAATCTTAAATTATGGGCATTATTCTTCGTATTCAAACTCTTAGACATATATACAAGGTGTTCATATCTCTATCGACAGCCCACTTGAGAATATCGAAAACAAAATTAACGATAGTGCTAACATGCAACCATCACAACATAGATTTTTTATAAGAAGGGACCGCTTTGCCAGCTAATATTTGGCTTCTGCTGACAACATAACTGCGCGTTTTGTCAATTCGTCAATGCGTTCGTTTAGTTATCTCATTAGTAAATGGTTTTCGTCATCTCCTGCAATGCTACCACTCAATATGCTCTCCGACCTATCAAGATGGTCCCTTCTTAGAGTAACTCTTCTATATCTAAGGTTTTCAGAAGAAGAAAATGTCACTCTTCATAGAGGCTAGGTTACAAGCATATACAGTACATATGGGGAGTACTTAATATTTTTCTTCTTCCGCCTCTTCTTCTTCTTCGTATTTCTTCACCCCGAACTTCTTTTGTGTATGCTAATTAGCCTATCTTCAGCCGGCTTGCTAACCACTACACGGCCCCGGGTTCGATTCCCAGTGAGGCAAGGTTATTGTTTGCGATTTCCTTGCAATGTCTCAGTATACGTTGCTGTGTGGCGATGAGAAAAATTACTTCTCAGGTTGAGAAGATCGGAATTCGGCGTGGGGATGTCTATGTGCTAACCACACGTATCCCCTTTACCCATGACCGCGAGGCAGGGACGTCGCCGGTAGGCCTGAGCCCGTTCACGGGTTGCCGCGTCAAGTACTCGTACATACATACAGTTAGCTTATCCAATTATACAAATGAAAGGAGTTTTCACCTATTTTCCTCGGGTGCTATTTTACTCATCTCGTTCCAATTGGTTTGTTATCTTGTGTATTCTATTCCTGGGGTTGCCGGTTCCACTGACTTCATTACGCTATCTCGTCTCACAAACTATTATCATGCTTATACTCATTTTCATTTCCCCCCTATTTCTCTTGAATGCTACTCGTTTATCGAGAATAATTTCATTCCTGAAGTTTACATTTTCTGTCCACTATTTGCCGTTTTGTTGTGTTTTGAAGCATATGAAATATTTTACAGGATTGACAATAGTAATGTGTTGGAACACAAAGATGATATTTCATTAAAATTAATAATTTTTGGTTAGTAAAATAAATCAGATTTAAATATTGCAATAACGAAAGCTTTTTCTAATAAAAATAAAAATAAAATGCATGTTTCTGTAATACTTTAAAACGAAATTGCTGAGCAATGTCATTAACTTCAGTCTTTCATGCTTTGTCGAATAATTTTAAAACCATTTTTCATGAATGCAATTTGCCTCTATAGACATTAAAGTAAGAACGAGTTTGTTCCTTATCTTATTTTCTAGTTTATATAAAAAATTTCTACATATCTAAGCAGAACGTCGTGCATTTTATATGTTGCTAATTCTCGTTTCAAAAAACACATCTTGCCACATTGTATCTTCCATAATTCTTTCTCATTTTTCACTCCAACATACAATTTACGCTTTTGATCGTGGCCTTCGATAATTTACGCCCAAAGCATTCATAAAGGACCGCTAATAAAGAGCTGACCCATGAAATTCGTTTCGCCTCTTACACGCCTCCCGCTGTCGTATTTACCTCGAAATAACATTCAGATAAACCAGCTCTCCAGCTGCCCCCCAAAAGCTCAATTGCCTTCGGCGGAATGCCAGCGGGCAGATGGGACGGCAACAACACTGTACAGGATGTATCGAAACCATAAGCGTGCGCACAGGCGGATAGGGGGCCAAGGGGGTTACAGAGGTGCCTTTCATCCCTAAAAAATTGAAAGGGACCTTGAAGCTTCGCTAATTTAACTTTTACCCCACAAACAAGTCCAAATCCATTATTTCCAATCTCACAATTTGAGGAATTTTTTAAACATATGAGGAAGAGGTTCCCCGAGCTATCTGGCAACCCTGAACCCTGTAAATGGTTCAACTCAAAATCAATGGCATGTATTAGTTGTATCATCAAAGTTATAATTTCATTTTCCCCATACGATTTTTTTACTACCTGACTATGTCTTATCTAAATAAAAAACAGCAAATAATGGAAAAAGAGGGTCACAGAAACGAAGTTGGCCGTCCTTTGTTGTAAGATGCGGACGCCTTTACGATCCAAAGGAAGATACGAAACCTAAACCATCAAAAACAGATTCAATACTTTGTCTGGAAATCATTGTAAATTTTAACGATTATAAACAATTTTAAAAATTATTTATTTATATTTATTTATTTATTTACTTATTTAGAGTTAAAATAATATTAGAAGAATTAAAAAAATAGGAATTTTCCAGCTTTCTGAGACGCATCGAATGACACTTTGATTTGCACGTAAGCTTCCGCGGCTCGAGGCACCTTGGTTGCCGGTGGTGTTTACTGAACGGGATTAGGAATGTGTGACGAATGGACAATTAATTGATTGACCGATTCTTTTGCTTGCGGGAATGTCAACTTCATTGGTGGGTAGTCCCATAAGTGTAGTGCATGTTACACCGGAGGTGTTTTTTTTTTTTTCCTTCTTGAACATGAATTTCGCTTTGGTCCTGGAAGTTGATTTGCAGGGGGTTTAACGCCAAAGATTCAGGTATCTTTGTCACAGCAGGCCTTTTACTTCTCGTTTTGCTCTCAACACTGAAAAGAGACGATTGCGGTGACTTCTATTCCAGCAAGAGAAGCTCACTTTGAACATTTCATACCCTACGTGAAGAAGTGTTCTAGCTGTAAGAACCCACGTTTTCGAGACAGCTGGTTGGAATCGTTAAACTACATTATTCCACTTAAAGATCAAATGATTCCTGCTATTTTGCATTAGAGCGCTCAACGTCTTCCGAGAACCCCAACGGAATACGCTCAGAAATAAATTCGCAACTATGAATTTCAAGATCTATTAAACTCATTGAACCCACATTACTTACGAATGAGGAATTCTGTATCCAAAAGTTTGCATGGTTTTCAAACACCCTGTATTACTTCAGACCTCATCCGTCCGTTGGTTCCGCCCGACTGCATAACTGTAGCACGAACAGCCGAAATTTCGCAAGCTGCAAAGCTTCTTCTTTCCTCAAAATGAGTATGAATTCGAGGAGAGGTATGTCAGAGATACCTTTCGTTGATAAAACGAAAAAAATGAATAAACACGATGGTCTTAGTGCTACTTCTGATCTGTTTGAAAGTTCACCTGCACGATGTGAATAGTTGAATGGAAAGAAGCAATTTCAGGTTTAATGTGACTAGTTCAGTTTCAATGGAGGGATAAGGCAATCGGTAATGCCAAAGATCTAAATTTGACAAATCGTGAGAATATCGAAAATTTCTATTAGTTTCACGAGAGTTCGAAACGATATTTTAAATAGCTCATTATTTTTTTATATCTTTATAACAAAGAAACAAAATAAATGTTGAAGAAAGAAAAGTGTATTACCTTATGTTACACAATGACAGAAGACCATCCTCAAAAATGCCTATTCTACCATGTGACACTTTCTCCAATAAATTACATTTGAGGAGTTCATTAAGAAAACTACTAACAAGTGATCTCGTAAACTTTGTGAGGGGTACACAAATAACTCGACGGCTTATTTCTCACAATGTAAAATTCATATAAACCTGCTTTTCAGCTGTCGTAAGAACTGACTTTACGGCAGCTGCTAACAAGATTATCTATTATGAAAAATATTTAGGGATAATTGTATTAATTTTATAATAGTATATGATGTTGATAGCTATAAACGACATATTCCATGCAAGATTACAAAATTTGTCGAAAATATTCATGAGATAGACAATTATTAAACTTTTCTGATGGAAGTCCATTTTTCTAAAAATAAATTTAATGTTATTATTTAATAATTATTCCATTATAACATTGAGTTAATGTTCTAGAAGCATAGATGAGTTTTAATGTACAAAAATTTATCTTAGTGTATCGTCTAAATGTTTTTTCATAACTTTTAAGGCATTTTAACATTATGGTTCTTAAATACTTTTAATACAAATTTTCTATTGCCAAATATATGACATAAGGCAGAATGAAAACGATTAATGATTTGTGTCTTTAATTAAATTAAATCTAGAAGTTGTATCAGATAAAACTACTCGGTTCCTCAACAAAAACTTAAGCGATTATGTAAAATCAAGACAGTCTCTTTCATAACATTTTATGCTTCGACCTGTTTTTTGGGCTTCACACTAATTTGTTTCGCGTGTTATAACACAGCTGAATTAAAATTGTATCACACATCGTAATTACAAAACTCGATGAAGCGAAAATGTGACCAGAAACGAGCACCGATAATTCAAACAATCGATCATCTTCCACTTCCCATTCAGTCCGATGACATCAAACCGGGACATATAAGGCTATCGTAAACGAGGTCCCCTTCATTACGAAAAAACTATTTGCATACTCACCAAACTTTTTACCAGGTCGACGACCTGCCAACACGCGCAGGCGCATATTTTTTATACAAAAAAGAAAGCAACAAAATTACGCACATGTGGATCCTGATTCATAATCTCAAAAACTGTTATTACTTCCAGACCCACCCAAATGTTACACTCCTTCCCAAAGCGGAAGGTCCCACCTCGAAGCAGAACTTAATTCTATTATCAAACGAAGCATCTGCTTCCAATTCTATTACGCGCGTCCTATTACAGCCCCCAAAGCGTGAAGTTCGAGACACTCTAGAGATGGCGAGTGTGCGCAGGAAAGCGTTGATAGGATAAGAAAAACCCCGTGCGAGGTGCCAGTCGAAAAGTATAGGGGCGCGGGCGCTAGGCGAGCTTCTAAATAAGAGCGGGTGTGAGCGGCGGGGCAGTCATTACGTGCTTTGTTCCGTTATCGGAGCAAGAGCTGGCTGCGTCGGCCGGCTGCCCTGCGCACACTGGGCCAAAACCAGACAAGCTGGCCAAAATTCAATCAAAATTGAATTGAATTGAATTGAATTTGCCTTATTTTAGGTGGCGAGACTCGGGCCATCGGGCCCGCTCTTCCGTCTGACCACGCAAATTTCGCTACGCTCCTTTCACCAACTAGCAGAGGAAGGAGGTATTTTTTGAGCGAGAAACAGGCGATTTTGAATTTAGCTCAGAGGTGTCATTTAGGCTTGAGGATCTTTTACATGCAAGTAAATCTACTAACGTGGGACAGCCGGCTTTACTTCCCCTCCGAAGGAAGGCGTACGAAGGATTTTGTCGCCCTAAATATCCACGGCTTCGATCGGGTTTGAACCCGCGAACTTGGGTACAACAGTCCGAAACGCTAACCGTCACACCATCGCCGCCGCAAAATGTTATTTCATTTTCTCATGCTGCTGCTGAGGGCCGATGGCCAAGCTAGAATAAATAAAAAAAATGTTATTTCCATCAAGTCAATCAAGTAAAATTATAATTTTGGGGATTTTAAGGATATAGTTGGTTACATTAATGTTTAAAGAGTCGCTTTATTTAGGAGATTTTGAATATGTAATTGGTAAGATTGATGTTCAAAGTGTCGCATCCCCGACTATCGCCATTTTGCAAAGGCAAAGTCGCATGCTCGCAACAAAATCGTGCAACAAATTTTTAAAATAAATATCGATAAAATCTGCGATAAAAATATTTATATTTTGAATACTTCGATTAAAGTTATTAATTAAAAAATTAATGGACAGAATGTAACACTTAATATTCGGAATCATAATCAGCTACCATAAAAATCCCTATATTCTGTTCGTATGCCGAAGATACTCTTTCAGCACTAATGTCATACATCACTGTTACTTAAAATTTTCTTTTTTATTTTAGTCTGCCATAGTGCATCATCCATTTTGTTTTTTTTTGAAATTTCTTTGACATCATAATCAGCTATCTCAAAAGTACCGTTTTAGAAAGTTCATTTACTTTTAACTGATACGTAGTTGCTTGCTATTGCCTACCCTCAGCCAATACGCTACGGAACTTAGATGGAGAGAATCGTGGTTACGAGGGAAATACGAAAGCAGGTAAGTGATGCTACATGGATCTCTTATGGAGGGAATTTGGGAGGGAATTATAGGATGGACATATGAAAAGACAAACCGAGTGAAGTTATCAACTATTTCATTAGTAAGTAAGTACATCTGAATCGTTAAATATAAGTAGAAAATGAAATCTTAAATGACCACGGGCAACTAAAAGCCCTCGAGCCAAAGACTCTCGAGGATTTTGTCGCCGCTCGATCATCAGAACGTTATAACGCCCTTTGGACATAAATAACTATTAAATTCAATACAGCGGCCGACCTGTATTGCCGAGGTGGCTAAGGGAGGGCATGTACCGATTCAGCGCTTCGGTTCTAAGAGTCGCGCAATCGAGTCCCGCCTTGGGATGATTGTTTATTCCTTGTGCCGTCGCGGAGGGCCTCGCGTTCGGCCTGACTCCAGATCAGAGGTGTCGTTGGTGTAGAGTTGGTGTAGAGTTGGTGTAGAGTTGGTGTAGAGTTGGTGTAGAGTTGGTGTAGAGTTGGTGTAGAGTTGGTGTAGAGTTGGTGTAGAGTTGGTGTAGAGTTGGTGTAGAGTTGGTGTAGAGTTGGTGTAGAGTTGGTGTAGAGTTGGTGTAGAGTTGGTGTAGAGTTGGTGTAGAGTTGGTGTAGAGTTGGTGTAGAGTTGGTGTAGAGTTGGTGTAGAGTTGGTGTAGAGTTGGTGTAGAGTTGGTGTAGAGTTGGTGTAGAGTTGGTGTAGAGTTGGTGTAGAGTTGGTGTAGAGTTGGTGTAGAGTTGGTGTAGAGTTGGTGTAGAGTTGGTGTAGAGTTGGTGTAGAGTTGGTGTAGAGTTGGTGTAGAGTTGGTGTAGAGTTGGTGTAGAGTTGGTGTAGAGTTGGTGTAGAGTTGGTGTAGAGTTGGTGTAGAGTTGGTGTAGAGTTGGTGTAGAGTTGGTGTTGTGTTGGTGCGGTGTTGTGGCGGTATTGGTGTCGTTGGTGCCTATGGTCGATTAGGAGCCCCTTCGGGACATACAAGGTAAAGCCCTGGCTGTCAGCTAGATAAAAACCCTAGAAAATTAGTAATTTATGCACCAAGGATTCTAATGATTAAGCGACGATAAAATATCCGAGGGTCTTTCATCCGAGGAATTTTTGTCGCCCCAGATCATTAGAACCAGTTAACGCCGGTAGTACTTTCATGGTTTCATTGTTTACGCACTTTTAATGATTCAGATTACCTTATTCACTAATTAACTCGATGCTTACTTAATTCTGTTTGCCTTTCCATATTTCCCTACCGTAATTCCCTCTCTCCCTCTCCCTCCCTCTCTCTCTCTCTCTCTCTCTCTCTCTATATATATATATATATATATATATATATATATATATATATATATATATATTCTAACCGCCTTACCTATCGTACACACCTGTACCTTCTTCAGCACACACAGCATGCACTGTAAGCAAGTCGTTAAGATATTATGCTCGTGAAGCGAGCTTAGAATCTCAGGAAGCAGGATCTTTGGGGTACGAGAAAGGTCTGAACCCTTGACATAATAAAAGTCACACAAATCACACATAAACGAGCATATAATTCACTCAAAATTCTGTGGCATGAATTGATAACAACGAAAAACAAATCACACATAGAATTATACTTCCAAAAATGATTAAATAAACACAAATAAGCAACTTTGACAGCCTATTCAACAAATGAACACTTAGTTTTGTTCAGAACTAATTTTCTGAAGCAATTTCTTTGACCAGTACTGGGAATTCCCTTTGAAAATTCACTACGTCTAAATTTAAATTATTCTAATTACAATTGCATGTGAAACTAAACCTAATTTACAATCTCTTGCCTTTTCAAATTTTACATACAATAATTAACCTGTGGGCAAGCGCACTACTCTCAATTTGTCCTTTTAATTATACTGCTGATAACAGAATAATGACTGCTACAATAAAATGGTTAAAGGCAAGCAATAACGCATTAAATCTCCCACTCCCAAGCTACAAATTATTAACACCCGTGTCCTCAGTTTTTAACACTTCTGAAACTATTCTTTCCCTGCCGACGTGAACTTGACCTAATTTCTGGTTCTACAGGTTACCTCGAAACTGTCCGTCTTTCAACCTTGAAACAGCGTGCTGCGTTCCGTACCGCGTTGCTCGATTCCGAAGTTCTACGTTGCCTTCGATGTCCTCTTGCGTCCTTTCCTCGGTCGTCGTCTTCTTCCCGATCGCCTCGCGTATTCTTCCGTCTCCACTAATCGGTTTCTTCTCCTCCCACGGCTGCTACCGCCTTCGATTACGCCCAATTTGCAGAAAATGTCCCTTGCACTTCCTAACTGCCAGCGCAAGTACTTCGCTCGTTCCTAACTTTATTCTGTTAATCAAGAACTTTCAGAGCTTTCCTGACAACGGGCACACTTTTACTTCCCGCACTAGTTAATAGAAGAATATTTCTCTAATTCCTGACTACTGCGCGGACGACTAGCTAGACGTTTCGCAACGCCGTACACTCCTATTCTAAACAGTCGTTGCGGCAATTTTTAACTAATCTAACGCTCTGATAAAATCTGCGCACTTGCCAAGCGGTGCCTTACATGAAGAACTGCTGACCCGACGCGTGCTAGCAGAAGAGATGTTGACTCCAGGCGAGATGGCGACAAAAAAAAGACCTCCCGCTTCCGCGTTTGCGTATTTATTGGCGCTGGTTGGGGAAATTCGGCGTGGTGGGGATTATTTCTCCTACTTGTGCCTTCCACCAGCAAAAACGTGGCTTGATAGTTCGCGGCGACTAGTACGAGCAACGGATACCAGGCTGCGCGTTTTGCTACTCTGGTTTTCGGCCGCTCTTCTCGCTGCTTGTAAACGTTTATGCCGGCGAAACTGTGGTGTTATGGGGTTGTATAATCCCATTTCGCCACAATATATATATATATATATATATATATATATATATATATATATATATATATATATATATATTTGCATCATTCAAAATTTCCATATTTCCCTCGCAAACGCAATCCTTTCCATGCATGTAAATTACGCAATGTATATCGAGCTCCGTATCAAAGGCAATAACGATCTATAACGCACCAGTACAAAATAAAACCAATAACGTGTTCGCGTTGTGGCCATCTTCCGGCGCTTCGGCCCAGCGCTCTGGGCCGGGTGCTCTGCGCTCGGCGCAGCGGCAGCAGCTGCTGGCAGTGGCTGCGCGGGCGCGGGCCTAAGATGCCTGCGCGCAGATACACTAGCGGCGCTTATCGCGCGCAGGAGGTCAGCGCGAGTTAACGACCCGCTGCCGCTGCCGCTGCTGCTGCCCACCGCTCGTTATTATGCGCTCTGCTCGCTGGCAGCGGCGGCTGTGGAGGGGGTTGGTTTCTTTCTTTTTTTTTTTTGCTTACTATTTTTAAATAGAGGTGGTGTTGATGGTGGTGGTGATGGAGGGTGATGGGGAAGGAGAGGGGTCCGCTGGTGAGGGATGATGGTGAAGGTGGCATCGAGTGGTGAGGGAGGGGTACGTTTTTTAGTTTTTTTAAATGGAAGTGGTGGTGATAGTGGTGATGGAGGGAGATGGTGATGATGGGGAGAGAGGCACTGGTGGTGGAGGATGGTGATGTTAGTATCGGGTGGTGGAGGAGGAGAAGGTACTTTTCTTAGTTTTTTAAATGGAGGTACTGTTGATATTTGTGATGGTGGTGGTGGCGGTAATGGTGGTGATGGTGGTGGTGGTGGTGGTGATGGGGGTGGTGGTGACGGAGGGTGATGGTGATGATAGAGAGAGAGGCGCTGGTGGTGGATGATGGTGAAAGTGGGATCGAGTGGTGAGGGAGGAGTTAGTTATTTTCGTTTTTTTAATGGAAGTGGTGTTGATGGTGCTGATGATGGTAACGGCGGTGAGTGTGATTGTGACAGCAGATTGTACAGGAGAAGATGATAATGGCAGAAGAAATGTAGATGTTATTGGTAATGTTGATTTTGGAGTTAATGGAAGGGATAGTGTTAGAGAGGATGCTGGTGACAATGTAGAGGATAATGATGGTGATGGTGGTAACTGTTAATAGTGGATAATTATTCAGACAGTGATCTTTTGAAAGATGTCTATGTTTTCGTTACATTCTTAGAAACTCGAGAATAATCCAACATAATGAAATAGTTTCGATTTCTATAGAAAAAAAATGCAAATATTTGGATACGTTATTTCACCTTTCCTCATCCATAAGGATACACCTAAAGTCACGTGACTGCAAAGTCCCAAAGAAGAGACAGCCCGCCATAACATAATCTCTATTCACGTGTTACCTTTTGAAATGGCAACTTTGATATTCTAGGTGTGTTAAGAACTGTCGTACTGTATGCATTCACTATACTACATATGCTGTACTCGTGAAGATTGTTTTTGTTAAAATATTTTTGTTAAAATATTTATTTTTTACCAATTGTTATTGCTTGCAACTGCATTCAATACGTAGTTCGACATACATTGCATAACTTACCTGGATCGAGAGGATCGAGTGGTTACGAGAGAAATATGGAAACAGTTGAATGGTGCTACATATTCTCTTATGGAGGGAATTGTGAGGGTGAATTATGAAAGAGAATAATGGGAGGTAAATATAAAAAGACATACCGAGTGAATTTAATAACTAGTTAATTATTAAAAAAGTCAATCTGAATCATTAATATTTCGTAAAAAATGAAATCATGTATTACCACTGGCATTAACTGGATCTAATGATCGAAGACTCGTAGGGTTTTTCGTGACCACTCGATCATTAGAACCCTTATAACTTTCTTGGTGCATAAATAACAATTAATATATTGCTGCACTACACGATAATATTTTATACGAAGTTCTTGAGAAGTGCGAGTTCTACTTTTTGGAAAACAATTTTAAGTATTTTTTAGCACTATTTTCGCTGAGGCAGACCACCACACATTGAATTGAATTGAATTGAATTGAAGCTTTATATTACATGGCGAGACTCAGGCCTGTTCTTCCGTCTGACCACGCAAATTTCGCTACGCTCCTTTCACCAAATAGCAGAGGAAGGAGGTATTTCTTGGACGAGAAACAGACACTTTGAAGTTAGCTCAGAGGCGTCATTTAGGCAGGAAGATCTTTTACAAGCAAGTAAATCTACTAATATGGGACAGCCGGGTTTACTTCCCCTCCGGAGGAAGACAACCGAAGGATTTTTCCACGGTTTCGATGGGGTTTGAACCCGCCAACTTGGGTATATCAGTCCGATACGCTAAGCGTTACACCCCCGCGCGTGTACACATTCTCTAATTCGATCTCGTATTCCCTCTTTTAGTCTGATATCGGAAACGGAATGGGCGATAGGTGCATCGGTATTAAGAATCAAATAAAAAATACACAGCATTACAGTCCATGTCGAAACTGATAAAAGTGTATGAAAAAAGTGACAAATGTTAAAACAAAGATTTTGGCGGAGGAGAGTTTTATGTTGGCGAAGCAGTTTATTTCATGTACTCTACATACGTACAACCTGCCTTTTCACAGATATGAATGTTTACCTGCTAATCGAGCATTTTCTGTCTTTCAATTTTTCTTCCTATTTTGTTCAAATAATGAATATGACGAATTTTGAGATAAGTTACTTTTCTTGAGAACAGACTAAATTTCTATTTTTAAATTTTCGTCTCAGTTTTATCTGCCTCTTGCATCTTCTCTGACCGCACCATTTAACACTCTTAACCATTTTTTCCACATATTAAATTTAGATATAATTAAGGCTTTCCATGTCATTCATATTTTCCTATTAGTGATATCCTTAACTACTTAATGGTTTCTTGAATTAATTGTAAAAAATTGCTCAGCTGACCCTTCTCGGACAGCCTTGGTCTCTAATTCCTATGATTTTATACTTCAAACATTCCTACTGTTGATACAACTATTCAAAAATTGCATTTTTTTTATTAGTAAGTCAATCCCTTGAATGGCGTAAATATGTCAAACAAGGAAATACCTATTTAAAACTAGTGGTGCTAAATCAGCATGTACTTTCTTGCCGGTATTTTTACGCAAAATTGGGCGAAAAGTGTTCAAAAGTGAGAAAAATTATACCTGAACATATTTCAAAATATATGTTTAAAAACAGATTTAATTGAGGGATAAATCTATATTTTTAATATTTTAGTTGTAAGAAGACCCCGAAAAAATTATACAATTTTCTAAATAACAGTGTTTTCAGCGAAAATGAGACCTACACCATTCTATTAAAGGTCCTCCACACTATCCAAAAACAAAAAAACTATATCCATGGAGCCATTTTTGTAAAACTAGGAAAATGTCCCACGGGATTCATGTAAAGTACCTTCCAAAATTAAAACATGGGCTTAAATTCAAGAGGTCGTGACATCAACCAGGTCGATTCAGGAATATTAGTTTTGAAGGAACTAGCCTGAACGCTTTAGCCACTAGCGTTGTTCACAGACAGACAGACGTCATTCGATTTTTCAGTACCATGGACTCACAAAACATGGATTCTGACTACACCACGTGTTAGAGCTTTTTCTAAATTTAGCAACTGGGTTTATCCACTTTTTCGTTACCAGGGCTCTGTAATTAGAGTTTTTCTGTCGAAAATTCACCATTTTTTCGCGCAGCACTACAAAACTTTCTCTCTACTCCGTAACGAGAAAGTATTAAACCGACGATATGTGGGAGTTACGAATTACTCGGCAACGGCGCCTGTTGGTCCTCTAGTTTGGCGAGACGACCTTTTGCTACCGCTTCCGGCTTCTCTGTAGCGCGTTCGCCACCCGCTGCCCTTCCAAAAACCGCCATTCGAATAGGACCCCGCCCTCCCTAACACTGCTATGTTCTATGAGCTGAGGCGTTAGCTACAATAACTCTCTGAGAATCCCGTCCTAGAGTGTGTTCCAATGACTCTCGCAGCGTGAACGACGATGGCAACCGTGACGGTGGCAATGGACAGGGTGGGGTGAAGGGGGGCATCTGGTTGTTCCTCGCCAGCAGCTGCTAGGCGCGTTTATCTGAGTGTGACTGCGGAAGCAATGCGGCCCAAGGTGTACGAGCAGAGCCGCTGGCTGTTTTTTCGCTTTGCCGGTCGCTTCTTTATTAGTTGTTCTTTGCGAACTGGAGTATAAATTATAGCGGAGAAAACCTGCTAAGTAAAGGCGTCGCGCAAAAAAAAAACAACAAAAAACAAAAAAACAACAGCAGACGCATTGGACAGAGGGTGTGAGTCCGAAAGTAAGAATGTGACTTTAGATCTTGATCGGTGCAAAGTGGATGTCTTTGAGTGTATAATTCAACTCATTCGGGGAATGCCAAGATCTTTGGCTTTAATCGTTGGCTTTCGCGGTTGTGTTGTAGCATTTAAATTGTTTGCTTACGCATCCGAGACAAGTGTGTTGCTTATTACATTGAACCTACTATACTTTGAATTACATCCCACTGCTTTACAATGGTTATTATAGCCAGTATCTAGCAAGGTTTAATTGGATTGTGTTGCTCGTAGAATAAGCATGCGTGGATAGACTTTTAAAAAACACAATTCATTCCATTTATTTTTATTAAGCACATAAAAATTGATGATATCTGATAAATTAGTCTCTAAACATATGTTATGTTCCGTTAAATAACATACGTATTATTACACAGTTATTTCAGAGTTCCAAATTGAAACTCATAACATTTGGCAGAAAACCACACTGAAATATACATATTGATACAAAATATATTTTGTATCAAGACTATAAAGAGTGTTTTTCCCAAGAAATAAATTTATTAGCTATTCAGTAAGTCTTATCTATTGTCAAATTTGCTTCGTTTTCATGTGTTTTCTCGTTACCTTAAAATCAATTAAATCAACTAGATTTTTGGAAACTATGACAAAAAACAAATAAGACACAACACGATGATAATTCTTTTGAGGGTCTTCCGTATTCAATCTTCGAAAATACATTTGTAAGTTTGAGAACATCCAATCTAAAAGAAGAAATATCGATCAGAAATTCAATAAACAACCCGAAACATATTGCTTAAACCACTTGAGTAGGCTATATCGGATGTGTGACCACCTTAGCGTACATCGAACGTGTTTTTAGTGCTTCAGAGCGTGTGGGAACTACGGTAGAAGAATAATGAAGAATGATAATCAGCACTAACTTACGTTTGTTTTCGGAATGACTGCTCATGGTCGGATCTATAGAAATTCTGCTGAGCTATGAGCGTCACACCTGAGGGTCCATTTAGCTTCAAGGGCGTCATGCAAGCAATGGCTTCTTTCCTCAACAAAGTAAGGCACCTATACGTCGATTAAATTATTAAGTCCGTTGACACTTTGTCAGTTATCTCGTTGTCATCCAATCGGTAGCTTGAACGTCACTATAATCACTACAGTGACGTCACTATAGTGACGTTCAAGCTTCTGATTGGGTAAAACTGTTACAGCTAACGAAGTGTCAATGGACTTAATGTTTTAATCAACGAATAGGTAGTATGTTGAGTGGCTCGCAGTGTAGTGATAAGACAGCTCTAATGTCACCTCGGGGTTTCGGGGTTCTAATTTCAGTCGATCCTTTTTTCAGAAAGATCTTACTCACCAGTGTACTCCTCATAATATTAGCAATAAATAATCTCTCTCTCGTTTAGGTCTGACGTATGGATTCAAGTGGAGAGAGTTTTTTTTATTTTATAATTTTTCGATTTCGTCTCAGCCTGTTTACCACCACAACTTTATGAACAATTCCAGACTCGAGGCGCTCTTGTCGACACGGGAGGTCAATAGCGTCATTTGTATACAGTGAGTACATTGCAATTCTGACAACTGAATGGCTAAGGATCTGACGGCCTAAAACTGTGCGCGATAGCGAGGCCACTCGAGATACAGACCTGTCGTCATTTGCATCCCAATTCCGCCATTTTGCAAATTTGCGTTTTTTATTGTTTGGATCCTAGGAAAGAAAAATTTTCTTCAGCAATATTTAGAACAATAATTAGTGTTCTGACTCACTCACTACAAGCACAACTATCTGGACATTATAAAATACACGAAATCGTCGTGAAACTGCTGTGCAGAAACGAAACATTTCTCAGCAAAATAACATTACATATATTTCGTCAACTAATTGGGGAAATAGACGATAATTAACTTTCTCCGACCTGAAATGACTCACTTCGGACATATGTTACACATTATTAGGGAGAGGATTTTTATGCACTAAAAATCTTGAAATATGCTTTTAAAAATATGCATATATGACTTAAAAGTGTAAAATCATACTAGAAATCCGCTCTCTACACATTACAAATAAACTTTATATTTCGGTTTAGTCAAACGACGGATTTTAACGGACAGTTTCACGCCAACAAACGTTAATAAGAAAACGAGGAGGGGAGGTGGCAGGGTCAAAAATCAGGGTCGTTCTTCCAGAACGTCGTTTTCCCTCCGCCAGCCTTCTCACTTCGCCTCATTTGCAGCGCCCCTCCCCCTCCCCCCCTCCTCCTCCCGCGGTGCGCGTCCACTGGAACAGAGCTGCGCGCCTAAATGGCAGCCCCTGACATTCGCAGCGCCGCCGCCGCCGCCGCCGCCGCCACCGCTGTCCACGCTGCCCCCAACCCCACCTCCTCCCCATCGCCACGAGCACCTCCCCACGCACAAGAACACTCAGAACTCGCATTGAATCTAGCGCAGACGACGCTATTTGTGCGGTTATTATTATTATTATTATTATTATTATTATTATTATTATTATTATTATTTTTTTTTGTTAGTTTGAAGGCTTGGCATCTAAGGCCTTTAGCCTTTTTACTGATTGATATTATGATTAATTAAATCTAAATTTTGAAGAAAAGATTGGCTTCTTTCAAGAACTGTATTGTTTTGTCAGTTGCTGTCTTGTCAGTGCCGAGATCTATCTTCATGTTGCCTCTCATGCCGCATCTGTGTCTGAGTCTTGAGAGATCTACGCAGTCTGTCAGAATATGTTTCACTGTCAGTAGTCTTCCGCAGCTGCAGATGGGTTGTTCTTCATTTCTCAACATGTATGAAGAAGTCATTCTTGCATGGCCTATTCTTAGTCGGGTTATGCACACTTGTTCTCGTCGAGGGTAGCTGACATTTGGTGACCATTTACTGATATTTTGTTTAATGGGGTGTAGTTTCGTGTGAAGACTGTCCCACGTGGCCTGCCATTCTGTGAGGATGTACTTAGAGACAGCATTTCTTGCATCCTGAGGTCGTATTTCAATATCCATTTCTGATTGGATGTTCCCGGCATTTCGTGCTGCAGAATCGGCTTCTTCATTGCCTAGGATACCCACGTGTCCAGGGCACCAGATAAACGTAACTGATGCTCCTCGCTGCTCTAATTTATGGCATGCTATGAGAATCATTTGTAGCAGTGGATCTACAGTTTGGCGCCTGTCTATTGCAGTGAGAAGACTTAGAGAGTCTGTGCAGATGACGAACCTTCCTGAATCGAGAGTTTCACAGTGTCGCAAAGACTGCAATACTGCATATAATTCGGCAGTGTACACACTTGCTTCTGGTGGAAGCGCCCAAGCCCTCGACAAGTTCTCAGTTACAAATGCGCTTCCAACCTGTTGTTTTGTTTTTGATCCATCTGTGTAGATTATGATGTGATTTGCCATGTATTCTCCGAGAACTGATTGAAATCTAACTTTTAAATCTATGGGAAGGCATTCTGTTTTCTTTACACTGGTAGTATCGAGTCTTACTTCTGGCATTTTCAACATCCAAGCTGGAATTTCATATGGTTCGTATTTCAAAACTGGTGGTAGGACGATGTTGTAGCATTTGGCTATCTCGATTGCGCGGATGTTGGCTGGACGAGTAGCTGAAGGTCTTCGATCGTAAATATTTACTAGCTTAGGTCGAGTCATCAATGAGTGGTTTAAATGTTTCGGTAGAGACAGCAATTTTGATCTATAGTTGAGTAGCATTGTTTGTCGTCTGTGATGTAGCGACATGGTGCTGGTTTCACAGTAGAGGCTTGAGGAAGGACTAGTGCGGAACGCGCCAGATGCATATCGGAGGCCTGCATTGTGAACGGGGTCTAGTTTCCTTAAACTTGATTTTCTGGCTGAGGAGTACACTGCACATCCATAATCTATTTTGGACATCACCATGGATTTGTACAGGCGGAGTAAGATGTCTCTATCTGCTCCCCAATTTATATGGGAAATGCATCTTATTACATTCAGAGCTGTTTTGCATCTACGCAAGGTGTATTCTATATGCTGTTTCCATGTTAAATGCCTATCAAAAATCAAACCAAGGAATTTTGCCGTTTCATTGTATATCAGTTGAACACCATTCAGCGTCAGCTCTGGATCTCTGTAACTTTTTCTTTTCCTACTGAAGTGAACGCATTTCGTTTTGGCTGCTGTAAATGAGAAACCAATGTTTTTTGCGTTCTGTACTAATTTATTGATGGCATTTTGCATTTTGAATTTGACCATTCCCAGTGATTTGGCTGAGTAAAATATAGCAATGTCATCTACATACATGCATTTCCCTATTGACGCTTCTATGCCGTCAAACATCCCGTTAATCGCTATGATAAAGAGCGTGCCACTCAATGGAGAGCCTTGCGGTACTCCGTTCTCTAGTACGCAGCTTTCTGAGATAGACTGCCCAACGCGAACTTTGAAAGATCTGGTACTAAGGAAGCTGGATATGAATTTTGGTAGATATCCTCTTATTTGCCAGTTATATAGCTGTCTCAGAATGTTATGTCGCCAGGTCTTATCGAAAGCTTTTTCCAGGTCAAAGAATACGGTAACCATGTGTTTTCTTTTGATGAAGGTATTCTGAATTGCGTTTTCCAGATATATTAGCTGGTCGATTGTAGAGTGATGTTGTCTGTATCCGCACTGGTGTATGTTTAGGAGGTTGTTTCTTTCGAGACACCATGTTAGCCGGTTGTTGACCATTTTTTCCAATATTTTTCCTAGACAGCATGTCAGCGATACCGGGCGATAATTTTCAGGATTTAATGGATCCTTGCCTGCCTTTAAAATTGGAATTATTATCGCTTCTTTCCAGACTTTGGGGTAATTACTTTGTGTCCAAATGTTATTGTATATATTTAGCAAAGTGGACAGTATTTTCTTCGGTAATCGACGTAGTATGCTGTAAGGGATGTTATCTGATCCTGCTGCAGTGTCTCCAGCTGCATTTATGGCGTCTTGCAATTCTCTCCATGTGAAAAGAGCGTTATATGGCTTATCTATATTGGTTGTAAAGTCAAGTACTTGTTCTTCTTCTTCTTTCTTTTTGTCGAGAAAGTCTTTAGGATAGCTATTTGTGCCACTGGCTTTGGAGTATTGGGTCGCTAATGCATTGGCTATTTCGTCAGGGTTGCATATTAGTTGTCCTTCGTGTTCAATGCATGTTATTGGACTGAAAACATTTTTCCCAGCTATTGACCGGATTTTCTGCCATATTTCCGTGACTTTGGTCGTCCGAGTTATGGTGGTTACGTACTTTTCCCAGCTTGATCGTTTTGCTGTTAGTATTTGTCTGCGAGCGAGAGCACGCAGACGCTTGAAAGCAATAAGATTGTCTTGGGTTGGAGCACGTCTATATCTATTGAGGGCTTTTCTTTTCTCCCTTATTGCTTCTTTGGTCTCCGTATTCCACCATGGTACTGGAATCCTAGATGAGCGGCCACTGGTCTGTGGAATGTATTTTACAGCGGAAGATATGACAGTGTTGGTGAAATCGGTAACGTCTTCCTCCGAGTTTCCACTGACATTCATTGGTGGTATATGTCTGGTGAAGCTGGACCAGTCTGCGCGGTTGGTACACCAACGTTTTGGTAAGTGTACTGTGTTCTTTGGCATGTTTGATGATATCAACAGAGGAAAGTGATCGCTCTGATGAAGATCTGGCAGTGGTTTCCACGTCAGCCGAGTTGCAAGGTTTGGACTACATATTGAGAGATCTATGGCTGAGAATGATCCATTTCTAGCATTAAAATGAGTGCTTGCTCCTGTGTTTAAAAGTACATATTCGTTGTTAAGTAGCAGGTCATCGATTCTGCGACCGGAGTCATTTGTCCTAGAACAGCCCCATGTGGTACTGTGAGCATTGAAGTCGCCTAGAATTAGAAATGGAGTCTGTAGTTGATCGATCAGGTCTTGTAGATCTTCATTTCGCCATGAGGAATCGGGTAAGTATATGCAACATACCGTCATCTTCAATGGCTTGTACAGGGTTACAGCTACTGCTTGTAGAGGTGTGTTGAGATCAAGACGACTAGCAGGATGAGTATTGCTGATCAATATGGCAACACCACCTCTAGCTCGTCTATCAGGTTCTACGTCACTGCGAAAGGTTTTATATCCTCTAAAATTGAAACGGTCTTCTGGTTTAAAATGAGTTTCTTGCAAGCACACACACATTGGTGTGTGATTGGCCAGTAGCAATTTCAGCTCACAGTAATGCGAGATACAGCCGTTGATATTCCATTGAATTATATTTTCCATGGTTGGAATGAGGTTTTTCTGTTGTAGGATGCGTAGATCTTGCTTATTTTCTTGGTTTTCCTTTTGGCCATCCTTTCTTCTTTCTCTTCTTACGCGGGGTATTACATAGATCGATGGATTGGTAATCATTATTTTCAGCACTTACCATCGAACTTGTCTCAGAGCCAGTGGTCGCGTCTTGATCGTTGGTCATTGATTTCTTTTTTTGTTTGAGGAAGTTGTCCTGGGTGTGCTTAGGAGAACGGGGCGATCGACTTCGATAGCCTGTTGTCAACACTTCTTTGCTGGGTATGTCTGCAGGCGCAGCTACTGGATTTCTGTCTGCCTCATTTGGTGGGGGTCTTGAAGATTCTTTATCATTTACCTTTTCACTTTGAGTGTTTGTGGTTAAGTCTTCTGTGTTGATTTTGTTATTGTGAATTTCGTTGAAGTACTTTTCTATGCATCGGGTTATTGCAGGCATTAGTTCTTTCACTACTAAAGAAGGTAAATTTGTGTTTTTAGTAACTGCTTCCACGTATGTAATATTTCCTTTATTTTCGGGACACACAAGTTTTTTTGCTTCAGGATAGCTGATCTTCTGTCTGGCTTTAACTTGTTGTATTGCTGCCTCCTGCTTATATACAGGGCAGTCTCTCGACCTCGATGAATGTTGTCCACTGCAATTAATGCATTTGATAGGATCTAGGCATGGATCATCACTATGAAATGGCTTACCACAGTGGCATACTTTGATTCTCGCACATCTAGATGCTGGATGTCCAAATCGTAAACATTGGAAGCACTGCATTGGTTGAGGAATGAACATTCGTACGGTTAGACGATGAATGCCTGCTTTAATCTTCTCTGGTAACGTACAACGCTTGAACGTCAGGACATGCGACGCAGAAGGAATTATCTGCCCATCCCGCCTCATTGTTAGCCTACGACAGGCAATGACTCCTTGAGAAGCTAGTTCTTGAACTATTTCCTCTTCACTGCAGTTTAGTAAGTCACTACAAACTACAACACCTTTGCAGGTATTCAGTGTGCCGTGAGCACTTACTTCAACATCTATAGTGCCTATTTTCTTCAATTCTAGTAACCTTTTACCTTGATTGTCATTAACTGTTTCTACCAAGAGTCCAGATGAAGTTTTCTGTATATCTTTTACGGCAGATCCAGCGCAGGTGCTAATACTCCTCTCTATTATAAACGGGCTCACTTTATCAAAATTTCCTTCAGTTCTTTTTACTGTAAGGTACTTTAGTACCGCTGCGGTGTTCTTGAACAGGTCATCATAGTTTGTTGATTTTCCAACTTTCATTCTTTTAGCATTAAACTCCGGGCTTTTTTCTGGACGAGGGTTTTTAAGGGTTCCCTCAACCCTAGGTTCGCAGACTTCCATTTGAGTCCCGCGAAGCTTGCTATCACTCGTAGCACTATCTGCCAGCGGTGCCGAGTGATCCGCACCCCTGGCATTGCAGTCGCTGGGTGACGACGCCCGGTGGCCTGCTTGCGCACCACCGACCGCCGGTACTGGGGCTCCGATCCCCTGCACCGTAACTGTTGATCCTGACAGATCCTCCATCTTGGGTTTTTTCTTCAGGGTCACCTTCCCCTAGCGTTTTTGAGCTACCGCCAGCTTAAGGAAACGGAAGGAACAAGGGGGGACAGAGAAGACAGAGTTAGAATAGAAGGGTAGAATGGAAACGACTCCCTAGCCCTCGCAACCTAATAGCGTCGGGGCGGAAACACAAGAGTTGGCCGATACAAGATTGGCCTACAGGACAGAAAACAGATGTGTGCCACAAGTAAGTGGAAGCAATGACACACAGAGTTAGTGGGAATGACGGGATGTTTAGAGGAGTGACAGCGGACAGCTGCTCCGATTAGTCGCCTTCTACGACAGGGGGAGGTCCCGTGGTGCTATTCTACTAAAATCCCCGACACCACACGGGGTCATATTATTATTATTATTATTATTATTATTATTATTATTATTATTATTATTATTATTACTATTATTATTACTATTATTATTATTATCATTATCACTGTTATTATTATAATTATTACTACTATTAATATTATTTACCACTTATGACTGCAATAAGACGACTTGCGACAGCAAGGCTCCAAGGAAGAAACCGCTTGTCTGTAAATATTTGCTTTACAGATGTTGCTTTATGGAACAGATCTGTGTTATTGTGGTATTCGTGAGAATGAATTTGTTAAACTACTTTTTGCATTGTTACACGAGAGAATTTTGAAAGTAGTTCTTGAACAGTGGGCGCGCTGTTTTTTTAGAAAACCATTTTATGTGGTTTTATTCAGCAACATTTTTAATAATAATAATAATAATAATAATAATAATAATAATAATAATAATATTAAAAAAAGATTCCAGAAGAGGATGTTGAAAATATCTCGAAGTATTTGGACCATATGAGAATCGCTCCCTGTATAACCCGCCAGAACCGCCGTAATTTGAAAGACTCTGTTTAAAAGTTTGAAAGGTTCTTACTTTCCATATTTTCCAATAAGATATATCAAGTCGTCTCTTGCGAACATAATCAACCTGACATCAATTATTTATATAACCTGCAAAAAAAAAAATTTAAAGATAAAAGAAAATCTGAACATTTGAAGTTGAACAAATTTTAAGAAAAAGTCCAATAAAAATAAAAGATAGGAATTTGGGAAAATTCTAAATAATTAAACGAATACAGATACTTATTACTCATAAATAGGAAGTCAGAACACTTAAACTACTGATTTATTACAATTTTAATCTGTGAGAATTTTTCCATATTTTTTTAAAAAAGTGAAACTGAATTTTTTCAAGACTTCTTAAGTGTGTTCGCGGTTCTTTTCATAGAATGTGGACTGGACCTCAAATCGCAAATGTACAGTAACGCTACGCATTGAAAAAGCGAATGTAACCCAGCACACAGCGACCGGCGTGTTCGCCGAGTAGAGTGGAGAAAACGAGCATTGTCGCGAAGCTTCTGGGAGCGGGCGAGATTAGAGGGACCGTCATGACCTTAACGCGACAACAACGATGACTTGCCATTGTTTAGAAAGGTACGTCACAGCTCTTAAACCTTGGTGCAGCAGCCGCTGCGCCGCCGGCATTTGCTCTTTTTTCCCACCCCCACCCCCACTCCCTGCCCGCCACACACAGTGGGACACATCGAGGGGGAAAAAACTTGCTCGGTCGATAGGCTATTTAAATGAGAGGGCTAGATTCGAACCCAGCAATCAACGCCGGAAGTGGAATGAATCTGACAGAAATGAAAGTAGGTATTGAAATTGAGTTATTGGTTATACAGTAATCTGGGCATTGGCTAATTGTGTTCAAGGTCGTATAAAAACTCACAAAATGAATTTTTTTGGTTCTTTTCTCTTTTTTTGATAAAGAGAAAATCGATGACAATCTTCAAAAGTTTATAAAATGCTTAATTTTACGCTTAATTTAAAATATGGTTAATGTTTACTGACTAAAAAATACCATTTTTTAAAAGAATTTTTTCAGTAATCCATTTTATAAATAACAAACCATGGTTTATAGTTGTGTCATTTTTCTTGCGTGCTGACAATGTGATCATATTTAAATAAATAATTATCTAAATAATCGTTTAAACGAAGGAACTATTTATCGGACTCTAAGACAAAATAGGAAAATGAGATTTAGCATCTGTAACAAAATCATACGAACTGATTGTCTGGTTTGGAAGTAGCCACCCACACAATTTGAGTGCTTTTACTTAATAATTCGTTACCCATATGAATGGCTTTATTTACAAAAACTACAGAGGATTTTATTTTAAAAAAACCCTGCAAATATATGATTTTCATTGTTTTAACCAGACTTGTAAGAATATTAAACAAATTGAGTATTTATTTCTAGCCTTGTAACACAGTATTATTAGTGAAACTCATTTCTTAGTAGCGAATTCCAGCTTTCAAGTTAATAAAAAACAATAGTTATACTAGTATAAAAGAATAATACTATGTTCCTACGAACAAAGAAATAAATGAAGCTGAGTTGGAACGTCTGTGGCACTGAGCAAATTAGTGCAGTAGGCAACAATACATTCGAAAGAACGTATATTCGGAAATTCAAGGGTTCTTTTTACGGGAAGGTTACGTTTCCCATGAGTGTAAGCTTAATCGGAAACTTCAGTGTGTCTGCTTCGGTGCCGATTCCGATTAAACCAAGCATAGACGTGTAAATGCAGTGCTGTCAGTCAGCGATCCAATATTTGAACCGAGAACGTGTCGACATCGACATACGTACACGTGAATGACAACGGAAGAGATTTTCGGCACGCTCCTATCTGTTGCGGCCTGCCCCACTCTGCCCCGCTCCATCCCTGCCGCTCCGCTCGCCACTACCCCTCTTCCCACCGCTCCGCTCTGCTCTGCTCTGCTTGTTTCCCTGCCTTCGCCCCGCTCCGTCCCTTTTCGCCCCGCCTCGCTTCGTCCCGCCTCGCACCGTCCCATACAACTTCGCCCTGTTCCGTCCCGGAATAATTTCTTCGTGTGAAAAGAATGAAGGAAAGCAAGTTGACGAAGAAAATTTTAGAGAGGTCTCCATATGAAAGACGTAATAGTGGTAGATCCAAAAGCGCCTAGATTGAAGAAATTCGACAAAATTAGAGAGAAAAGACAGGTTGTCAGGGTAAATTGAAAAAGAAAATATTTCGAATACTTTATTTATATAAAGTAATTTTGGATACAATCAAACCAATTGTTTGTAAATTCAAAACGATTCATAAAAATATATTACAGTTATATTCAAAAGGTATTGAACACCATACAAAAAAACGTTTTGGGTAATATTGCTCTAGCCGGGCGATTTTAAGCCTCTAGACCCCAAATATTTTAAAAATATCCTGGAAGTCCTCAGCAACGATGTATGATTTCCTACATTGCCCGATCCAAAACAGAAATAGAGCCTAATAAATGTTACAAGTGCCTTGAGTTTCCTCTTCTAAAACTTTGTGACGCGAATCTGTGGAATAGCTTAATCAGAGTTCTACCAATATCATAGAAAAATAGAGGGAACCGGCAGTTTCTTTAGAAAGATAGATCTACCCACGAGTGAGCATTTGGGAAACATTGCAGTCGTCCAGTCCTCAGCGAATCCTCGTCCATCGACACCTCACTGATCGGGCCCGGTAATTATCTTTTCTTCCCCCAAAATAGGGTCAGACGTTCTCGAGCGTTCTCTAAAGGAATACGGAAGACAAAGGTTCTGCTGTAAGTTTCAAAGCACATTTAATTATTATTTGTTTGACATTCACGGACCTGATGTCCGCACACTTGATGTAACCTTTTGCCCCTCCTATGTCGAATGGCGCTGAATATAGCAAAATTGGTCTTCCACACCGATGTCGTGTCTACATATAGAATGTCCCAAAACTACCGGACACCCCCGTAACTTTTAAACGGTTCGAAATGCTGTTTTTGCTCAACAATGCGGAATCAGTAGGCAAGTAATATGCTGTAGATATATTTTTGGTAATATTTTTCGTTTTTGAGATGTTTAATCATTTTTGATTTTCTAAACCAAACTATATTTTTTCTAATCAGCAATGGATAGATAATAATGAAAAAGAGGAATAGAATGATGTATCGTATGTGAGTATTTTGATAGTAATTTGAGTATAAAATTAAATTTTCTGACAAGTGAATTAAAATTAAACGGACTTTATTTCCTGTAGCAGCCCACACATCTGTTGCCTTCTGGAAAGGTGGCCTTCGCAGCGTCTAGCCTGTTACGAGGAGGCAGTTACGTTTACTTTAAAATCACATGCCAGAAAATCTAATTTTATCCTCAAATTATTATCAAAGTAACAACACAATACATCATTGGATTCCTCTTTGAATGATCTATCCATTGCTGATAAGAAAAATACATAATTCTATTAAATAATCAAAGATGAATAAATATCGAAATAATATTCAATGACGATTAAATATCGAAATAATATTCAAAGATGATTAAATATCGAAAACAAAAAAAAATATATTACGGACAATACCTCTACATCATATTTATTGTCTCAGATTCCGCCTTGAGAGCGAAAACTGCATATCAATACCCCGAATGGAAGTTACGATCATTTTTTTTAGTAAAAATCATTTTTGGAGATCACTTGCCCATATCTGTCTAGTGTACAAAAATTGTATGTCCACATATGAGAGAGAGATCATGCTTGTTCCCCAGAAAGCAAATACTGTCGCTCCGTAAAATCCTGCACCCTTGCAAACTTTCGAGCTGTGTTTTCGAGAAACGAGGAGTTGTGGACTTAGAATAAGAGCGCATCACACTATCGACAACTATTCGACAAATAATTTTCATTCTTTTCCGAGCCCCCTATTTACTTGAAGCTCGACAGCATGAGGGCAATTATGGACAAAACAATTGATTGATGCTTAGGATGCCCATTATTTAATGATTTCAGAGTTTTAGACAATTTAGTAGGATACTAATTGTATAAACTTATATTGATGTACACTAAATAGACGTCCTCCCTGTATCCTAACAAAGGCCCAATTGTTGCAGTGCGACTATCGACACAGGAAACGAGTTCGATTTTTCGCTTCTCCAGTTTATTTGTAGGGATCGAAAGACACCATCAACCACAGAACATCGAGAGCGAACAATGCGGAATAGCCATCAATGTAAATCTCTAAAAATCAGACGAAATCTTAGGACGCGCCCATCAGAAGTGGAAGAAGTTGAGTGTGTGCGGTTGTTCTGGCCCACTGCCCGACGCCGCCTTTCTCACTCGTTTTTTGTGGGCGTGCTCCTTCCTCAGGTCGCTCGCTGTGTGTATGCGCCGCCGCCGCCGCCGCCGTCACTTCTCCTGCGCAGAGGCGGTGGCGGTGGGGGCGGCGGCGATAGTCGTTCTGGCGGTGGCGGCGGCAGGAGCGCTCTCGGGAATGGCGGTGGCAGCGGTGGAGGCAGCGGTGGTGGCGGCGGCAGAGGCGGTGGCGGTGGTGGCAGCGGCGGTGGTAGCAGCGGCGGCAGACGTGGGGGCGGCGGCAGTGGAGAGGGTAGAGGCGGGGCGGAGGTGGCGATAGTGTCAGCGGCGGGGGCAGGACGGGGGCAAATGAATTAGGACGGAGGCGGTGGTGGCAGTCACGGTGGTGATGTTCGTGGTGGTGGTGGTGGTGGTAGCGGTGTTGGCGGTGCCGGGAGGGGCGGTGGCAGCGGTTCCAGAGGCGAGGCGGCAGTGGCCGAGGCGGTGGTGTTTGGAGCGGCGGTAGCGGGGCGCTGGTAGCGGGGCGGTGGAAGCGGGGGCGGTAATGACGGGGCCGGGGGTAGTGGGGGAGGGGTGTTTGCGGGGGCGGGGTGGCGGGGGCGGGGCGGGAGCGGGGGTGGTGGTGGCTGCGGCAGCGGGAGCGGGCGGCGGCGGCGGCGGCGAGAGCGGTGGCAGTTGCAGTGCTGGCGGCGGGGGTGGCGTGGGCGGGCGTAGGCGGCGATCGTGTGGCGGCAAGCGTACTCCCACCGTCCATTTGAACAGCTCCGTGTGAAGACAGGATTCCGGGAAAGGTTTTTTCTTACCTCCGTTGCTTTTGTTGGACGGAAATGAACTTGCAATGTTTCGTTACTCCGCGATTAGTTCTAGGATGTGTGACGGAATAATCGCGCCCGTGATTAATTGTTGCGAACAAATGTGTTACTTTTTTGTACACTCATTCAAATTGCATGCAAATGCATTGCAAGGAGGTAAATTAATTTTAAAATAATGTTCAGGTAATTGCACGCGAGTAATGAATGTTTGTCTACATGAATAACGCAAACAGCTGAGGCAGCAGTTGCTTTTCGTGACAGATCCCACGATTCAGTCCTATCCCATGATGGGCGTCAAATTTTTATTTATCGAATAACATGTTTGGCATAAAATCTTTATTTATCGAGTACATGTTACACATAATATCTTTATTTATCGAGTACATGTTAGGCATAACATGTTTGTTGATTATAAAAAAATGGTAAAAACTCAATGTAACGTATGGGAGGAGAGAAGTAAAAGTCATTTACACTCAGGAAGCAAATAAACGGATCATCTCAGCTTTTGTTCAATGGATGAAGGAAAGCTGAACAAAAATCTAGTCAAGATATGTGCCAATTTTTGATAACAATATATCTCACAGGCACACCAAGTCTTTCAAAATTATTCAATTCAAAATATAACTAATGCATTAAAATCATTATTCAAGTATTTTTCCATTAATATTTTACAGTAGAATGTTCTTAATTGTATAGAAACAATTTCACAGCAGAATAAAGTTCATATGACATTTTTACATTTAAACCTGTTTTAATTATTACATTTTTACATTTAAAACTGTTTTAATTATTTAATGTATCTGAGAATATGGTGTGAAATAATGTTCAAGTATATTAAATGCAATTTGTGTGGGCAGCTGTTGACACTGACGCCTGATGAATTACCCTTGTGGTTGAGACTTTGAAGGCAGAAGAAAACCGCCGGGTACCTAATAATCATTTGAAACTATTATTCATATCTTCATAATTGTACCGTAAAGGCTGGTATCAGCGCTTGGTCATCAACGGATTGTTAGGAATATGACTCAACTAAGAAAATTGCAAGTTCTGTATTTCATTTAGCTTAATTATTTAATTATCAATGAAGGATTTAGTGGCCCTTCAACTACTATGTCTACTACTAATTTACCCATGAGTGATGATCTGGGTATTTTTTGTTTATTATTTTTTTCCACTTAATGGCATGCATAGATCAGTTTACATTTAACTACACGTATGTTTGTAGTCTTATTAACTAAGACTTAAATTAAACTTACAACTACCATTGCGCTCGATCAAATCTCTAATTGAGGTCACTTCTAATTAGGGTCCATTTCGGAAAAAAGTATTAATAACACGTAGAAAAGATACTTGTTATTTATTCTTGTGGTATACGTTGTGTTTCTGGTAGGGTTGAATCCGGTTAAATTTGGTTTCTGCATTTGGTTAGTGATGGATAGGTATACGATGTGTTTAGTTTTGCTTTGAAGATGAAAAGCAAGGAAATCAGAGGAATTATGATAAAACCTGCTCACTTTGTCCCCCTCCAACTTTTTCAGGGATTATGAGTGACTGAAACTCGGTAAGAACCGATGTAAGATATATGTCCTGCCGTTCAGCAACGATAATATTTATTTTAGTGTTTTAACACATCAACAGACTCACATTTACAAATGTCCGCCCAGCTTGGAAAAACACTATACACAATATTAACACAATACAAACCTCCGAAGACTTCTCAATGCACTTTTCCGAACACTTCTTAATGCACCATTGTTTTCACCTAATAGTCAAATGCAATTTGAGCTATAAATATCCCATAATAGATATCTCATTAACGTATTTTCAAAATTGTATACACTCTTACCATCCAGTCCAAGTGCTGCCTATTTTCCTGAAGATCAACAAGAAAATTTCTCAAACAAAACCCAAACAACGACATCTTCAATCTCTTATAAAACAAAAACATATCAAGAAACTTCCGAATTTCAAATAAACCCTCTTATTCCTCTTTTCCTAATTTTAAAATGAAACACACATCTAATTAAATTTAAAATTCAAATATTGTATGAACTTGCCGAGAAAGATAGTGAAAAACATTTTAATAAATCTCCACTCGAGTATTGCAATAATATTTCTCAATTCTGTAGGGACGCTCATGCGATCGGATACAAATAACGTAAAATGTATTTTAATACTTTCTGTCCTGCTTACAAGAGCCAATTCGGTTGATTCTATCAAACCCGAAGAATGTTTGGGTTCGTTCTTATTTTTCGAATTAACTTCATAGTAGTCATTTTAATATGCTGTGCTATCTTCTTTCTTAGTCATAGTGCACTCTTTCACTTAAGTACTTTTATCGAGTATTGCAATAATATTTCTCAATTCTGTAGGGACGCTCATGCGATCGGATACAAATAACGTAAAATGTATTTTAATACTTTCTGTCCTGCTTACAAGAGCCAATTCGGTTGATTCTATCAAACCCGAAGAATCTTTAGGTTCGTTCTTATTTTTCGAATTAACTTCATAGTAGTCATTTTAATATGCTGTGCTATCTTCTTTCTTAGTCTTAGTGCACTCTTTCACTTAAGTACTTTTATCTTCTATTCCCTATTAGCTGTTTCCTTCTGGTTCCTGCCATTTTTTTACGTTTTCTATCCATCTCATCCGTCCACAGGCGGATAGAGTGGCGCTCGACAGACTTTCTTACACGTAGAGAAGGGTTGAAATGAAATTCACTACGGAATAACGGGTAGCCATCCACATGCCTAGCAAGCGAGCATATTCCTTCAAAGCATTGTACTATAATACTCTATATTATCGGAGACGTTCCCAGGATTATTTCTCGGGTGGGGGATGCAGGCATATTTTCTAGCAAACCTCATGTTTTTATAAATAATTTTTCATTTCTATTAGGTAAAAATAATTTTATTTGCTGGTTTATTGTTAACATTTATAATGTAAACAATTTAGTATATATTGAATGACTTTCATTAGTACAGAAAACAAGCAAACGCTCTTTTGTTAAATAAGTCTCATTGGCTTCTGGAGGGGGGAAGAAGCCTCAGAAGTCCTGAAGCCTCTGAGTACTGTCCCTCTTGGGCGTGCCACTTGTCATTTTTAAAATAAATTATATTACCTTTCTACCTACATTGAGTTGTAACATTTTGTAGTAAAATTCGACCAGAGCCGCCTACGTTCTCTCTCCCTCTTTTTATATGTCTCCCTGTCTCGATATCTCTGTCTCTATGTCTCCCTGTCTCGTAATCTGTCTCTATGTCTCCCTGTCTCGATATCTCTGTCTCTATGTCTCCCTGTCTCGATATCTCTGTCTCTATGTCTCCCTGTCTCGATATCTCTGTCTCTATGTCTCCCTGTCTCGATATCTCTGTCTCTATGTCTCTCTGTCTCGATATCTCTGTCTCTATGTCTGCCTGTCTCGATATCTCTGTCTCTATTTCTCCCTCTCTATATCTCCGTCTCTATGCCTCCTTGTCTATCTGTCTCTATCTCCGTCTCTGTCTGTCTGTCTGTCTCTGTCTGTCTGTCTTTCTCTCTCTCTCTCTCTCTCTCTCTCTCTCTCTCTCTCTCTCTTTCTTACACACTCACACAGTGCTGCACCACTAGTACTAGGAAAATGTAGCCTTCCTTTTCCAAACCTGTCACCGATTTATCCAAGAGTCACGCACATGTGCGTGTAAGCCATAAAATATATTAGGCCATTAGGGAATTTAATTTATTATTATTTTATTCAGCAGCTCAATTCTCAAATCTTATTTCTCCTTGAGCGTGCAATTTTATCACAAACATTTTTTTTCAGATACTCATTTATCAGTTACTCATTAAAAAATAAAAAAAGTTTTGTTGTTCAAACTACACAGCACTCTTACGTTAATTTAAATTATTCGAGATAGAACTGAAGGTCTCGGGAAGATAACTTTTCCACTTCAGACTGAAACTGAGTTAGGTAAAATGTGTCACATCCCCCGGCTAAAAGAATGTCTATCCAATCACACCATCTTGCTCTGCCAAAACAGATATAAATTAAAAACCTAAAATCCGTATTAATGGTAATATGTAAATTTTGCCCCACAATGTGACACAAGACTATCTAATCCCAATCATTTATTTATGTACTTGGTTGGTTGGTGAACCCATCAAAACACACAGAGGATATATCCGTCAACCCAAGTCACAGTAGGTTCAGGATGAGGTGTATGGCGTCGTATGCTAAGAGCGATTCATAAGTATAAACAGTTTGTGGGTCTTTATTTGTACAAAATTCGTTAAAAACGTGTAAACACATTACAGAGCCGTCAAAGCCTCCTGTTGAAAGTAGTTGTCTTCCGCCAAGAAAATATTGAAATGTGCGAAACGCTGGCCGACCAGGAATTTCTTGAGGTGTAAGAAAAAGATGGAAATTGCTGGAGACGAGATCCGGAATGCACGGGGAATGGTCACACGGTCTGCCACACACTGTTCGACTCACAACACATTTGCTGAAGCAGTTCCACTGAGAGGTATTAAATTATTCACCATGAAGTCTGCACCTCTCGCCCAGTGATTTCCATCTTTTCATACACCTCAAGAAATTCTTGTCTGCTCAGCATTTCGCATATCACAGTGACCCAGAGTTTGCTGGTGGCTGTCAACACTGGTACTGGTACTGGTACTGGTACCATCCCGGATGGCAGACGTCTGCCACACATGTTGTTGATCCCACGATACGACACAAATGTCTCGATTATGGTTGTGATTATATAGCGAATTGTGTAATATTTTCCGTATCTTCTATAGTGAAGTTTCTATATGATATTATGTTTTCTTTTTGTAGATAACCTAATGAAACTTTCTGGATGTGCCGCGTACATACCAATACCAGAATGCTTTGCTATCAGACACCAACACATGACTCGCGGAATTTCTTCTTGTGGGTGGGAGACCTTTTCTTGAAAGGAAACATTGTCAAAGCTTACTGAAGGTACAATCATTAATTGAACAGTGCGTCATGTAGATTGATTAATTGGGGGCGTGAACTACTAAAGTCAGTAGTCCGTAAGTCTAGTACATGTTTATTTGCAGGAGGTGGCGGTCGTCTTTCCCCACTGGATGGCCAGATCCAGCACCGACCTACCGGGATTTTCCCAAACCAGGTATCTCCCGCCAGATGGGCATGGTCAGAGCCGGGACAAGCTCTAAACTTCTGGCCTGTGTGGTAGTGATGTGCTTGTGTGTGTGTCAGCAAGGGGTTAGGATAAGACAAGGAGGAGGAAGGAAAAATCGCGTGCGATCCGTCGCCCGTTTGTTAGAGCACTCCTCGGGCATTCGCCCGGTGCTGAGCGAAGAAACAACGAAAAACTACCGCTTAGAGTAGATGGATGATACAAATCTTCTCCTGACGACGGAATTCGACCTAGCTGACAAGCCTGTGTCAAAAATCCTGCCACCATCGGGACTCGAATCTCGGACCTCTCGAACAGAGGAACTGCAGTGACATCATTTGATGTTCTGAGCCATCTCTCCCGGGGCGTCATTTAGTCGACGTCTACGAAGGTTAATGACAAAGAATACTTGGTTGGTGGATACTACTTAAAAAGGTAGTATAGGAACCACGCTAGCATTATCGACGATTAATCGGAAAAGTAATGAAGCGCCAAAGTGTGATGCAACTGCACTAGGCACCTGTGCAGTTTCCAGAAGGGTTTTAGGCCATTGAGATGGACACCATACGGAGAGTATGATCATAGGTAACTTAGTCTTTCATGCGTCTTTATGATCTTCCCACCTACTAACTTCTTTCCGAGCACAAATGACGTGGGTATCACAGAGATATTCAGGAAGCGGGTGAACATTTCAACTTCTCCCCGACATGTAGCCTAATGCTACGGCTTAAAACTTCGTCCGTTACCCCATTTCTCCCTGGCACTAATGACGTAGGTATCGCCTAATGGCCTGCAATTGGCATGAGTTTCCTATTCTTTGTCAGGGTCTTCACACGCATAACTGAATGTCCAACCCGCGTGCTTGGCCCGGCTTGGCAGAGTTCAGAAATACTTCGGGAGCGACGTAGGGTTCCCAGGCGATAAGCAGCCTTCCATTCTTACGTAGCAGAAACGATGTGGGTTTCGACAATAAATTTTGTAAGGGGATGAACGTGTTACATAGTCCTGGAGAGCGATCACAGATGACGTAGCCCTTCATGTTATTTTAAGACCTCCCATCAGTTCACTTCTCCCCTAGCATTAACGACGTGAATATCACAGAGACATTAAAGAAGCGAGTGAAGTCAAATGATCCTCGAGAGTTTGCATAGAGACCTCGTGGTCCGACGACTAGGTCCGTATACCGACTATAGGTCGCTATGCGAGGACTTAAAATCTCGTTCGTCACTCCCCCTAGCACTAACAACGTAGGTATCGCCGAGAAGGCCTGCTGCCGGCAGGCCCAATTCTTTGTCAAGACCCAAGGCCTTCCAATTCTTTGTTAGGGCCTTCACACGCGTAACCGAATCTCCAACCCCGCGCGCTGGATCCGACTGGGCAGTCTCCCTCCTCGGCGGAGTTCACTGGCACCCGGGAGCGCCGTAGGGTTCCCAGGCGATAAGCAATCTTCCCTTCATACGTAGCACAAACGACGTGGGTATCGACAAGAAATTTAGTAAGAGGATGAACGTGTTACATCCTTCTGGAGAGCAATCACAGATGACATAGTCCATGCTATTTTAAGGCCTCCCAGCAATTCACATTCTCCGAATCACTAACGACGTGAACATTACAGAGAAACTCAAGAAGCGATAATGCGAAGTCTTAATGTCTCGTTCGTCACCGACTCACTAGCACTAACAACGTAGATATCTCCAAGAAGACCTGCAGCCGGCAGGCCCGATTCTCTGTCACGGCCCAAGGCCTTCCAATTCTTTGTCAGGGCCTTCACACGCGTAACCGAATCTCCAACACCGCGCGCTGGATCCGACTGGGCAGTCTCCCTCCTCGGCGGAGTTCACTAGCACCCGGGAGCGGCGTAGGGTTCCCAGGCGGCGAGGAATCGCACACGTGCACCCGAACCGTCCGCTCGCCGCATAAGAAGCTCCCGTCTCCAGCGCTCGTTCGTTTAGCCGGAACGAGGAAGCAGAAGAAAAAAAAAAAAAACCGGAGCGAATAAAGTCCGTTCCGGATCTCGGATCGTGCGCGCCGCGAGCAATGCATGGCTTGCCCGCACCTTGTCTTCCCTCCCCCCTCCACGGCCCCCTGCCCATCCCCGCGCACCACAAACAAGTCTCGGCCCCCTCCGGTTTTTGTGCGTGTGGCGGTGCGGCGCGAGGTCCGTTGAAGGCATGGTCACCATTCATTCGTTTCTGATTGGATATATTATAATTAGTAAAGAACACACAAAAAACTTGGTTTATTTTCAGTTCATGTAATTTAGATTACATTAGGAATGTATTTAATTTGGCTAGTTTTGTAACTAAAGGTTTAACACAAATTGTATGAGTAGTAATAACTAAATGACGACTAATTTTTACAGGAACAATAAAAGAATTAATCGTTTCATGTTTCAGTAACGTCTATTGTTGTAAATTAAACTTCAAATTAATTACTGCAAACGTAAATATGTGTATTATATAGAATAACTCATAATAATTGAAGATTTTAATTACGAAAAAAATTAAAAGCACTTTAAAAAAATTAGAAGCACTTTACTTTATTGATTACAATTAAGAGTTGTACACGATATTGCAGAAACAAGGGAGATAGAAATTACTATTTTTCAACATAAAGGAAATAAATATTTCTACTAAATTTGATGAATATTTTGAATTTCCTCTAATAGTCAAATATAATAATGACTTAAAAATGATGAAGTAAATTTCTGTCTTTCCGAAGAATATTGAGAAAGTAAAAATAGGGTGCGATTCCCATGCTACTCTCGACTTCATAAATAAATTACGGTACTTACTATATTTTCGGTACAACGTAATAAAGCACAACCGATAAGAAATGTGCACTCCAACTCACCTGCAAATGGAAAGAGAAAGCACATGAGGTATTTTGAAATTAACAACTACAAATATAAAATGTTTATTCTTATGAAGAAAGTTCAACTTGGCTACCACACACATATCAAAAAATACTTTTCTATCAAACTACAAGGCATGCAAGTTCTCACTAGCACTTTGGAAATAGTAATTACAATGATGTAGGAACGTATAGCACGAATTGTAAAAGACGAAAACGAGAAAACTAGTTTTCCCCTATATTTTAAGACGGATATAAAACGTTTTCCTCGCAGTAATTAATAAAAATATCAGTTAATTCGTGACGGCGGTGTTAATATGAGAATATGAAAATGGTTGCGCCTTATGTAAGTTAATATACTGGTTAAACGTAACAAGTGATTCAGATTTATATTTATTTAGTAAAAAAAGTAAAAACTGTATGTGACGATATATTTTAATTACTAAAGAACTACACTAATGAACTTTAAATTGTTAATTTTATTAGCGTATACAAAGTACTAAGTGTCATCACTGCGAAATTCATCAACAACATTTACCAAAACAATATGTTGATGGCTCGCAGGTTCGAGTCTCGACTCGGGCACGATTGTATTTGTGTTCGTCCTTTCACCCCTATCATCACCCTATCATGTCGTCTTCACTGTTACCATACCGTTAAATTATGTAGTGGTCGCTAATGACCTAAATGTTGATGCGACCTTAAATAAAAAATAAAGATAGAGGGGGGAAAAACTTCGCAGGGATCAATCGTTGAGCCCTACTCCCAATATAATATGAGATCTATTTAAGATTCTAGATGTATACATGTTTTATTTTCTTAAAACACAAAAACTTCTTTAAACACAAAAAATTGATTATTTTAATACGCTAGACACACAGTTATTGCCATGCGTATAACAGCTTCTCACTCAAGTTCTACAATTATAAATTATTATTAAGAACACGTACGCACGTAGGTAACATTTTAATTAATGAAAATTTCTGGCCAAAAGTACTTATTTTACTTTTGGTGTGGCGCCTCGCTTTTCCCCAATCCAAAATTATTTTAATTTAATAATTAAAACAAATACTCATTTTAACGCTTATGTTATTAATAATTATTTCTGTGGATTTGTTACAGATAGTTTTGCGACGTCTGTTCTAAAGTACACTGCGGTATTTTCGGTCTCGATGTTATTTCTCCTCTATGCAAGTCACATGCACTCAAAGACGAAGTTTTAAATTTAGAAAGTGGAGTATGCAAACGAAATCAAGATCTCCCATCTCAGTCATGAAAACCGCTCCTCATCGACTCAAATTTTCTCGGTACTCTCGACTACTGAATTTCGTGAAAACAGACCCTCGGTGAAGCACGTCCCAAACTCTTTTCTGACTGTTTGTATCCGCAGACTTCTCTACTTAGCGGACTCCTTCTGCAAATTTGTCCCCGGCCTCTCGAGTAAATAAATAAGGAGAACAAACACAGCTCGAATGGACGAGAGCAGGTTTAGCCTTTTCATGATTTTTATCTTCTATTTTCGCCTCTAAACGAGTGGGAGGCAGGAAAGAGGCGAGCTCTACGCCTCAATGACTTGCCTGCTCCGTTATTTACTAGCTCGCAACCAGGTCTCGTGGGAGGAAAAAGGGTGTTACTTCTTCGGTTTTCTGCTTCTGAAGTGGGTCTTTCGGAAGTGTTATGATCGAGTAAATGCATCAAAAGTAGATAATACGGTGAACTTCCATGCCAGTACGAAAAATGTTCCCGGTTTAAATCGCGTTAATCTGAGACATGAAGCGCAATATGATGACTAATTTTATTAATAAAAATGTATTGTTAAGGGAATTTTTCTAATTTTAAGAATACAAAACAGTTATTTATGATATTAGTGGTAAAAATGACATTTTATTTTGCGCGTACTTGCGAACAAAGTCGACCTTAGTGATGCAAATAGAAAAATTAAATTAAATTTACCATTTACCGTGTGTCATACACTATATTTTTAGAGTCTTACTGCCCCAATTTCTAAATGATACATTAAAATAAGTAGGGGCTGATGCGGTGAGACGAAATTATATTGCTTTTCTTCGTTGAATTCACAGATTTATCTAATCACTTGAGCATCGTCTCAATTTTAGAACTGGTACTAAAAGTTGAACTACACATGCATGTTCTGTGCATTGCTTTGCATGCCTTTTACGTCTTTTGCTAGTGCCAGTCTAAAAAAATCCAGTTCAAAAGTTCTTATCATTCGAAGTTACTTAATTTGATTATTTATTATTATACCGTAGTCAATTTAAAACCTACAACGAGGAAAACATACCATTTTTCAGTTTATACTTACAGTCCACAAATAAAGTTAGTTTCAACGAATACTGCGTAAGTTAATCCCTTACCAAATACAACCTACTTCCTACACACTGACGTTCATTCTGTTAATTTATACTTTAACTCATTCCACGAGCATTAATTTCCTTCGAAGGAAACGGACTCCAAAATTTCCACCTCTGACAATGACAAATCGGAAAACCTTGTAGAAACTCCTTACGCAAGGTCGTGCTCTCCAAACCCCTTCGTGCATTTCAAAACCTTTGCTCGGAATATCCTTCGAAATAAAGCCGTCGGTTCGCCCAACATAAATTAAGACCACGCAGACGTCTACAACATAACAATCTCGAAGTTGGTACACGTGTTAAGTCCGTATTGTTCCATGCATTCGAAATCTCAATCAGGCGTGCCAACTTGGAAATGAAGCCTCAGCACGCAACTCGATACCGGACGTCCTGCTGGAAATTCGCGAAACAATTTAGGCCTTGCGTTCAGACCTCCAGGCGGCGGGTGGGGGGCGGCCGGGAGTTACACGCGGCGGTAGATTTATGACAGGGCGGGTTCGGTCGACACGGCGGTTAAGAAGTGTATTTAAGTCATTACGGCAATGACACGCTGTGGCGACTGTACGAACCTCCCAGTCCACCACCCCTTCGCATGAATATTCCACTGCCGCCAGAGATTGAGAGAGTTGGCAGGGACAAGTTTTGTTCCGCCCGAAAGTGCCTGAATTAGCAGCCTCTTCGACGGAATTATTATTGTAATGGCCGCCTAATGGCGGAAACCAGCCCCCTTTTCCATTCCCCTCCCCCTCCGCTCCGAGTATGTTGTTTCGCTCCCGGACAGGCACTTGTTTCCAGGTTTCGTGATTTGGTTCTTTATGGATGGGCTTTGCGCGGGAAGGTTAAGAGTTCTGCCATGCGTGGTTAGGGGCTGAGAATATGGTTTTTTGACCATTGGCATAATATAATGCTTGGACTGAAAGCGGATGGAAAGATGCAAGTCAGGAGTCTATTTCTTAATGTACATTCAACAGTTCGGTGGCTGCAGAAGCATTTGAAGTTGAACATTTGACGATAAAAGCGTGTAGGAAAGCTCTTTGACCTTGGCAACTCTGTAGTAAGTATTTTTACTAACGAGAATGCGCTCTCTTTATACTATAAGGAAAAATGACAATTTGCATGGATTTTAAGGTAAAGTTCTCACAAAAAAAATGAAAATTGCAAGTTCGGGAAGCCTGCAGAGATAAATCATCCTCTAATACTCTTCAACAAACCGTTTATCAACATTTATAATTAAAATATCTTTTCATATTGTATACGCTCGGGATAGAGAAAAGTCGAACGTATGTATATGAAGAAAATAAAGTATGAATGTAATGAGAATGAACACAAAAATCATCTCATATCAGTAAAATAAAATATTTGACCCTTATTATTAAGAAATTATTATTTTCAAATTCAATATGCTAAAGAGAACATATTTTAACAGGAATTAAATTACTAGCTAGCCTATTTAAAAAATACTTCCGTTTATACACTGAAGCTGCAAGGCACAAGGATGTACACTCAAAAATGAACTCATAAATACCCGACTTCTATGGGAAACTGTGAAGTGGAGTAGAAACAAAACCGGGAGATGTGTTCACTAGTGATTACATAAGTCCGGATTAGAAAGGTATGGACATATATTTGATCAAAGAGGTGTTATTGTATTTAAAAAAATATTGACAAGTTAATCACAATTCCAATAACTTAACGAAGTTGAGTTTTTCCACGAACTAAATGACGTTAATTTAGTATAATCACCTCAAAAAACCATTTTTACTACATCAAATAACTAAAACATTAATAAATTACTATCAATACATCATTTACTTAGGTACTTAGGAGTTAAAAGATCTGAGTAAACAATATTGACAATATTAGTTAAATAAGCTATAACATAACCCCCATGAATGTAATCTCTGCATCCCCGCATATGTGTCGTAAACTTTGAACATGTGAACGCTTGCGTGTTAGTTCGTATGATTTAATGATACGCTGCCCAAAAATATTCTTTTTGTTAGAACGTTTCCGTACGCAATGAAAAATTAAAATCATATCAATCTAAACCCACTGATAATAATTTTTGGGAACGACATCTGGCGGTACAATTCGGTAGTTTTAGTGGCGTGACATAAGGCAGTTGTAGTGCGTTTGTTGTTAGGGGTCAGATGATCGGAGAGAGTTTGCATATTGGGTAATTTTCAAAATACTGCAACAACAAGTAGGCTTCCTTAAATTTATTTTATTGGCAGCGCTTTTCTCTTTTTACGGCAGGGTCAGTCTTTGGACGGGTAGGCATGGTTTTACAAGAACGCTACTATGTACATGGTGAACTTCACGAAGCTTTGCTAGATAAAATGTTTGTTAATGAGAGTGTTTCTGAGAGCACTTTGATGGGGGAAACTTATAATGAAGTAAAGTTAAAAAAACACTCGATTTGCAATTTGTAAATATTGTGTTTTTATTCATTATTAATGCGAAAGTTGTTTTGTCCCAACATTTTTGACGGTTAACCCCCAGTTTCTCACAAAAATTCGAGAATTTTATCTGGAGAGTTGTGTGTTGTAGGTTCATAAGTGAAAATGACACCAACCCTGAACGTCTTGACACCAACACTTGCGTTGCCTCTCTATCTGGCGCGAAAGCCGAAACGCGAAGGGTAAGTCCGCTTTTACAAACAACCTCATAAATGGCAACATTTCCAACGCACTCGGTATACGAAATCCTGCAATATCATCTCCAAGAACAAGAGAAAAGCACTATTCACATAAATTACATAAAACGGCAGAACACGGTTGACGGCAGACAACGAGAATTTACTTTTCAAAGGAAAATTAGTTCTAGTTTACGAGAATATTGACGCACAACTCTTTGCTTACTACTTTTCTGTAGCTTTTAAACAAAATTGCCAAGTAATATTTATAATAATTTTGGCATTCGTCATGAAAAAGAGAGGCAATTACTTTTCACATCTCTTACATTTTGAAAAAAACAACAACTAAAAGTAAAGAAGAAAACACGAATAAAAAAACAAGGGAAAGTTGTTCTTACTGGAAAGAAGAGAGTCACTGAAAATCGAGAGATCTCGAAGTAAATCGTCAGCAGCCCATCGCCTGCTCACGTCCTTGTGGCAAGAGAAACGCAGGAAGTAGACGAGACTAAGAAGATTCTCGACGCACCAAAAACGTCCTTGTTGCTTTCTTCCAAACTATTTCTATTCTTTAGAAAAGTTTCCTGTTGTTCAATATTCTGATGGACTCTTGAAAGATACAAGGATTACGTCTTCCTTTTCCAAGATTGAATGAACTTGAAGATGATCACAATAACATGATCAACACGAAAACTATTGTTAGAGTTAATAAATTTAGGCACTAAATTAAATTGTTTCAATTACTAACATAATAGATTTAACACTTGTTTTCGTAACTTTTAGTTAAAAATATACAAAGAACGTTGAGATGTCAGTAATATGACGAAATGAGTGGATTGATTTGATATCCTAATTATGCCTACGATTGAATTAGGATTTTGTCAGAAGAATACATCCATCTCAAATGATATTACGGCATATACTAGGTATTATAACCTTTTAATTAACAGTATCCAATAAGTTGAAACACGTTTTGAAATACGTGTGGAGGAGTTTCGACCAATACAAAACATTCTTTGCTTAGTCGGGAGCAGGATAGCTGCAAATGCCAACAACTAGTATTTACGGAGATTAAAACAATATCAAAGTGAGAATACATTAGAACTTCATCGGACGAGCTACGAGAAGGCGGAAGATGTCGACACACACACACACACACACAAAATGGCAAATACAAGACCGGAAACCCCGAAGGTAATTGCCGTGAACATATTTTGTTTACTAGAAATTCCACGTAGACGGACTTGATATCCTATATCCAGAGGTGGCTAAGGTGGGCTCTGCTTTGTTACGAGCTACCATCTTGAAAAGGGTTAGCTGGGACAACGTCGCGCTGCCAATAACTGTGGCTCTTCGATGGTGTTGGAAATTGTGGTGTCCAAGGTGGCGAAGTTGCTTGTGGTGTTGGAGGTGTCGGTAGTGGTGGTAATAGTAGGGAAGATAACAGTTTATTGTGGTGAAGTTGTTAGCTGTGGCAATAATGATTAATAGTGCTGTTGAGGGGAGAGTATTGGTGATGGTAGAAGTGTTGATGATGGTAGTGATATTGATGAGTTTTTTATAATAATATTTTATTTTTCAATTTCTTTCGGTATAAACATTTGGCAAAATTACATACAATTTTAATAACATTAGAGTAAGGTCCATGACCTAAGATAATGTTTTTTCAGATTAACACACACTAAACATAATTGATAACTAAACTAAACTAATATACTAAACATACTAAAAATATACGATGATAAGCATTTACTAGGCTGTCCGGGTGACGCCGCGTCCATGGCGAAGGTGCCGACGTTTCGGTCGCCATTCTGCGACCTTCCTCAGGGCGTATTGCTCAGGGTAATACGCCCTGAGGAAGGTCGCAGAATGGCGACCGAAACGTCGGCACCTTCGCCATGGACGCGGCGTCACCCGGACAGCCTAGTAAATACTGACTCCGGCCGCGGAAGCCTACGCTCTCACGATGATAAGCTTATGTAATAATAAAACAGAAAATAATATAACAATTTATAGTCGATATATTGATGATTGTAGTAGTGTTTGTGATAGTAGTGTTGGATGATTGGTTTTTAGTGATTCCGGATGCGGGAACTACTGAGGTCATTATTCCAGAAAGTGTAGTGTATGTTTCTTCATCGGGAGGTAGAGGTGATTTCCCTCCTCTGAATAGGGAGTTTTAGCGCCATGCGTAAGGAGATATACTTAAACTCTATTGATCACGTGACTAACGCCTTCATAAGGTCGTAATGAACAACGTTCATAATAGTTTTAGCAATTGCGACATTGCGTTATGCATTATAACAAAGGAAGCATTTCAAGCGTTGAACAGAGAAATTGCATAATGTATCAAAGAGTGTAGGCTAGTGGTGAGACATTTAAAACACGTTACGAGTCAACAAACCAGCAAGTACACATTGTGCATGGAGTTTTAGATTTTGAATCTGCTTTTCTTGAAAATATAGGAAGTACCTTAAAACAGCGTTCGTTATGAGCATAAGACATAACCTATCCCGAAGATATGATTTGAACTTCTTTTTCGCGAATTTCTTTCCTGTCACCTCTCCAACATATCCCGTTAATTTTTGCCAGCGTTGTGGAGTTCGTAAGGAATAATTGTAAGTGCCTTACATACGAGAATTGGTTTATTAGAGTTGGAAAAAACAACTTTAACTGTTTTTAGGCGGCCATTTTGCCGCTTGTAAGGTGCCCGTAGAGACTCCCACAGGCGTGCACTATTTATGAAGGTATAAGGTCGTACCTTAGGCCTAAGGTAAGACGTTATGACTTTAAGGTCTGTCACGTGACTGTTAGTGCATAACGCCGCTACCTTACGCGTGGCGCTAAAACTCCCTATTGGCGATATCTGGCGCAGATCTACCGCCGTATCGTGGGGTTTCCCTCAACCAGGTATCACCCACCAGCGAGGCACCGCCTCAGCCGGGACCCGACATATGTGGTAGTGTTATGCATGTTAGTGTCAGTGTGTAAGGGATGAGGGTAGAACAAGGAAGAGGTAGGAAAGATCGCGCGCGGGCCAACACCCGATTGTTAAGGTATTGCTTCGGCATTCGCCTGTTGTTGATCGGAGAAGCCACAGAAAATTACCGATCTGAGCAGCCGGCCTGTAGAATTCTTCTACAGACAGCGACTGCATTCGACCTCAAAGTTAAAAATCTTGCCGCTGTCGAGGCTCGAACCTACGACCTCTCGGTGAAAGAGATCGCAGAAACATCATTTTATGCACTGAGGCACCTCCCCCGGTAGTAGTATTGGTGATGATAGTGGTGTTAGCGATGAAATTTGTGTTGGTGTTTATAGTTGTGTTGGGTATTGTAATAGCATTGGTGATTGCAGTAGTTTTGGTGATTGTAGTATTGAGATAGTAGTATTGTTGGTGGTGGGTGGTGGCTGTTGTGGTGGTATTGGCGGTAAAGGAGTTGATGATTGTAGTAGAGTTTGTGATAGTGTTTGTGTAGTGTTGGATGATTAGTGATTTCGGATGCGTGAACTACTGAAGTCATTATTCCAGAAAGTGTAGTGTATGTTTTTTCCTCGGGAGGTGGAGGTGATCGATAGTTGTATTGGTGGTGGGTAGTGTTGTGGGTGGTGGGTAGCGATAGTCGTAGTGTTGTTGACAACGATTTCGTACTTATGGCGGTAGTGGTGGTGGTGTGGGTGCAGTTGCTGATGATGGCGCCGGGAGCGTCCGTGGCTGCTTCTCGCCTCATAAATTACGCGGCGCTGGCGTCGCCCTTCGGCCTCATCAATCACCAGGTGACCTCCGGATTTCATTTGCGGCTTTATAGGTTGCGCCGGTGGGCGGCGCCTGCAGCGCTCGCGGCGAAGCACGGGGCGGCGGCGGGGGCGGCGGGGGCGGCGGGGGCGGCGGGGGCGGCGGGGGCGGCGGGGGCGTCGCCGCCAACGCCCCCCGTGCCCTCTTACAAAACGACGCGCCTCTTCCATTCTCTCACCCGCGCGTGCCGGCCTCTCTTCTTCCTCGTAATGAACCTTTTTTTTTCATTGCTCTGCGTTATAGGAGAACGCTTAGAACCCAATCCTTCCTTCTGCACATGTGTTGAAATTTTAATTGACGGTTGCACCTCCTCCAAATCATCAACGGGTCATATCCCGTGGCACGGGATCTGTAAAGGAAAAGTGAAGAAGGTGAGGTGGGAACAAGGGGTTTCTATTTTTTATGTTCAAATGAGGATGGCAGGTTTTAATTAATTAAAAATAGCATTGGAGTGTAAATTGCGTTGAAAATTATGCGTTGGACAGGTTCAAGGCTGTTTTATGTTACTGCGTAGTCCGGAGACTCGCCGTGAAATTGGACACGCGTAGCAAAGCGTCACTACGCCTTAAAAATGTTGTTCGTCATATTCTTGTGGATGTTAGCCGTGTATCTGTCGTTCTAAACGATAAGGGAGATGCACCCCATCGGCTGCTACTCGGCAATTCTCCGAACATTGTCAAACATGATGTCGTCATGCGTTCGGTATCCGTGACGGTTGATGGAATTTGATGACGATTGCTGCACATTCACTCGGCCCCAGTCGCGGAGCATCAGTAGTTAGTTGCAATTGTCCCAACACCGACATGTCAAAATGCTCCCAGATGAGCAACTTGCTGCGTTTTCTACGCTTCTACGAGCACGGGCAATTTCTCTTGACCCCGTTCTCATTTTTCCTCCAAATCCATGTTCAACTTTTTTATTTCAAGATATAATTAATAATACTAATATTGTGGGTGAGATTTATACCTTGCAATAAATGGAGAAAAAAGGTGTGGTCTAGGTAACAATATTTCTTATAATTAAGATCCTTGCAATTACACTGCAATAATGCACATAATTAAGATCCTTGCATTACCACGTGTAACTTTTAGTAACCTAACAGAAGAATCGAAATAAGGAGTCGAATAAAAAATCGCAGCCTTTTTCTGATTTTGTTGTTCCGGTTGGAAGACAGGGCAGATTCTCGATCGCGAATAAACTAGTTGCTGTACTCCTGTTGGCATCGATACCAAATAGGGCATAGATTCCAGTACTACAGCATCGAGAAAAGTGAGTTTTTCCATTGCATAGCGTAAAGCGACTTCGAGGCCAATAACAGGTGACGTCTACAGGAGATTTTGTACAACGTTTCGATCTGATGAGAGTTCCGAGCGGGGATGGCAGAGAAAGAGTGTAATTCTTTAAATACCACCTTGATACTCATTTGTTCGACTTGAGCCTTCTTATCCACAGATCGGTATACAATCAAACCTGAATAAGCGAGAGTTCAAGGGAGCGCAATATCTTTTTCACTTATGAGGGTTTTTCACTAAAGCAAATTTTTCGCTTTTACAGGTGCAGGACAGGTCTTTACAGAGGTTTAAGAAATAGAGCAAATATATAGTAATAAATATGTATGTTTGTATCGTACATGTATTATTCATTAGACTTTGACAAAAATACGCTTACAAAAGGAAAACAAAAACTCTTTCACTAATATTTACTTAAATAAATTCGTTAATTTCATCTGCATTCCTGTTTTTGCATTTCGTATATGTTTTTTCCCGCTCATAAATCTTATCATTGTTTTATCAATAATCTCCAGGTATTCAAAAAAGGAAGGATAATCTACAGTTAAAGATTGTAGCTTCTTTGGAATATTTGATTGCTTTACTTTCATAAAATAATTTTGTAAAATATGGAAAAATAAAGTCACTGTTCCGTCCACGACACAAAGCCCTCGCGCAAAGGCGGGTGGTCGCTCCCTCCCTCCGGAGGCGGCCGCTCCCGCAGGGTGCGCCCGCCGCACCCACGCCGCACCCGCGCCGCCGGACCCTCCCCCGAACGGCGCCCCCCCTGCTTTCCCGAAGGGCTGCAGCCTTCTGGCTGGCCACGCCACTTTCACTTGTGCGAGGAGAGCCACCGTGAGAGCCACCGCGAGAGCCACCGCGAGAGGCACAGGCGACACCGCCTATCCTTGGCCGTTTCGTTGAGCAGTCTCCGCGCTCACGAACGCATTTTCATGTTTTGCGCTTCGCGCATGTAAACACGCTGCCCTCGGCACGTGTACCAGTGGGTTGAGTGCGCTGCTCGATCATCGACGAGCAGCCACTACACAGGTGTACGGACGCCACCCGACTCACACACCTTCGGTTGCCTGCTGGCGAGAGACCGTGTGTGCCGCGCGCACATTCTTGCTGTCACGGACCACCTAGGGCCCGGTCCGTGTTCAAGCTGCGGGACATACTCTCCCCACAACCAGAAAACTGTGTGGGACGCCTGCGTTCCAGCTTCGCCCGGGAGAGGAGCACCGCGGGTCCACGCATGCCGCAGCCACCCAGCACAAGGTATTCGGCAACGCCGTGTGCCTATGGAAGGGTAGTTCGGTCAACAAAGTTCACGTCACCTTCACGGTGATAATTAACAGACTTAACAGACGTAACAACGAACATCCATTTTATATCATTCATTCAATTTCATTTCTGTAAATTAACATTTCATTTCTGTACAATCAATACTTCATTTGTCATATCATTCCATCAACATAGAATAGTATTTCAGATAAATAAACGTATGTGCAATGAAATTCTTGTAAATTCGTCATCCTCCGCCTCCCTTCTTAACCAGCGCCATCCCTCTCCCCCCCGGGCACCTCACGGCCCGGTGCGGTGTAAAATTTTACTTTGTATAGAGAAGGGCCTTTCAGTCCGCTAACGCCCCCCTCCCCGTTCCAGCTATTCTTCCCCCTTCTCTGCACAGTCACTTTGTTTTTCTCTTCGCGATTTCCCACTCTTGAACGCATTCACTATGAAGTTTATAACTTGACAACTCTTTGATTTTTCGCATTGACATTTTGAGTATGTGCTGAAACTTTCATTACAATGGCTACTTATCAACTGTAGTAAGTTCGACAATAAGTCGGTGAACAGAATGTACATTTGCCACATACATTTGTATAAGAATGTACGTGTGTATATGAGGTTTTCTGTCAAAAATTCGCCGCTTTCCAAAGCACAATTACCCGATTACTTGTTACGAAAACCTTCATAATGACAAGAAAGAAATACTAATTTTATCTTATTAAGAAGTACCTTTGTAAGAGTAATAATAATTTTCTCTTCTTACAAGGTACTTAGTAAGAGCGAGAAAGTAAAAATATTTTCCTCTTCTTACGAAGTACCTTTGTAAAGAAGAGAATAATTTTCTCTTCTACCGAAGTACCTGCGTAAAGACGAGAAAGTAATAATACTTTTCTCTTCTTAAGAAGAACCTTCATAAGGGAGAAGATGTAATTTTAATTTTCTCTTCTTACGAAGCACCATAGAAAGGACGAGAAAGTAATAATATTTTTTTCTTACGAACTAACTTCGTAAGGACGAGTAAGTAATAATACTTTTCTTATGAAGACTCTTCGTAAGAACGAGAAAGTACTAATACTTTTCTATTCTTACAACGTACCTTCGGAAGAGCGAGAAAGTAATGATAGTTTTCTCTAATTACCACGTATTATTAAGAACGACGAATTAAGAGCAAGGAAGAACTAATAGTTTTCTCTTCTTACGAAGCACCTGCGTAAGGGCCTGAAAGTACTAATAATTTTCTCTTCTAACGAAATACCTTCGAAAAGGCGAGAAAAAATAATACTTTTCTCTTGTTAAGAAGTACCTTGGTAAGAGCGAGAAAGTAGTAATCATTTTCTCTTCTCACGTAGCACCTTCGTAAGGGCGAGAAGTGCAAAGAGGAGTCGGGTCCGCAGGCAGCCTCCGCCGCGTCTGCTAGCTCTGCGCACTGCGTTGCTCGCGGCCTTGTTCTGTTCCCGGAAGCGGCTGCGCACAGCGCCGGGGCGTGAGGCGGGGTGGGGCGGGGCGGGGCGGGGCGGGGGCAGCTGCCGGCGTGGGAACACGCGCGGAAGAATCCCCGGCGGGCGACGCCGCCTTCTGCAGCACTTGCACAGGGAGCTCGTTCAAATCATCATCATCATGAGCGAATGGGGGAGCGAGATGTTAGGGTGTCCAGGCGGGTCGATTGCTATAGACATAAGTCAGGGAAAGGTCATGATTGAGCGTGTATCCCGAGAGGTGGTGGTGATCCTCAATTGGTGGAGATACGGTGCTGACCTACACGACCAATTTCTCTGTTAGATATTTCCTCCAGCAAGGCACCGTCTCAGCTGGGACAAACTCCAATATCCCGACTAGTCTCCTGACATGTGTGTGTAGGGGGAGAGGAAACAAGGACATAGAAGGAAAGATCTTGGCCCGCTTGTTATGGTAGTGCTCCGGCATTCACCTGGTATTTTTCCCGAAGAAATCAGGAGAAACTACCGATAAGAGCGGCCTGCCGCTAGAATTCTCCTCCAGACAGCTGCTGAACACGACCATGCCCAAAATCCGCCACCGTCGTGACTCAAATTCTAGGACCTCCCGGTCTGATTCACTGTAAAGACAATGCTAATGATGTTAATAAAATGGTACCTAAATTCATTCATATACCTGTGACACTAAAATTTCTGATGGGAACTATAAAGTCTAGAATTATTTGTAAGAATAATCGAATTAGTTAAACTACACACTCCGTTAACGATGCCTTTTCAGAAAACTGAAAAAAATAATTACACCTTTTCCTTTTCAAACAATCATCCTTCCTTAATCACCGAGAGCCCCACTGTGAACAACAAACCAATCGGTTACTACAATTCCTGTTTCTTCCCGCCGCCCATGAATTACGCATCGCCTTCGTTATTCTCTTTTCTTGCCCGCTCGTCGTTTCCGTTCTCACTTTCTTGCGCGCTGGTTCACGCGGCGTGCTGGCTGTGTGTCGCGAGAATAACACGCGAAGGGCGGCAGTGTGTGGCGCGCCGGCACCGGCAAACAGGCTGCCCTCGCGCCGAGGCCGGCTCCGTGGACTAGAACGACAGGCGTGTCCCGTGCGCCCGGGTATCAAGCTACGCGATGAGTCGGGACGCGACCGGCCGGGGCCCGGCGGGGCGGGCGGAGGTGGAGTGGGTCGGAAAGCAGCGGACGCGAAGGGGACGGCAGGTATTGGGGTTCTTGTGGTGGAGGGCAGGGAGAGTTAGGATGTGGTGTTGTGGGTGGATTGGAGTGGAGAAGGGCGTGGCGGGGGAATAGATGGAAAGAGGTGTGAAGCGGGGCAGAGTAGGGAGGGGCAGAGAGAAGAGGGGCAGAGAGGAGAGGGGCACAGAGGAGAGGGGCACAGAGGAGAGGGGCACAGAGGAGAGGGGCACAGAGGAGAGGGGCACAGAGGAGAGGGGCACAGAGGAGAGGGGCAGAGAAGAGAAGGGCAGAGAGGAGAGGGGCAGAGAGGAGAGGGGCAGAGAGGAGAGGGGCAGAGAGGAGAGGGGCAGAGAGGAGAGGGGCAGAGAGGGAAGGGGGCAGACAGGGAAGGGGCAGAGAGAGAAGGGACAGAGAGGGAAGGGGCAAAGAGGGGAGGGGCAGAGTGGGGAGGGGAACAGACGGGAGGGGAAGAAGGGAAGGGTAGAGAGGGGTGGAGTAGAGAGGGCTGAGGATAGGATGATCAGAACATGTGGCGGAGTGTCAGAATACGATAAGTCGTGTGTGAGATCCATTTCCTGCCAAATCGTTAGCGAATTTCCACTAGCTAACAAAAGTGACGAACACCATATATGGTTACAAGACGTTTGATGCATAACACCGGAGTTTATCAGTTCGTCAGTATGAAGGGGCAAACTTTTCCTATCAAAGCGTTGACTCTAAGGAAACTGCAACGGTAACGCGCTAGACTCTGTAAGTGTGACACTCAATTGTTTCATAATTTCATTCGTATTAATATGCGCTGGGCGTCTTAAATGTCACAATCCTACCTTACGCGTACATTTAAGTGTCAACAAAAATGTAGTGTGTTAATATAGACAATGAATTAAAAGTCGTAACGGATAGTTTTTCTTACGTTTTAAACTTTCCATACAGTCAGAAAAAATCTATTTTTTATTTCAAAACGTCAAGAATTTTTAATTTTTTTCTGGCAAAAACAGCATCATCATGGAGAACCTCAGCCACACCTCGCGGATACGAAGAGAATTTTGAATCTCCCTGTAGAATATTCCGGTCTATGAAGCTTCTCATTAGAACCATAACCGACATTCGCTCACGCACTCGTTGCATCTGCAAGCTCCTACTGTGTTTGGAACTCTTGATTCCTCCCGCACTTACATTACCAAGTGTACCACAGCACTTCTCTGCACGTGTATTACCAGCAAGTAAGCAATTGTGCGAACAGGAAGGCGCTGGGAGGTAGAGTCGCAAATTGGCAGGTGCGATCTGAAGAGCGCACAAAAAACAGTCTGATGGAAGATAAAACAGTAAACCCAAACATTGCTTTCCCTGCATTTCTGCTCGGAAAAAATATTTATAAGACCGCAAAATTAATGAAAGAGGACTAGGAACCGTTGAAATTATTTCCTGCGTAAAACTTCCAGTACTCTAAATTTTTTCCGTCAGACCATGGTAATTCATTGATCATCAAACTCGAAAGAACTGTTTTTTTATGGGTTCACAATAAACGGGTTGACAAATAAACGTGAGACTTATGGAATCATTACAAAAATTTACAGAAGTTAGAGTGACATAATAGTAAAACATTCACTACCTAAAGTAATTTTGTTCACGTAAGTGCCTCCTAAGATTGTGGATACCGTCAGTGAGGAATGACCATAAGTGGAAATGAGACTTTATATCGTGATACACTCATGCAACATAAGGGTATGGGTATACATGCAACACAGCATCCTTTTTGACAACACGCACACAACCCAATGTTCGTAATGGACGACATGAGTTTGCTGCGGTAGTGCAGTATGTGGTTGCGTTGCCATTCTCTCCAGCGTTCGTGTCATCCAACAATGAACCAACCTAGTCGAAGAAAAACGTGAACATCACGTGCAAGCACGCTCTCCTACGTACATTTTCCTACCATTCTAGGTTTCTGCTGCACTAGTATTCTCCGGCGGCAAAATATTAACTACCGCTCGTTGAGAACATACGAATGAATACGTGATGTGAACGTATTTAGTTCAACGTGCTTTTGCGCATCTTAACAACCCCAACAGACAATAATCTGTGCGGCTGGCAGTGCACCAACAGAATAACTAGTCTGTGTTCTTACTTTCTTACCACCATTTAGAGAAAACACTGTGTTGTGCATTGCAATGCCAATTCACTATAACAAGTCTTCTTTTCGTTCGAGAAACCTTTATTCAACGAAGGATCATTGTGAGCATACGACTTCAAGTCGAAGGTTCGCGTTGAGAACTCTACTAACTGGACACCACAGTAACAATATTAATAACATGTTCTACATTCGTGAAACCTTTATTCAAAGTAGGATTATTGTGAGCATACGGCTTCAAGTTGCAGGTTCCGGTTTGGAACACTAACTAACCACCATTAGCCTCCACTAACTATATCAACACCGCACATACTGCTGCAACAGATCCTGTAACACGAACCCTTTATTGTTAATAGGATATTGTTAAATTATTTGTGAACCCTTTATTGAAAATAGGTTTTTTGTGAGCAAACGGCTTCATGTTGCTGGTTTGAGTTTGGAACTCTACTAATCAGACACCGCACCAACTACATCAACACCGCACCAACTACACCTGTGTCTTACTTGCAATTATGAGACCTTTACTCAAAACAATGACTGTGATCAATCAATCTTTTAAGTGGCATGTTCGGTCGGAAACTCATGAACCAACCAGACAACGCACCACTTACACCAACAGCTCCTGTACACGTCTTACTTGCATTTATGAGACATATACTCAAAATAGATTGTCTGTGATCAATCAATGTTTTAATTGACAGGTTCGGTCGGAAACTCACGAACCAACCAGACACCGCACCATCTACGCCAATACCGCACCAACTGCACCAACAGCACCTTTACTTAGAATAGAATGACTGTGATCAATCAATCTTTTAAGTGGAAGGTTGGGTCGGAAAAAACGAACCACCACACACCGCACCATCTACACCAATACCGCACCAACTGCACCAACAGCACATTTAGTTAGAATAGAATGATGTGATCAATCAACTTTTAAGTGGCAGGTTCGGTCGTAAACTCACGAACCAACCAGACACCGCACCACCCACACCAACAGGACTCCATTACACCCGACACACCATTGCACAAAATAGAATGACTGTGATCAATCAATCTTTTATGTTCCAGGTTCTAATGGTAACTCTCGAACCAACCAGATACCGCAACATCTACACCAACACCGCACCAACTACACCACCTGTACACGTCTTACCTGCAATTATGAGACCTTTACTCAAAATAGAATGCCTGTGATCAATCATTGTTGTATGTTCCAGGTTGGAAACTCGAACCAACCAGACAACGCACCATCTACACTAACACCAACAGGACCCTATCATACCCAACACCTCCCCCGGTCCGCGGAGGCGGGCGTGCGAGACCGAGCGAGAGCAGGGCAGGGCAGGTAGCGACGCGGGATGAGGCGCGAGGCGAGAAGCGACGCAGAACCCGGCGAAAAACCGCCCGGTCGAGCAGGACTGCATTCCGAGCGTGGCTGCACGCCCGCTGCGGCCCGTTGCTGCAGTTCTCACGCCCTATAAATCTGCGCGCGCGCGTTTTGACGCCCGCCGCGGAGCGCCCGCGTTTTCCTGAAGAGGCGTTTCGCAGTTTTCGCTCTTTCGAGGTTCCAACTGACAGATTGGATGAAATGAGTTGTTACACTTTTCGTTTACTTTACTATGTAATGGTGGGTGAATTTATTTTTAAAAGATTACATTGTTTGGGTGATGAAAGTTATGGATTTATTTGTCCTATGTTTATATTAGTATTTATATCTGTACTTGGTAGTTCATTATTATTTTGAGTAATATTTAATACTCCTAGTTTTATTTGTTTGCCATTTTATATAAAGATTTTGGCGTTGGTTGTTAGTTTTATTGGTGGTTGAATGGTAAGAAGAGCCTGGAAGTTTGGCAAAATGCCTTTTTACTGTCTTGTATAGCACGTATATACGGAGTAATTACACGTGGTATAGAGGAAGTTATGTAATGCTGCGCGAATAAAATGGCGGATTTTCGACAGAAAAAAGTTAATTGCCGAGCCCTGTTAACGAAAAAAAAGATAAATCCAGTATTCTAAATTTAGAAAAAAATCCTAAAACAGGTGGTGTAGCCAGAATCCCTGTTCTGTAGGTCTTTGATACCGAAAACACATTTGATGACAAGACGCCTGTCCGTCCGTTTGGTAGATATGAAATACACTAGCGCCTAAACTAGGATGACGATTTTTTTCAAACTGAATAATCCCCTGAGTCGAAGCTCGGCGATTTTGAAAAACATTAATTAATTTTCATTTGTAATTTACACGAAGCCCCACGGATATTTTGAAACTTTTTTCAGAAACAGCTCCAAATTTTTTCTTTAAATTTCTTCTACGAATAGAATAAAATACACTTAGAAAGGTGGTGTAAGTCCGATTTTCACTGTTAACCCTGAATTTTCGAAAATTTCAAAAGCATACAATTTTTTCGGCGTCTTCCTACCACTACAACATTGAAGACAGAGATTTTTCCTTCGAATGATATTTGTTCTCCATAATTACTTCTTTCATTAAATTCATGTACATTTTTTGAAACTTTTAGTAGTTTTCGCGCAATAGCAGTATTTGCAAATTTTAAAAAAATACAAATACAAGATTTTCTAAAAATCTTATCCCGCCTGGGGCGGTGCCACGCTGATCGGAGACACCTGATTGGTGAAAACCTCTCAGGCTGACGGTAGTTCGGCGCCGAATCTCGCTTTTCAGTGGCGGAGGATCACAACCATCTCCCAAGGAAAAAACATTCAAATCACATACGCAACTAAAGACCTTAGTAGTTGACGCGCCTGGAATCACTAACAATAATAAAATCAACGTCTGGTCTCCCACCGTGTAGTGCATGTAAGTGTAAGTACGGACGAGGAAGTATGACAAGGAAGGTGAAGAAAAGCTTGCGCAAGGCTCCTGGCACGTTTATTGACTAATCCGGAATTTGCATGGTGTTGATCGGAGAGACCACGAACAAAATCCGATCAGAGCAGCCGGCCATTTGAGTTCACCTCCAGACAGCGACTGAATATCGACCTAGCTATCTTGATAGTGTCGAAAGTCTGCCATAGTCAGGACCTAGGACCTCCTGACTGGAGACACTGCAGTGCCAACAGTCGTTGACGCAGCCATCTCATTCAACCTTTGTTATCGACGGTTTGGCTCTTGGCATGTGCGAAGTGAAATATCGCAAGCGGTTTTCGCCATTTTGTTGCATATCGTTATGTTTGTTGTTCGACTTTTCTCACACGGCTACTCTTTGTTCCGATAACAACGACAACACCTAAGTTTTCTTCTATTTTCCCGTTTCGACGAATCTATGTATCTCTTTATGCATCGCAGGAGATTTTTTATACAAGTCCTTCTCATTTTGCTGCCAGCTATAAAGTCATGTGAGTGTAACGCTCTAATTTTCCTGAACCGATCAACGCCGTTTATGCTCTTGTTGCATTCCACATCAGAAGTGAGAACACGCACGAGCGAAAGGGAGGAGCAGAATATCTCAAGAGGCCTTTGCCATAATGCAGCAATAGATTCGTGTGTTAATCGCTCCAGATACCCACTCTGATTCGTTTTAAAAATATATCATACCTTGGTAGTCCATTGTTTTCTTAGAAGTAAATGCATTCCCTGTTTCTTAGAAACATAAAGTATTAACGTTTGTATGTCATTTATAAGAATGCCAATGTTACCTTATCGAAGATCCATCACATCTTAAAAGCAATAATAATAATAATGATAATAATGATAATAATGATAATAATGATAATAATGATAATAATGATAATAATGATAATAATGATAATAATGATAATAATGATAATAATGATAATAATGATAATAATGATAATAATGATAATAATAATAATAATAATAGTAATAATAATGTTTCGGTGTGTTCTGTATGTGCCCACATTTTTTCAAAATTCGGTTCACATCTTTTCATTTTCTTTGTCTGGGTCTACAATTCTTCCTGAATTTTGACATCGCATCCACAACCGCTTACTTGTAGTGTCTTCTTGATAATGGAAATGCGCTATTTGCAGTCAGGATACGAGTCCCTCTTTCGGATCTAGGAATTGGAGTAAAGACGGCATGAAAGGGAAGGAAAGATTGCTTCCAATGTGTAGCATGTTATTAAGATCGTGCCAGTCGTTTAATCACATGTTGAATTAATATTTTCTCCTCAGAAAGCTTTCTCTTAGAATGTACGTGCCTTGTTTGTTGCATCTGATTTACTTCTATATATATATTGCTGCAATTGGGTATGCGAATGATACATTCAAACGTTATCTCTAAATGTGAGATATATAATCGAACGACATGTCTGGAGTCGAATTGTTCCTTACCTAACATTTTCAAAATTCTTTCAGGAAATAAATTCCCTCATACTGGTGCATTACGCGCGTGTGAGAAGAATCAGTAAAAGTTCATTTATTTTCTAATGTTACCCAGTATTTTTGAAATATTATTCTATAGATATTTGTAACTTCCTGGTGTTTTGTACATTCCCAATTCTCGTACGTTTTTAAGTTTCACATTCTTAGTATCATTAAAATGAACATTACTTTTTAGTATCATGGGAGTGACATAATTGAAAAAATATTTATTAATTACTAAGTCTTTCAGAATATCATTTAGAACTTCTACAGAGTTAATTTAGCTATTTTTGAATGAAATTCAATTTTACTTTTATAAAATTAAAATCGACGTCACTACACAAGCTTGTGACAGATATTTTTACAACTACTTAATTTTTCTTTCAACGTCCCTCTATTCCTTGAACGCCAACAAAAATAGTGTTATTTTAATGTCACGCTAAATATACCAACCTGCATTCTCCCTAGTACAATCCTATTTCTCGGCAATTTAGAGATATGGTTTACCTGTCATCACAGCTAATATAATAGCAGCGCATTACAATCAAATACAGAAAGGGACAACCCTCAATTTGATTAGTCGGGAACGCAGCTCTCTCCCGAGATGCACCGACGGGCGGACGTGATCACGACAGCACGAACACAACACGACATGATTAAGAAAACGGGGCACGCCGGCTCCGGTCACCGCAAACATTAAACGACAAAACAACCCATACGCTCCGCGCAAGCGACCGGGGCCCGAGGAATTAATCTGCGTCCGGAATCAGGCCGCGTGGGGAGGCTGCTATTCCGAAACGCGAAATTCTTCGCGGGGGCGGACGCCGTACCAAGAAACAGTCCGCTAAGTACAGACCCGTTCCTTCTCTCGTGCGGAGTCGGTGAAATAAACGCGAAATTTCAATTGGGCCTCTCCCTTAATGAACGAGATGGAATCCGCGCACAGCTATGCTCCTACGGATGGAGGAAGGGGGGGCGAGGCGAGCCTATGCAGGAACGATAGGAAAGCCATCGGACCCAGGAGCACGATTCGTTCAATTAACGTGCTATCGACCAATTCCTTAACCCGATTTCGTGGCGGCACGAAATTCGGGGGAGGAGCGGAGGGCTGTAATTTCTGGAACGTAACCACAAATGTTCATGCAGTGGGCGCGGCGCCTCGCCGCCGCTGTCGCTGCGTCGTGGGCTGAGGCGATGGGATTGGAAAGACGTCGGCCGCCGACGCTTTCCTTCCCACCGAACGCAAAGACAGACCGTTCGCCTTGTGCTAGATGAAAACTGTCCGTTCGAATGTAGAAGACATAGATTGGACTGAATTGATTGATTGGTTGATTGATTGATTAGAATTTCCGGGCGCGTCAATTGCAAATATCGTTAGTCCCGTAAGTGAAATGCCTGTTTTGATCACAGGCGATGGCAGTGATCTTCCCCAGGTGGATTGCAAGATCCATCGTCGACCTACCGTCGGCTAGTGGGGTTTTCCTCAACCAGGTATCTCCCAACAGTGGGGCACCGCACTAGTCGGGACCAGCCGTAATCTCTCGACTGGTCTCCCGGCATGTGTGGTAGCGTAGTGCTTTTAAGTGTGTTTGTGAGTAAGGTGTGCAGAGAGGGCAAGAAAGAGATATGAAATATCGCTCGCGTTCTCTATCTCCGTTGTTAGGGTACTGCCTCCACCATTCGCCTGGCCGATCAGAGCATCAACCGCTAGAATTCTGCGCCAGGTAGCGTTTGAATGCGATGTAGGAACACAGTTAAAGTCGAAAAATTCTGTCACCGACGGGAATCAATACAAGGATTCCCAGCCAGAGGTCCTGAAGTGTCATCCTGCCAGACCATTCGCAATATTGATTAAAACTGTCGAAACTTAAACATATGGACTCGACTGAACGAACTCCTCAACATGCTTTGGAAATGACTAAAATAATACTTTTTTTATAAAAGACTAAAATTCCACATAGTTCTATGGAGGAAGACATATTGTTTGGGGGCTACTCAGGAATCTATTTGGTTATAGGTTAGTCTCAACATGTAACAATATTTTTGTTCTAAACACGACGTGTAGCATACGTTTGAACCGAAGAATTTTTTGTTAGTATTAAAAATGTCTGAGCTCTTGCTTTCAATCTTCAAACACCTATTTGCTTTCACTGTAGGGTACACGTATTCAAGGGACAGCACAGATAGCGATGCCTTCAAAAAAACAACAAGACTGCTGCTGTGTCATCACTTTCGTTAATTTTCTCTACAATGAATACCTTAGTAATACTGACAACTCTTAAGTCACCAACCTGATCTCTTAGTAAGACACTAGCAATACACGTCTTAGTCTGTGACAATACTCTTCTTGGACCTCAAAAACACATTTTTGTTCCCTGCGATAGTATTGAAAACAGTATTGAACAGTAATAAATTTTAATGAATCATTAAGTACCAAATGTTTCACAACGTATCTAGGTGTATTCGGAAGTGGAATGTGTAGTCTGATAGCAGCTCGTGAGTCTATGGTTTTGAAAACGGAGACCGTTACACCGGGCAGCACCATTTTACATAGCTCTTTCGGCAAGTATCGCAAGAATGGAAAGAGGTAAGGTAGCTCATGTGACACTGCAGCCCCTCTGACCGGGATGTCTTTGGTTCGAGTCCCCTCAGTAACAAGGTTTTCGACACTATCTTGACAGCTACGTTGAATTCACTCGCTGACTGGAGGTGAATTCTAGAGGCCGGGTGCTCTGATCGGTAGTTTTCCGTGCTTTCTCCAATTAACATTAGGCGAATGCCGGAGCAGTTCCTTAACAAACGGGCCACGGACCGCGTGCGATCTTTCCTTCCTCTTTCGCATCCTATCCTCACTCCTTACCCACACTTACACCAACACGTTCTACACTACCACATACGGTGGAAGACCGGTCGGAAGCTTACATCTTATCCCGGCAGGGATGGTGGAAAATACCTGGTAGGGGAAACCCCGGCATCCAAACGATAGGTCGGCGCCGGATCACGCCATCCAGATCACCGCCACCCCCTAGGAAAAGCCTGCGCTACACTTACGGGACTAATGATCTCAGTAATTGACGCGCCGGGTATCACTAAGAACCAATCAACAAACCCAACGTGGATAGTGTGGAAACGGAGCATAAAGACTTATTGTGGTAGCAGCCGGGTCGGAGAGCGGAGAATGTCTCGAAAGAATGAGAGCGCGGCGGAGACACTGCATTGAATTGAATTGAATTGAATTTGCCTTATTTTACGTGGCGAGACTCAGGCCATGAGGCCTGCTCTTCCGTCTGACCACGCAAATTTCGCTACGCTCCTTTCACAAAGTAGCAGAGAAAGGAGGTATTTCTTGGGCGAGAAACAGGCGATTTGAATTTAGCTCAGAGGCGTCATTTAGGCTTGAGGATCTTTTACATGCAAGTAAATCTACTAACATGGGACAGCCGGCTTTACTTCCCCTCCGAAGGAAGGCGTACGAAGGATTTTGTAAGTATTGTAATGTATTTTGAGTTTGCATTTTCGTACCTTCTCTGGGGAACATCTCTTAGCTGTTCTTAGCTGGTAGAATCGAAAACAATGTCATCGATTCTTCAACGTGTGTGGGCAGTGTGGAAGCTGAGAAGTCGTAGAGCGAGAATCAGCACGTGTAGAGATTTGGAAACGCGATTCCACCGCCGCGGCGGCTGGATTCGTGAGTCGTCATTTGCAAACGCGACGGCGCTTTAGTCGGAACTGGGAAAATACCTGAAATCAACATTAACGCTGCCTTTACGTCCTTAGAAGTAGTGTCGAAAACCGAGTTATTGATTCTTTAATATATCATTAAGTATGTTCAAAATAGGAAGGTGAACAGCACGAAACAGCCAGTCAAAGACGTACAGTGCAAAGACAACAGAAGACGTACAGCACGTAACAGCATGACACAAGACATATAGATCAAAGTAGCATGACAGAAGTCGTACAGCACTAAACATCCCGACAGAAGATGTACAGCACGAAACCCTAAGGCGGAAGACGTAGAGGACGAAACACCACAACAGAAAACGTACAGGACGAAACAGCCCGTCAGAAGATATAAAGCACGAAAAGCTAGTAGAAGACGTACAGCACGAAACAGCATAACAGAAGACCTGCAGCACATGTATTAGAAACAAACGATGCCGCTACCATGGCGGCACCACTTTTGTCTGTTGCCATTGAAATACACCTCTTCGTCCATTCTGGTAATATACCTCTCAGCAGACACCGGGCAATACACTTCTTATTCGTCATCGGTATTATCGAACACAATGGTATCGATTCTTCAAGAATCCCGACGTGGCTAGGCGTGGCCTCTTGGGCGTGAAGACGTATTCGAGGAACGGGCGAGCGGGCGAGTGTGCGAGCGGACGGGCGAACGGGAGGGAAGGCGGGCGGGCGAACGGGCGGGTGAACAGGCGGGTAAACAGGCGGGTAAACAGGCGGGTAAACAGGCGGGTAAACAGGCGGGTAAACAGGCGGGTAAACAGGCGGGTAAACAGGCGGGTAAACAGGCGGGTAAACAGGCGGGTAAACAGGCGGGTAAACAGGCGGGTAAACAGGCGGGTAAACAGGCGGGTAAACAGGCGGGTGAACAGGCGGGTGAACAGGCGGGTGAACAGGCGGGTGAACAGGCGGGTGAACGGGCGGGTGAACGGGCGGGTGAACAGGCGGGTGAACGGGCGGGGTGTGCGGGCGGGTGTGCGGGCGGGTGAACGGGTGGGTGGGTGAGTGGGTGGGCGGGATTTGGGTGGTTGGGTGGTTGGGCGATTGGGCGGGCGAGCGAGTGGGCGGGCGGACGGGCGGGCGAGCGGGCGGGCGAGCGGGCGGGCGGGCGAGCGGGCGGGCGAGCGGGCGGGCGGGCGAGCGGGCGGGCGAGCGAGCGGGCGGGCGAGCGGGCGGACGAGCGGGCGGGCGAGCGGGCGGGCGAGCGGGCGGGCGGGCGGGCGGGCGGGCGGGCGGGCGGGCGGGCGGGCGGGCGGGCGGGCGTGCGTGCGTGCGTGCGTGCGTGCGTGCGTGCGGGCGGGCGGGCGGGCGGGCGGGCGGGCGGGCGGGCGGGCGGGCGGGCGGGCGGGCGAAGCGGCGATGGCTTGGAAAAACGAGAGCGCGGCGCGGGAGCGGTGCAGGAGAGGCAATCAGAGGCGTGTGCGATGGTATCGGGCGGCGGCGCGGCGTGATCTACAGTCGCTGGCCGCCGGCGGGCGGGCTTCCCTGCAGTGGCGAGAGCGCGGCCCGGGTCGCCGCCCCCTCCCCAAACCCGCACCACCCCGCGGAGAGCACATAGACACAGGGCATAGCGCACCCGCCGACATTTAACGGACGCGTATTAATGATATTCCGGAACACCAATGATCGATTATTTTGAGTTTCCGGGCGCGTCAACTACTGTGGTCGTTAGTGCTGTATGTGTCGTACGTGTTTTAATTAAAAGAGGTGGTGGTGATCGTCTACCGATGATCGTGATGTCTAGCGCCGAACTACGTCTGGCGCACAGTTTAGTTAAGGGAGGTGGTGGTGATCTTATCTCGCTAGATGGTGATATCCAGGTTGGGGAGTATTCACTAATCTGGTATCTCCCACCACTGCGGTAACGCCCCAGTCTGCACAATCTCATAGCTCCCGACTGGTTTTCCGACATGCATGTTGTAGAGTGCATGTAAGTGTAACAGTGTGGGAATAAGGAGTAAGGATAAGGAAGGGAGAGGAAGGAAAGATCGTGCGCGTTCCGTGACCCCATTGTTAGGGTACTGCTCGAGCATTCTCCTGGCGTTGATCGAAGAAATCCTGGAAAATTAGATATCAGCGCAGTGGGCCGCTCGACGTTTTCTCCAGAGAGCGGCAGAATTCAACATAGCTATGTTGCTGGTGTCGAAAATTCTGCCACCGGACCCGGAAAATCCGAGCTCGAACCCTAGAACTTCCCGATCAGAGGCACTGCAGTGACATCGGTTGATGCCCTGAGCCTCCTAAGCCAGTACCAACACCAGCGTACCAGAGGTCAACGACAGACTCTAGAATAAATTGCAATATAACTGAAGGAAATTTTGTTGTATTTACGAACTAATCATCCATAAATTTAGCAACATATTTATGTCAGTTTGTGTAAAACATTAAGTTTTTTCAGGTATAACAAAGACACAAATACTACCAACATTTTCAGTAGTTTCTTTTCTCGAAGACACCGATGGGAAAGTCATATTTTTGAAGAACTAGATCAGATTCACATTGTTGGTGCGAATGCTCACATGTTACCTATATCGATAGATACTAAAAGAAAATTGCAGCGAGTTCATGGGCTGTAAGAGAACGCCGTAGTTTCCATAAAGCTGTTACGAATGGTGACGGATTCAATTTTTCTCTTCACATCTGATAAACTTATAATGATGAATCAACGTCTTAGAGATAAGAAAGGTTCTAATAACAAAAAAGTACTAAACGATAAAACATCAACTTCTTACCCAAACAAAGATAGAGAAAAAAACTACGCTAGGGTTTATCGTTAACACCCACCCCACCCCCATTCGTGTGACTGTTTATATCCACTCATCCGATAGTCTCACTAGGCATCATTTTGAAGTTGAAGAGAAATGATAATAATTGAAGACATTGTGTAGATTTTTAAGAATATTAGTATTGGTTTTTTGAAGATTGGTTGTACTCAACATACACAATTCGCTCATTTTGAAGCCTCCTGACACCTGAATATAAAATGGCAAAATAGCTGGCGCAATGGATGCGCAACTTTCTGAATATAGCACAACTACTCCCCCCCCCCCCCAGCCGTTTCGGGCGCTACCTGCAAGCGCGCACATTCAGTGATACGTGCGGTTATTCAGTTATTGTATTTGATGACATTAAGTGATTTATATTGGTAGTTGATTCAGTAGTGTTGATTTCACTGCGTCGGATGACTGCCATTGTTAACGAAAAGTACCACAGTTGTATTGAACTGGATGGGGGGGGTTGATCGGGCGGTTGAGTGCGTGTATGTGTGCGTAGGTGATCGGACAGGTGGGCGGGCGGAAAGGTCATCGGTCATGTCGGTGGCATTGCACGCGCTTTCTGCAAGCGGTGGTCGGCAGAGCGGGAGATTTGGCGGGCGGACGGGCTTTAGGGCAGGCAGATAGGCGGGCAGTTGGATGGGCAGACGGTTGTACGGGTGGGTGGGCAGAAGACAGTTAGATGGATGGGCAGTTGGGTGGTTGGGAGGGCTGGTGAGCGGATGGGAAGTTGAACATTTGGGTGATTGTTTGTTTGGGTACGCGGGCAGTTGAATGTTTGGGCGTGTGTATGGTTGGTTGGTTGGTTGACCGGGCGGACGGAATGAAACGACAATAAGTGTGGGAACGCGAGGACGAGCGAGTGGTGGTGGTGGGGGGGGGGGGCGAGATATCGAGGGGTTGGTAGACTAAAGGAAGAAGAGGGGGCGGGAGGACGTTGGGGCAGGGGGACGAGGGGGCTGGTGGGCGAGGTCAGGCGGGTGTGTGTGTGGGTGGATGGACGAATGGCGGTTAGTTGGATGGTCGTTAGGCGAGAGGGCAGGCAGAAACCAAAGGACGAGCGGACGGCCGGCGGGTGGTTGGGTAGGTGGGTGGATGGATGGATGGCAGAACGAGCGGACAGAGCGAGCGGGCGTGCAGGCGTGCAGGCGGGTGGGCGGACGGGCGGAGGGGCGGGCGAGTGGGGGGGCGAACGGGCGGGCGGTTAAGTGGTTGGGCGGGCGAGCGGGCGGGCGGGCGGACGGTTGCGCGGGCGGTAGTGCGGTTGGGCAGGCAGTGGGGCGGGTAGTGGGGCGGGCAGAGGGACGGACAGTGGGGCGGTTGGGCTGTTGGGCGGTTGGGTGGGCGGCTGGGTGGGTGGGCGGTTGGGTGGGTGGGCGGTTGGGTGAGTGGGCGGTTGGGTGAGTGGGCGGTTGGGTGGGTGGGCGGTTGGGTGGGCGGGCGGGCGGTTGGGTGGGCGGGCGGTTGGGTGGGCGGGCGGTTGGGTGGGCGGGCGGTTGGGTGGGCGGGCGGTTGGGTGGGCGGGCGGTTGGGTGAGCGGTTGGGTGGGCGGTTGGGCGGGCGGTTGGGCGGGCGGTTGGGCGGGCGGTTGGGCGGGCGGTTGGGCGGGCGGTTGGGTGGGCGGTTGGGTGGGCGGTTGGGTGGGCGGTTGGGTGGGCGGTTGGGTGGGCGGTTGGGAGGGCGGTTGGGTGGGCGGTTGGGTGGGCGGTTGGGTGGACGGTTGGGTGGGCGGTTGGGTGGGTGGGTGGGCGGTTGGGTGGGCGGTAGGGTGGGCGGTTGGGTGGGCGGTTGGGAGGGCGGTTGGGTGGGCGGTTGGGTGGGCGTTTGGGCGGGCGGGCAGCTGGGCGGGCGGCTGGGCGGGCGGTTGGGCGGGCGGGAGCGGCCGGGAGCGCGCGTCGCCCGAGGAGCGGGGCCCGCGGAAAGGTCGGCGGGGCGCCATTGTGCACCGCTCTCCTCGGAGGACGCCCGGGGTGGGCGGGGCCGCGACGCGCCTTCCGGGGGGCGGGGCCCGCCCGCGGCACACACCGCACCTGCCGCAGTGGGCGATGGGCAGAGGCGCGTCACGCCGCGGCCCCGCCGCCCCGCCGCCCCGCCCGCCATCGCCGCACGCAGGCATTCCGCGCAAATGGGGCACACACGCGCACACAGGGCGGCCCCCAAGGACCGCATCTCGGGCCTTACGCTTGGTGGAGGAGGAACAATGGAGACGAAAGGGAATGGGGGCTGTTAGTTAAACTGCTTCACTCAGAAAAAATCAACGGGATTGGGAACAATATAAAAAAACGTAAATATAAGCGAGGTTTCGTAATTCCAGTTCCCCACTTCTCAACTTTCTTGATAAATCAACTACTCTGTCTTCCTTCTTAATTTTTCTTTTGCATTTGTAATTTTTCAACTACGTATCACGAAAATCTTTGAAATAACTACATTCGTTTTACAGTGCATCCTCTTTGAAATCGAAATATCGATATTTTACAGTATTACTAATAAGGTAATCTTTCAAACCCACTATTATATTGTCTTAACATTCAATATGCCAATGTTTTGTAAAAGAGATAATAAGAATAAATGTGAATATAGAACCAAATAGCGCGTTTTACATTTATTTTCTGAGAAACTGCAACGTCGAACACAAATAATGGTCCACCCGTTCGTAATAGACTCCGCGAGCACATTACTTGCATATAAACCACCCGCGGCAAGCTTAGCGGAGTATTTTGGTTCGTATCATGGCATTTGGCAGATCTCAAAAATGTGTGTTGATTCTTTATGCGTTTTATGGTCTCCAAATGCCACTTTTGCAGACTATTTCAATTAAAAAACAACAATTTTTTTTCTCTGCGTAAATTATAGAAATTACCGACTTGAAAATTGAATAAAAAGTAAGTATTTTCTGATGTTTAAAAATCGACATTTAAATTTTCACTTAAAATAGTAATGAATTGATTTTTAGTAGTTGGTACTGAAAAATTCGTATTCCTATATTTCAAATGTTGCTATTTTTACAATTATAGAAAGAGGTCTTTTTAAAACGTTCTACAAAAGGAGAGGACAGGAGGAGGGGAGTTAAAAATTAAAAATCTATGTCTTTCTTGATCTAAAACATAACCCATTTTATGCGTTTGGGGACGTATTTACTATTTTATACCGCCTTAGTAATGAAGCTGGAACGTGTGTTCATCTGGATTCATTTCTCAGCAATAGATTTATCTATAATTATTATGCAAAAAAGAAAAAAAAACACAATGTATGACATTTGGATCATTCCTCTTTCATGCCTATAACAGATATTTGGCAATGACAGTATCATATTAGCCGTGGCCAATTCTTACTTTTTAATAATAATTTCTGCGCATTATTGTTCTCTTTTCTCACGACTTAACTTTCTTTTGCCTTTAGCGAAACGAAACTTTTGGAACACTCTACGGCGCAGTTCGCCCCAACTTGGGCAACTTCGTAGCTGGTAATAGCCGGACCGCCCAGGCTCTGCGGTGTCTCCGATTTTCATCGGTGTTTACACATCCCGCAGTGGGCGTTACACGCGCGGTGAGCGTGGAGAACGCGATTAAGGCGGGTTCCGGGTTCGCAGCCAGGCGGGTCAGCTGTGTTTGAACGAAGGGGGCGCGGGTTCATTGAAAAGTAATGCCCGCGCTTCCGTATATCGTGTAGGGAAGGGAATATCGGAAATAATAAAACGCAGATGTAATGCTTAGTAAGCGTCATTAAAATACTCGACTTACAGAGTTTTGGAATTCGTATTTGCGGCATATATCTTAATTTTATCATGATTACACTTTGGATAAGGCATAAACAAAGACAAATTACTTAAAAAAAATATTTTAATTATTCCATTCGATATACCCATTTTTCCTTCCAAACACAGGTACAAACTCATGAACCGATATAAACTTTTTGATGATTCATTTTTAAGGTTATTACTTGGATTATCCTTTAGTGCCTGAACTCAAATTAGAAGATGCATAAGGGACTTGCATGTATTTCGCAGGGATTTGAATTAGTACTTTTAAAAGACATCGTCGGGGTAGATTTTTATGTGCGAAAAAACCCTTCATATGTCTGACTACGAATGAGAAGTGAAGCCGGTTGTCCCATGTGATAGATTTACTGCATGTAAAAGATCCTCGTGATTCTCTGAGCTAAATTTTAATCGCCTGTTCCGTCATTTACATGATCAGGGAAAAAAGCAGAATGCCTGATGGCCTGAGCCTCGCCACCTAAAACAAGGCAGCATTTAATAGAAATGAAATGAAATTTAGAATAAAGTTGCTATTACGCCGTATGCGACACGTAGAAATTAATAATCTCAAGATCTTACCAACTATAATCAGGCTCTTATGACTTTCAAACTCTTAAAAGTAGTTAGAGTTTGTAGCGAATGTTCTTCTACCTCCCCACAAGAGAAGCTCTCATGGTCTTCCCTCACACTTCTACAGTGATTATCCGGGAAGCACGCGAACAAGTAAAAATTCATTATCTCGATGTTTTATCTCTTGTGAGAAGACTCTTAAGAACTGTCCGCTCAGCTGCAACATTCCCCTAAAGTTGCATAGCTTTTGCTCTCCATCTCCCAAAAATAGATGTTCCCATGACCTTCCCTTAAACATTCTTAACTCATTGTAAAGCATCCAAACAAATTACTAACAAATCATAACAAAATTTAAGTTCTTATGCATCAACTATAATCTCCAGTCTTCACCATCCATTGCTAGTGTCATAGAGTGTTTGCCTATCTTTCAAACACGAATATCATGGCCTTCCTTTCCAATTCTACAGCCATTGTCCGGAAATATTGCAGTGCGGTAAGCATTCACGACCTCGAGATTTCATTTATACGTCGATATCAGTTTCCCAAACACTGCAGTTCTTATTAGCTGCAGTCTCCACTTATAGTTTCAGAGCATTTGTCCACCAATTACTCACATCGGAAAGCTGTTATAACAGTCGTTTATAGTTCCTTAACAGTTGTTCGGGAATATCGGAAATTGGCAAACATAGATGAGTTCCACGCTTCACATGTATTTGTATACCAAATGGTCACGAACATTGTCCTAGTATCTTGTCATGCAGTGATACTCGTACGTCCCTTTTTGGATCTTCTCCAGGTGTGTCCATCCGCTTCATAGGTCTGGTTCACAGAACTCCCAAACAAAAAGGGGATCTCCCTTCCAGAAGTCACTTTCTCCCACAGTGCCCTCCCCCTTCATACCCATTGCTCACCTGGCTCCAAAACTGGGAATCTCCCTTCCAGTAGCCTTCCACTTTCACAATGCCCTCCCCCTTCAATCTCTAGGTCCATAGCGATGTTCACTTTCTTTCCAATTTGGGGATCTCCCTTCCAGATACCTCCCACTTCCACAGTGCTATTCCCTTTCAATCTTTAGGTCCATTGCGATTGTTCACCTGCCTCCCAAACTGGGAATCTCCCTTCTTATAGCGTTCCACTTCCACAGCGATCCCATCAGTCTCTAGCTCTATAGAGATAGTCTTCCGAACAGGTAATATTTTTCCAAGTAGCCCTCAACTTATACAACGTTACTCCATCAAACTCTTTCACACCGATTGTTCCCCAATCTCCCAAACAGAGAATCGCCATTTCAGAGGCCTTCCGCTTCCACAGTCCTCCATCAATCGCTACATTCACACTGATTGCTCCTCCACCTCCCATCCAGCCTTTTACTTCCACAGTGATCCCCCATCAACCTCTACTCTCGTATTGGTTGTTCGTCTACCTCCCAAACACAGACTCTCTCATGGGCTGTCCTTCCACGTCCGGGTACCCGGTCGCCGCGTACCCAGCCCCTCCCTCCTGGAGCGCTCGCGTCGTGCCTCACGCACGCCGTGATTCGGCCCTAATTACGCTCCCGCACGCCCCACCCCAACCCTCAATCCGCCCCGCCCGGCCCGGCCCGCCTCACCCCAGCCCGCCCCGCCTCGCCAGGGCCGTCCCGCCTGACCCCAGCCCGCCCCGCTGCGCTCCGCACCGCCCCGCTCCGTCCCGCTCCACCCCGCTCCGCCCCGCCTCACCCCGCCCCGCCCCGGCCCGCGCCGCCCCGCCCCGCCCTGCCCCCCTCCGCCCCACCCCGCTCCGCCTCGTACCGTCCCGGCCCGTCCCGTCTCGCCCCGCCCTGCGCCGCGCCGCCCCGCTCAGAATGGGAGGGCGGGCGGTTTTGGGTGGGCGGGCGGTTTTGGGCGGGCGGGCGGGCGGGCGGTTTTGGCGGGCGTTTTGGCGGGCGTTTTGGCGGGCGTTTTGGCGGGAGGTTTTGGCGGGCGGGCGGGCGGGCGGTTTGGGCGGGCGGGCGGTTTGGGCGGGCGGGCGGTTTTGGGCGGGCGGGCGGGCGGGCGGTTTTGGGCGGGCGGGCGGGCGGGCGGGCGGGCGGGCGGGAGGCGACCGCTATCACGTCCACTGACCGTCCATATCGCGCGGCGGGTCGGCCGCGCTGAAACGAAGTAATTGATTTTAATTAATGGCGGCGACCGCCCGCCCGGCCGCCCGCTGCGATCATGATGCCCGGGAGCGGGGCGAGATGAGAGGGCAGGGAAGATACAGGAGTCTTCGTGCTCTTTGACAGAAGCTCTTCGACGGTTTAAGTGCTGATTATGAGCAATTTTTACACTATTATTATTATTATTATTATTATTATTATTATTATTATTATTATTATTATTTTAGAATGAATTAAAAAGCAACTGGGCGTAAGCCGGATGAGGAGTCCGGATGAGGCATCTATTCTTTGAACAGTCTAACATAATGTGGACCATTACTTTTTTAAAATTAATTATGATGTCACAATGGTAGTAGGCAATCTCAAAACGGGGAACCTATCTACAGGTAGTTTTTAAACTTATATTTGTGACCAGGCAGTGAAATTTAAATATTATTTTATTAGCAGTAGTTACAGATCACATTAAAAACAAACTTGGCTCCGGTGCGGCCAACATTGAGGGAGAGATTGAGTAAAGAAGCAGCGGGTGCGGGCGGGAGGTTGGGGTGTGAGCGGGGGTGGGCGGGGATGGGGCGTGGCCTTAAGTGCTGGCATGCGAAGCGTACACGACGCCACGCCGCAGCCATGCCCCATCGCCAGCGCCATTACAGCCCCGCCCACCCCTGCTGCCTCTATCGCTTTCTTTGTAGTCTTCCTCACTGCACCGTCTCCTGCCTAGCCGTCGTCTCCGCCAACTCTTTCGCCGCACCCATCTCCACTGCCGTCACCGCTCCCGTCGACTGGTTGGGTTCAGCTGATCACCCGTGTCTCTGCAGTGACTCTGACCAGGAAGTGTTGCAGTGCCGTCGGTGGCGGAATTTTCTATACCAGCTCTATCGTATTCAGTCGCAGACTGGAGGAGAATTCTAGCGGCCGGCTGCTCTGATCAGTAGTTTTCCGTGGTTTCTTAGGGCGAATGTTGGAGCAGTACCATCACGAACTGGTGAGAACCCCGTGCGATCTTTCCTTCCTCTTCCTTGTCCTACTTTCTCATCTTACCAACGCACTCATACACTACCCTACAAAGCACATCGGGAGACCACTCGTTGGCTTAAAGCTTGTCCCGTGGGGGTGGGAGGGGTGCTCCGCTGGGAAATACACCTGGAGGGGCCAAGTCAACGTCTATGTCGTCGCCCGATCTCACCTTCCAGCGGGAAAGGAATAATCTCCATCTCCCACGATGAAAAACTGGACTAATATCAGAGCTTCAAGACACTAATATGACTACTGCTATAGCGTATGTACTTGGAGCGACAGCCCGTGAACGGGCTCAGGCCTACCGGCGACGTCCCTGCCTCGCGGCCATGGGTTATGGGAGTACGTGTGGTTAGCAAGTAGACATCCCCATGCCGTAATACGGACTTCTCAACCTGAGAAGCGAATTTCCTTATTGTCACACAGCAACTATACTGGGGCATTGCAAGAAAAACGCACAATATAGTCTTGACTCGACGGAAATCGAACAGAAAACTTATTAAATAAGTATCTACTCATGTTAGGGATTTTTGTCTTTACAGATAAAGGCCCTAATCCTGGAATAAATTTGTAGGGGAGAATAATAAATCGAATGCAATAGAAAATTGAATACCGTAAGAAGAAAATGGAAAAATGTGTAAATTTACAAAATAAAGATGGTTGGTGCAAGTAGCTTTATTTCTTGCAATTATACATTTGCCTGTGTACAAATTGTGAAAATTCATTACGAAAGTTCAAGGTTTATTGGTAGGCCTATTTATATGATATCATAGACGCTGAGAATATTTATTTACAAGGGGATGAATTATAGTAATTTATGATACGAGTGGTAAAATCACTTTTACCACGTATGTCATACATTTTTTACACATCCTTACTGACTGTCATTTAATTTTTATACAAGAATACAAATCACTTAACGGTACATTAAGGTTAGGAGTAACTGATACGGTCTGACTATATTATTTTATTTTGTTTGTTGCATTCGCGCATTCAAATGAACACTTGAGTATTGTCTCATATTTAGAACTAGTGCTAATAATTGAACTTTTAGCACATCATACATTACCTGAAAGAACAACGTATACTAGTGACTGTTTAAAAATAATATTTCACTATTGTTATGTACTTTTTCCAATGAAGTCCAAATAACATAATCCTAACAAGAACCTAAAACTACCCATAGATAATATCTTTCGCTTTTAGACATGAATATCATCACACAATAATTTATAACATTTCTCTTCAGATATGTTAAATTCTCCCATTAAAACTGGATAAAAAAAAGCATTCTGCTACCGTTACCCATTTATTCCTAAACAGACAAAACGCCCTAATCCTGGAAACGATCTGATTCCGGGACCTTGACAACCCCTTCCTCATGCGGAGGTCTGTTCATCACGAAGAAAGAACAATCCCACGGCGGGGCCTTCAACATTCAACTGCCCGGCGCGGCGCGGCGTCTGCCTTGACGAACGCCTTTCCGAGCGGGAGGTCTGTTATTTCACTTTAACTTTACACTTTTCGGTTAATATTTAGCTCGCATTTTTATTGTGTGGGTGGAAGGCGCATTTCCATACAATGGACGCTGCCGCAGGTTGGGTGGGAGGTGAGGGGCGCGGGGCGGCGTGGCGAGGAGAGGAAAGATGCCGGGCGGTGAACGAGGCTATGCCTCAGGGCAAGATTAAATGTGCCCCCGGGGTGGCTTCAGCTGCTCAGACATGCCATACAGTAGGACCCCTCTGTATCGAAGTTTACGGTTCTCTTGATACTGTTCGATGAACAGCTTCGATTTAAAGATACAGAGATTGAGTTTTTACAAATATTTCAAACAATGTTAGAGACAAAAATAAAATGCGAAACAAAATCAATAAATAATAGAAAAAAGTGTGCATTTTCAATAGCACATTAAAAAATGATGCAACTTGAGAATATATGAAACTGCATGTGCTTCGAAATCAAATTTGACAGCTTATTAAATATTTTATAGTAGTGTAGCACCAATAATGTTAAATATTGTGAGCAACGAAACAGGTGTGTTTACTCCGTATTTTTTTGGAAAAATAAGAAAATGGCTGTTTTTGCAAGACAACCTTGACGATTTTCTTGTGACGGGGTGAAATATCATGCTTGTTTTTTTGTTCTTGAAAAAGCTTGCATCATTTTCAAATAGTCATTTTATATACTCTTGAACAGAAATGTTATATTTTTTTCTCATATCAAGTTTGTTTATATTGTGGTGTATGTTTTGATCAGAATGTTTTTGTTATATTGTAAGTGCACAGCAATATTAAGTTTGAAAAAAATGTGTAGTTATTCTTGTTTGTTAAATTCGAATGAGCGAGTTGTGCCTTGCTGCTGACATTTCGTTTTTTGTGTAGAAAGGTGACCACACAGTTTTTTCTATGGGATATCTAATTATTTCCTCCATAATTTTCAGTGTAATTTTGAATGTTATGTTACTGGCAAAATAAGACTGATTTTCATTTGATTTGAAGATCATACATATTACGTAAAATGAATTCATGCTATGAACCATACTACTCACGTAGTGTGGTGATCATACGAGTTTCAGTTTGATTTGCATATGGACACCTTCAGGTTCAAATGGTTACATATTACTGATGGTAAAATTTATCTCCAATTTCTTTGTTGCTCAAAATGATTCACTCTGTTCTAAGCGCAGTTCACTTTTGGGATTGATTGATTTAATATTTCGTGATTATGGGCGTCTCATGTGCTATGGTCATTGGTCTCATAAGTGTAGTGAATGCTACTTCAAGTTAGGTGGCGGTGTACTTCGCACGTTGGAGGGTGAGGTTTGGACTCCGATCTACACGAAACCTTGCTGGGGCGTCTTCCATGTATCTCCCTCCAAAAGACCTATCATGTATGTCCATGTATTTCCCTCCAAAAGACCACAGCTCTAGTCGTGAAAGCATATTTTAGGTATAGAAGTTGACCACCGGATGTAATCAGGATACATTCAACTAACTGGATGCAATCGTAACTAGAGCGCAGGATACAAAATCTTCGGTTAGGAAAATAAAAGACGTAGACGAAGTTGTTCTCGGGATGCAATGGAGATGCAACCAACCGAAAGGGATGCATTCGGGTTATATCATTTAGGTAGGCAAGTACAATATTTAGAAGAAGTTGACCACGGGATGCAATGGAGATGAGACCAATCGAAAGGGATGCAATCGGGCTATATATTTTAGGCAGGCAAGTAAAATACTTAGAAGTTGACCACGGAATGCAATGCGGATGCGTTCAACCGAACGGGATGCAGTCGGGCTATGTCTTCTGAGTAGACAAGTACGATGCTTTGGAGACGTTGACCACGGGATATAATCTGGATACGTCCAACAAAACGGGATGCAATCGGGCTATGTTTTTTGGGTAGGCAAGTACAATGCTTAGAAGAGGTTGACCACGGGATGCAACGGGGATGCGTCCAACCAAATGGGATGCAATCGGGCTATGTCTTTTGGGAAGGCAAGTATAATGTTTAGGAGAAGTTCGCTATGGGATGCAACCGAACGGGATGCATTACTGCAATATCGTTCGGGTAGACAAGTAAAAAACTGAGAAAACGGAATGCAATGGGCATACGTCCGATCTAACGGGATGCAATTGGGCTATGCTTTTTTAGTAGAAAAGTGAAATATTAAGAAGTTCACCACGGGTAGCAATGGGGATGCAATTAGGCTATGTATTTTGGGTAGGCAAGTACAATGCTTAGCAGAAGTTGACCACAGGATGCAACGGGGATGCATCCACTTCAACGGGATGCAATTAGGCTATGTATTTTGGGTAGGCAAGTAAAATTTTTAGGAGAAGTTGACCACGGGTAGCAATGGAGATGCGTGCAACCGAACGGGGTGCAATCGGGCTATGTTTTCCCGTAGGCAAGTACAATGCTTAGCAGAAGTTGACCACGGGATGCAACGGGGATGCGTCCAACCAAACGGGATGCAATCGGACTATGTTTTCCCGTAGGCAAGTACAATGCTTAGCAGAAGTTGACCACGGGATGCAACGGGGATGCGTGCAAACAAACGGGAAGCGATCAGTCTATGTCTTTTGGGTAGGCCAGTACAATGCTTAGCAGGAGTTGACCACGGGATGCAACGGGGATGCGTCAAACCGAAAGGGATGCAATCGTGCTATGTCTTTTGGGTAGGAAAATAAAAGACTTAGAAAAGTTGTTCTCGGGATGCAATGGAGATGCGTCCAACCGAACGGGATGCAATCGGGCTACGTGTTTTGGGTAGGCAAATACAATGCTTAGCAGAAGTTGACCACGGGATGCAACGGGGATGCGTCCAACCGAAAGAGATGCAATCGGGCTATGTCTTTTGGGCAGGCATGTACAACGCTTTGATGACGTTGACCAGGGATGCAACGGGGATGCGGCCAGCGCCCAGGCCGGAGGCGGGGAGCCGCGAGGCGGGCGGAGGCGGGAAGAGGAAGCGGCGAACCCAGTGAGGCGTGAGAGAGCGCGGGCGCATCCGCGAAAGGAGGCACGGAGGAGAGAGGGAGAGGGGGGGCAGCGGTGCAACGCTCCCTCGAGTCGGCCGCTCTCGACGAAGGAAGGCTCTTTCTCTCCCGTTCCCGCCTCCGCCCCCTCGATCGCTACGCCAACCGCCCACTCGAGGACCGCCCCGCACGCGGTGGCGACACGGCGGACGAGTGACAGACGGAAAGGAACGTTGCCGTGCGCGGTACTCATAAAAGGAATAAGCAGGCAGAGTATGTTATGCACTAAAAATTCTTGAAATATGTTTTTAAAAACATGCACTTATGACCTAAAAGTTCTAAAATATGCACTTCAATACGCAAATAAATTTAACAATATTGTATTTCCTGTATTAACTTACTTTCCTCTATTAACATTTCCTTAATAAAATTCAGGAGCAGCATGCTTCGAATGAAAATATATAATTTTATGCAAACAGAATTTAATTTATTTTACTTGGAGAGGAAAATAATTGTGTTTCTTGTTGCATTTCTCCTGTCTGGTTAAAATAATATTTTAGCAAAAACTTTCCTTCATTTGCACTAGTATTTTATCATCTGTAGAAAAGAAAAAAAACGCCACTGTAACAAGCTCTCTCGTAATCGATGAATGTTCACAAATAAATAGCTCGTATGAAATGTTGAAACGTTTCAGAAATAAGTCTCCATTTTAATGACATTTGCAATATATGCCCATACAATTGCACAAATATTCACCAACAGTAAAAATCGGACGAGTATGCACAAATGTGCACTAACATATTAATCTATATTGCATCCAATTCTATCCAAATGTCAAAAAATTTAACTTAGCTATGCTCTCAAGCAATGGACAAAAATATGCAAAATCATAGAAATCCGTTCCCTTGTAATAAGACAGACAAAAAGGAAAAGAAACAAAAATATTGGTGCTTTAGAATGGCACACTCTGGGCTACTAGTTAGATTTTTTACTTCTTTAAGGTCGCTTTTTAACTGTTGTGGTCATAACTGTAATACACTACTTTCAAAACTTTGGGATATCGGTAGTGGAACACGCATACGGACGCGGCATTCGAATCCGCGACCGAAAGGCAACCTTAGCAACCTCGGCTATTCACTGTGGTTACTAGTTGGCTTTATATTCTCTTCACTGCCGAAAAGGCTATCACGGTCTCTCGCCGTACCTTCCGGTCTTCTGGGGTGCAATGAGTATCTTTGCACATCCCGAATATCGCATGTGTCTACCTCCGCTCTGTACCTTTACATATTTGCCTGTGTTATTCCTTGGCCTCACCTTGATATTTGTGACTTTGCTCTGAGTATAGTGATCCTGTTACTGTATTACACTTAAATGCCTATGAGGCCGAGATATTATGAAAAGGGTATGGTATAGATATGAGGGACTCGCAATGCCTCCCATGCCTAAAACACAACCACCTAAAACACCATTACATAAATTTCTAAATACTACGTATATTTCACCTATATACGTATATACTTATGTATAGGGGAAAGTACAAAAGAAAAAAAATATTGAAGGTAAATTACAAAATGAGCCACATATCCTGAATCAGATGAAAGATAACAAGTGGGAATATTTATAAAAATATCATTGTCAATATTTTCAAACTTAAAATCAAAATGTGGAAGTATAATTGAATATTTAAATTATTTTATAACCATTCATTTAATTTAAAAAAGTACTACCTTAACTTTTAACAACAACTCTTCTTTCTCAAATTCTCATTGCCACCATGAAACTGCACCACGAAGAGTTCTACCCCCCCCCCACCTCTACTTTAACTCTTTGTTTTCCCCTTATTTTTCTACGACACTACTTTCCATAACTGACCCGTTGACTGAGATCCCACGATCTCTTTCCCAACCATGATCATTTCTTTAAGCTCATCTCTCAATGCTAGTGTCGCGAGTGGCGGGATTGGAACGCCACCCATCGCCGAACAACAGTACTACGACAAAGTTTCTAAAAGTTTTACTGATAACGGAACTTTATCCAGAGGTGCCGCACATTTCTTACACTTTGACGTATGTGTACAACATGGACATGTACAACTTGTCTTTCGTGGAGGGAACACTGTGCAGTTTTCCACCTTTGTAAATGCTCATATATGTAGAAGATTGAATATCCCAATCCCCCACCCGCAAATCTGGGCAATATGCTAACTACTCACAATCACAGTTGGTCCACAACCATAATACACTGAAACATATCTTAAGAGATCACTATTGTTCCAGAGAATAAGATCATTGGTTCAGGTGGCAGCTTAATGATTCTTAATGAGAAGCGAACATAAACCTATTGCTATTTGCAATGACATTAGATACCGGAAGGTTTTTGTACTTGAGCGTTTGGATAACTCTACACTCAATCACACATTTCTCCATTTTGATCACTTTTTTTCACACTACAGTTTGTTTCTTTCCATTCTTATCCTTGATTCTCAAATAGGGTGAGAGCTCTAATGTACATTGCAAAGCTTGTCTTCAAAGCATGCATCAAGATGTTCTACAGTTATTTCAAACAGGAAATGAACATCCTACAAGCGACTCTTAATATCTCTGATCAAATAAATCTAACAATTTCTCCTACAGCAGGAATATACTGAATCAACAATAATTGCCTTCACACTACCGCTTCGTGTAGTGCTGGGGTTTATTATCGCAAAATTGCCCGGAAGTTGTGACCGTTTTACACAGGTGAATCAGCGCAACATGCTATGCCGCTGAACAAAGGGCTAGGCTACTGAATCAGGGAATATGTATACTTCTTTTATGAAACTAATGGTGTTAAAATATAACACATTCTCACATTAATTCTAAATTTACAATTTTTGAAAATTCAGAGTTCAGCGAATATGAGACATGCGGCATTCTTTTAAGCGTCTTTTATGCTATTCGAAGACTACGACTAATACAAAAAAAATTGAGCCATTTGTGAGAAAATTTTGAAAATATTGAGGCTTTATGTAAAGTACTGCAAAATTCAAAATATACATATAAAACTCAGAGGTCCTTGAGTTCTTTTAAATTGATCGAGATACATCAATTTTGGAGCAAATCAACTAAACGGTTCTATCTCTGACCACCGACAACCGATCGGACGGACGGTTTGCCGTCAACCAACTTTTCGGTAGCAAGGACCCACGACACATGTTTTCTGCCTACACAACGTGATAGAGGAAGTAATTTACTATACAGGAACAAGCTGTCCCCTCTTTTTTATTACCATGGCAATAATAGTTTTTCCGTAAAAAATTCACCGTTTTGCGACGCACGATTACAATACTTTCTCATCTTACAACGTAAGGGCGAGAAAATAAAAATTAATTTGCCCCAGGAACAACTATCCGCTAATAGAATTGACCTCATAACCGAGGTGACCGTTTCGGCCAGTTTCTCTGTACACCTACGTGTAACCTACGGGCTCTCTCTCCCGCCCTGCAAAATGGTGTGGTAACTGTGAAACACACTCGAAAAGCCCATCTTCCGTGCCTGAATCAACTTGGCTTGCTTTCCTTCTCTTACTTCCGCCACTTGTCAGAAAGATGTGCAAGTGTTTAACAAGAGTGGCTGGAGTATCTTGCCAGCACACATCTGCAAGCCCCTTCACATTGAGATTTCCCGTTGGCAATTTTGCTGTAACAGTACGATGATCATACGAGTGTTTTAGGAAAAGAAAGTTTTTGAGATTCCGTACTTAACATGATCATATTCTTTGTTTCATAGAAATTATTTTGCTTTGGGCAATGTCTTCGAAGAGTATGTATCACACGCACAAGTTTTTTATAACCGAAAAGTTTATGACAAGTTCTCAGGCATTATTAATTTTTTAGTTTCTTGTTGAACTCGTAATTGCTACGTCGAAGCGCTTAACAAGAGTTCAGTTATTTTTCAGTTCATTTTCATTACTTCATCTGCCGTACAGTACGCTACAACAATGTATCACTGTTATACAAAATAGTATTTGTTTCAATGTTATCTAAAACATTTGTTGTAGATCAGTGTTACTAAAAATAAAGTTCACAACTCACTCGAAAGAATAAAGTATGTTAATAAGCTCTTAAGATTTGCAGTGCTTTATGCAAATATTATATACATAACCAAGAACCACTATGTAAACATTAAACTCACCACTGTTGTTAGCGTATGCTCGAAGTCATCTTAAGTGGAAGAAGTTTAGTACGAACTCACCTGCAAAAGAAAGAAAAAAATAATAGTAAGTCCGGAAGGCAGTACAAAATGTGAAGACCAGTTGCTAGCGATTGTTAATAGCGAAGTTTACTACGCGAACCAGTTATGCATTGTGAACTGCAACTGGTGCGTAACAACGGTGATGGATAAATTTCCTAGAAAGAGGAATGAGAATCATCTTTTACTTTATCACGTCGATGGTAGCTGCAATCGTTCTTCCACATCTTGAGTTCAGTCATTATGAACCAGCATTAACTAATACAGCATAAACATTCCATTTGAAAACAAAGCATGAAGTATTCTTCAATAAAAACGCTACTAAACTTTTTATATAAACAGAAAAGTGATGGTCATGATGTTCTCGCCAACCAAACCGTTTTAAAATAATGGAGCGGAAAGGTATCTCGTAGGAAAGGATTTATAATTATTATGTCTTAGATAAAATTATAATAATATTTATTTGGCTACAATTGGTTGATTGCCAGATGGTAGCCATAACCCTACAGTTTTACAATATATGAATACTTATAATTCAAAAACAATTTACCATAAAAAATAATTTACAATACACTCCTTTCGAGCATACACTCAATATATAAATATACAGACTTGTATACATCTATTGCACACATATACATACACATACATACATATATATACACATATATGCGCGCATGCACATATATATATATATATATATATATATATATATATATATATATATATATATATATATGTAACACTCCCGGTCGTCTCGCGAGAGAACGCCCGGTAAGCGGCCCTGAAATAGCTCAGTCGGTGATGGAAGGAATCGTTAAACAGATACTGGTAACATGAAAGAAACACTTTGATCACTGGTAAAATCACTTTTATTCCTGGGCAAAATAATTCAAAATGCCCCAGGGAAGTTACACATGTAAATAGGATCAGAAATCTGAAAATTAGGTGGACAGATAAGAAAATGAAAAGTTAGTAGCCAGTGTAAAGCTTAGAAATTAGGAAGACTTATAGTTAGCATCACAATGGTAACAAATATTACAGATCAGTGTGTCTTAGCGCGACACCGCATTACAGGATTTTCGCAGGGATGAATACCCTGAATTATATTGCCTTGGTAAAGTTTCTTTTTGTGGGCCCGAAACGGGCGCGTTGCCGTCGAGGGGAGGCGGCGGCAACCTTCGCAGAGGGCGCGGCCGGGGCGATGTCCTTGTGCCCACCCAGGCACGCGCGTCAGCTGGTCTGGCGTCTGAGGGCGTCACCCGAAGGGGCGGCGGCGCGGCCGAGGGAAGGCGGCGGCACGGCCGAGGGTGCGGCGTTGTAACGGCGCCTGGCAGTCTGGTTGAGCTCGGGGTCGGCCAGGAGTCACTCTCGATTTCAAGAGCGTAGTAACCAGTCACGGATTCTTCTGATACTCGTGATTATTCACAATTGCAACTTTAGAAAGTCTAGAAATCCTGCAGTGACACATTCGCTTCACTTTGCAACTGATTCCCACTTCAGAGAATTTTCTCTGCCCACTTTACCCTGCTCTTTTACAATAGCCCACACCGAAGTTTTTCTAAGTCCATCAGAGGTGAACTTGCCTCTGGTCGGTGAATAGCTCTCCCCCTCAGAGAAGTTTCTCTCCCGACTGCCCTGCTTTGAATGCCAATTTTATAAGTCAAATCTTATTAGATTAACTTTTACCCCCCACTCGTTTTCTCGCATGTTCTGGCTCCTTAAGATAGTTGCGTCGCTATTGGCCGAAAGAAATGGCGCATTACGTTATTTCGACCAATAGTGACAGGGGTAGTGAATGGAGTTCCGACTCTTTGCATAACTGTGAGCGTCCAGAATTTTCTTTGCCCTTCTAGAACATGCTCGCACAAGACGGGCGTTGTCCGTGAAAGAATTTGTCGATTTCAAAAGCGATCTAGAAGGTTCGCGCAGCTGGCCATGCGAACACGTGCTCCACAGTAAATCTGTCGACGACTGACCCTTTAACGACTTTCTTAATGTGCCGGAGGCGGAGACGGCTGTCAGATAAGCAGGGTTGCGCGCGTGAGGCCATGTCGCAATCTGTTCTCAGTAGAACTCATGGTGGCCGAGTCTGTTTGTTTAATTTAATTTTCCTGGCATGAAGAAATCGGTATCGCCACAATATATATATATATATATATAATATATATATATATATATACATACATACATACACCTTATTATACATGAATGCTCACTCTCACGTTTCAACATAACACGAACACACACTTGCCCTACATAGTGTACATTCCTACATTTATATGAAGAACATATATTTAGTTACACCTAGTAAACATGCACAGATATACATAAAATTAACCAGTTATACAATTTCTTTTTTAAATAGAAACACAAAACAGACATTACACAAACATTAAACAAACAAGATACTTTGATTTACTTCAGAATGCTTCGGCATTTTTGATCATAGTTGCAGTTAGAAAGGAATAGACCTTACTCCATTTTTTATGCTAAAATATTAACTTTCAATTCACATCGCTTTGAGAAAAATTGTAATTATTTGTATACGATATTAAGACAGTTTCAATAAACGACTTTTTTTTTGGCTCTTCAGAAAGATTTCCGAAAGCTGGTATCCTAACCCGCAACAACTACATGTCTCCGCGGAGACGTTTCTTTCACTGATTTCTACTAAGTGTGTGTAAGTAAGGGGTGAGGTTAGGGCAAGTAAGAGGAAGGAAAGATCGCGCGCGGTACGTGGCTCGTTAACTGCTCCGACATTCGCTCGGTGTTGATCGAAGAAACCACGGAAAACTATCGATCAGAGCAGTCGGTCGCTAGAATTCTCCTCCAGACAGCGGCTGGATCGCCAAAGCTATGTAACGAGAAGATACTCCAAGAAGGGACCACTTTGACAGGTCGGGAGACAAATATACGTCATCCATAGCGATGACATTGAAACAGATAGTAATGAAGCCATTTAAAAAAACGAGCCAACTGTAAACGAAAGGACTGGCAAGGGTATAACCTATTTACTTGGCTGTCCGGGTGACGACGCGACCTGAGGAAGAGCATTACGCCCTGAAGAAGGTCGCAGAATGGCAACCGAAACGTCGGCACCTTTGCCATGGACGCGGCGTCATCCAAACAGCCACGTAAATACTGACTCCGGCCGCGGAAGCCTACGCTCTCAAGGGTATAACCTGCAGTTATGTTGTCAGTAGTAACCAAGCAATAAATACCTAAGCGGTCCCTTCTTATAGTCATCTCTTTGAGGCTATTGCCGAATACCCTGCCGTACCGTCGGAACCCGACTGCATTTCGCACCCATGGACATCCTCCGTCGTCGTGTCCAGTGCAGGGGAGCGGTCCTCGGCCGAGGCGTTCAGCGAGGCGTCGCGTGGCGTCGCGACGCGGCGGGGCGGGCAGTGCTCGCGGCAACGCCGGCGGCGCCAGTGGAGCGTAAACGGCCCGCAACAGCGTCCTCGGCCGCTCACACACACCGGCGCAGTCGACTACGTGCTCACACACACACACACACACACACACACACACACACACAATGCTCAAGGACGTCTTATACGTTCACCATTGGCGTGCTCAGTCAGAGACTAGACGGGGAGGCAACCATATTTCTGGGCCCCAGTTTCGTTGGTTTTTAATGAAATGAATGAATTTAATGAAAAACAACGAAGGAGAAAGGGAATGAATAACCTTTTTTAAATTACGTATGACGTTTCCTTTGTGGGTTCGTGCAAAAGTGAAACACTTTTGTATCAAATCATTTTGCTTCATAACACATCTGAAAATGCGAAGGGATAAAGAAAACGTTAAATTGTTTTAATTCGGACAGTAGCAACCAGAACTACTCAATTGTTAAATAAAGAAACTATTTAGACAAAACTATTCTTTGGAAATGGTCGTAATTACTAACAAAATCATTACCCACCTAACAGTAAATAATAAGGCATTATAGCTACTGTAGTCATAACTGAAGCGTCGTATACCAGGTCTCCGTTTGGAGTTTTGAGTGATGTATTTTTGGCTGCTAGAGCGTAGGGGAGTAATATCATGCCTACAGATCTGATGAAAAATTATAAATGCCCACCCAATTTCCTATCTTTCTCGACAGAACCCAGGTCGTTAGTGCGGCGTAAGAAATGGGGATAAGGGTGGGTTTTTAAGGGCTCTTTAGTGGGCTAACACATCGACTATACCTTTAATGGAGGATTGGAAATGCGTAGCTGATTTCCTGAGTTTCTCGACAGTATTCATGTCGTGAATTCAGAGTAAGAAGTGGGGAAGTGAATTTTTAAACTCTCGTAGGGGAATAACACCTCAATTATATGTGTAATGGTGAATGAGAAATGCACAGTCGATTTCTTGAGTTTCTCAGCAACACCCACGTCGCTTTTATAAGGGATGTCGTGATGAACATGCAAAGATATGAAGTTCCTGGATTTATCTCGGTGGCTTTCGGTTAGATAGCGTCTCGGTAGTAACTTCTAACTAGGAGAGTGTCCTAACTACTTACCAAAGATCTTCAATAACCGCGTTCAGGCCTTAGTTCTGAGGTTGGAGACCTGTACGTAAATGAGAATGCAATGGAGTCGCATCGGGTCTTCTCTGAAGCCATAAAAAAACCTCCTGGATGAGTTGGTTACGCATGATGGTGCCGCAGCACCAATAGATGCGTTTAGTTTCACACGGGTGTCTGAACTCGAGTTATCGAAACAAAGAAACTCTCTTCAAATTTGGAATGTTTATCGTACGCGCGCATGCACACAGCGGCTCTGCCGACTCAGACGCGCTCGTTCGCTAAAACTCTCGAAATCGTTCGTCAAAAGTAAGCGAAGCAATGGGAATTTAGACAGATATCCTCCTCTGCAGCACAGCAAAGCCCTTAGCGTGACCTCCGTCAAGAAGCAACCCCGACTTGATCGAAATTCAAAATTTACTAGCCAATAATTTTGTACTAATTATGTTCTAATTTTCTACCACAATTAAAAAATTTGTACTCAACTATAAACAAGAAAAAAAAACACATCCAAAAGTGGGGGTGCTAGCGGGTGCTAAGGGGTCTTAGCGTGCCCTTTCCAGTACTTCTCCCAAGGGCCCACTGTCTCCGGCCACCTGCGTGCTCGCGAAGCGCGACGGAGGCGTGGCGCGCCGTGGTGTGGCGTGGCGGTCGCATCCCCGCTATGCCCTCTCCGCCACACAAGCCGTGGCTGGCGACCGGCCGCCCGGCCGCCCGGCCGCCCGGCCGCGGTTTCCGCAGCCACGTCGAGTTATGGCAACCACCCACTTCGCTTCGCCGCGGACGCTGATCGCGTGTTCTTCCTCCCTCGTCGCCACATTCGAAGAGAGCACGACGCGGGGGGAGACGCATCGAAGAGAAAGACGAAGGGGAAGAAGAGGGAAGAAGGAGAAGAAGATGGAGGAAGAGAAGAAGATAAGTGGGAAGTAAAAGGAAGAAGAGAAGATGAAGGAGGGGAATGAAAAAGAGGAGATTGAGGAGGACGGGGAGAAGAAGAAGAAGAAAGGTGAGAAATGTAAGGAGAAAAAATAAAGAAGAAAAGGAGGAATATGAGGAAGAAAAAATAATGAGGGGAAGTTAAGGAAGGAGAACGAATGATGAGGAAGAGAATGGAAAGAAGGATACTAGTACAGACGATGAGCAGAATGCGAACAGGGATATTAAAAAAGAGTAAAGAATGAGAAGAAGGAGAAGCAGATAAGGGAGGAGAAGGAGCAAAAGGAGAATGGTATAGTAGTCTTTCATATTTCGTGTCCTGAATTACGATATAGATACCGAAAACAATTATTAACGTAATCGTAATAAAGACTAAATAAATAGACTAACATCCGCAGTACAGAATAGTATTTTCATTATGTGAACTTAACTCCAGAACTGTACAAATTAACAAAATTTTGCTAGAATTAACATCTCTCGAACATGTACAATCAAGAATCACGCCCGTTACGTGCGCTTTCTGGTAGTCCATGAGTTTCATCATGGAGGTTAGATGTATACTGAGAGCTCTTTTCGACACATGTAGCAGCCGCAGCGGGCGCCAAGGAATTCGAACCATCCACTTCGCCCAGCACAGATGTTGCACACACGTTTCTCCTCGTTCTTCGTTTCTCGGAGCTCAATCGCCGATTTAATGGTTGAGTTGAGCAGGAAGGACTCAACTAGCGGTGCATTTATAAGCAGAGGTTCTGACGTAACGCTCTCTGATTTTTCATTACTTTGTGTAAAAGAATGGGCAAATAACGTTTTGCTTCTGATATACTTTTTTATGCCTAAAATAAGCCTCGGGGTGTTGTAGAGGAAAAGAAGGATTATACTTAAAACCAGAAATACCAAAAATATTTAGTGCAAAATTTAAGAAACATCACGACTTAGTGTTCTGTTAGACGAGTACGTGATATTACACAAGGAAAACAACTTTGGAAAATCAGTTTCTTAAGAGTACTACTCCAACATAGAGAATAATAATTCCCATTCTAATAAAGGGAATAAACGTAAAAATGTGCATATATATTATTCCATCAATCATTTTAGTTTTTAAGAGTATTTTTTTTAGAAATTAAGACTGAAGGTAATCGCCTTTATTTATATTAAAAGAGATAATCTTAAAAAAATAACATGTTTTTCAAACCCCCGAAATATTTTTTAACATAAAATGCTACAATTACAAATAGGTTGTTGCATGTTCAAAGTAAAGTGTTGTTTATCAGGATGACCTAGTTTCTAGTCCCGGAAGTGGAAAGGTTTCTAAGATTGAATGGGAGGTTGGAGTCCCTCCAACGCCAGGATGAGAATTCTAGAGTTCGAGTGCACTCAATGCTTGTTACGTCATTTCCTCCCAACAATTCGTGTGTGGGTGTTCAAGCAATATCCGGGTACGCAATATATTGTAGAGGCAGAGGCAACGCTAATAAGACATTGGCCATCTCTCCGAAATTTAATATAATTTTAATAGTACTTGCTTCAAATAATGTTTACGAGATGCAACAAATGTTTTTCACAGAATTCCCGAGTAGAATATTCAATTTCGTCGCCCAGAAATTGTAATGTCAGCCGTTGTATGTTATCTAAGGTTCCTGTGTCGCTTATCATTGTCGGTTTGGCGGATATCATGATAACTGAGGACAGAGATTTCCTGCTCCAGTCCAAACAAAACGTTTTCAAGCTGAGTTTACTTGAACGAAAGAAAGAAGCCTCGATTACATCAGTAACATATCCAACAGCTTCAGTCGCAGTCTGGAGGAGAATTCTAGCGGCCGGTTACTCTAATCGGTAGTTTTCAGTGGTTTCTCCGATCAACACCAGGAGAACGTCGGAGCAGGACCCTAACAAACGGGCCACAGACCATCATTCCTTCCTCTTCCTAGTCCTATCCTCACCACTTATTTACACACACTAACACACACTACACTACCATACACGCCGGGAGTCCAGTCGGAAGCTTAAAGCATGTCTCGGCTGGGTGGGTGCCCCGCAGGTGGGAGATACCTGGTTGGGGAAAATCCCGCTAGCCGACGGGTAGATCGGTGCCGGATCTTTTCATCCAGCGGGGGAATATATCACCACCTCCCCAGGGGGAAATGTACTACACTTACGGGACTAGTGACTTTAGCAGTTGACGCGATCGCAATTACTAATTAAACAAACAAATCATCGAACAGCTTGAGTTACTCATCTCAACTGGTTTTGATTATCTTTTTACGCAATTTTTCTTTCTTTTAGGGGAATTTTAACAACATTTCATGATAATTTTGGTGATGTTTTAGGTCATAAAAATTCGCCCCATAATAATAACCATCCTTCTGAATAGCTGCTCTTCCTGGCAGCGGGGTCGCGGTTCATCTCCGCCTGCGGGAGAAGCGGAGACGCAGGGGTGGGGGCGTGGAGGGGCGGGGCGGGGCGGCAGGTGCTTGCGGAACTGTGGTCGTGCAGAGGCCGGACGGCGGAACGGAGGCGGCGGCGGCGGCGGCGGCGGCGGCGGCAGCAGGTGGCGCGATCCACGGCGCGAGCGGCAGAACGAGGAGGTGGCAAAAAATGCACACGGGGAATTTCGACGAGGGCGTTCGGATGAAAACCTTCGCATTGATCTTCGATAAACAAAACCCTTTTGGCTATATTTGTTTTAATATATTAACAGTCGCGTCAACTGCTGGGCCATTAGTGACTTTAGTTACATTTTACTGTTACATATTTCATTTGTGTTCTACAATATATTTCTTAATTTCAGATAGTTTAATTATAATGTGATATACAGTTTACTTCATGGCGTATTAAAAGGACTTCCTGGTATTTCTTATATAGAGTATAGATTCGTTTTAAAAAGTTCATAACATCGGACACAATTTTAATGTTGTCCAAACTGTTCTTGATGTTCTCAGTGAACCCAGTTCTTTCACATTGGTAATCATTACACTCTGTTAATACGTGGAAAATAGATATTGCAGTTCCACATTTAGGGCATCTATTCAGTGGTGTTTTGACATGAGATAAAGAGTGTGTCAGGTTGGAGTAACTTATTCTTAATCAAGTCAATATACTTATGAATCTTCCATTGAATCTTCTTGACGAAGGGTTGGTTCTCCCACACATTGTTACAGATCAAGTGTAGTTACAAGTTATGTTTAAGATTTTTTGAGAAAGAAGATGAAAACGTGTACATGAGTAATAGAAGTCGGTGAGGAGAAAGATGGTAAATGTGGCAAACTGAAAAGTCTTTGAAACAGTGTTTGTCAGGTACGGTCCTCCTAGCCTAAGACGATAATAGGAAGTCGCTAAGGCGGGATCTCGAAGACAATAGCACTAGGTGGGCTTGCTAGATCCGGGTCGCTGAAGTGAGGTCACTAGAGCGAAGTGGCTAGCGCGGAGTCGTAAAAGCGGATTTCAATATTGCGCGGCTGTTGCACCACTGGCGAAAAGTTATTCGCTTTGCAAAAGTGCATAAGAAGCAAGAACCACACAAATGAATTTACGATTGATTGTTTTCTGTTCCCCCGTGCGTCAACTGTATGGTCACTTGTCCTGTAAATGTAGTGCATGTTTTATCACGGGAGGTGACGATATTTCTTCAGCGATGAATGGTGAGATCCGATGATGACCAACACGTTGCCAGCGGACTTCTCTTCATTCAAGTGTCTCCAGCCAGTAAGGCTACACCCCAGCCGGGAAAAGCTCGAAACCCGATTTGTCTTCCGGCAAGTAGGGTACTGAAATGCAAATGTGTGAGGAAGTAAGGAGTGAGGATAGAGCAAGGAAGATAAAGTACAAATGGCGCTGGGTCCATGGCCCATGGCCCATTTTCTAAAGTACTGCTCCAGCATTTGCCTGGTGTTGGTTGACGAAACAACCGAAAACTACCGATCAGAACATTCGGCCGTGAGACTTCTTCACAGACAACGACTAAATATCTAGCTGTTTTTTTTTTAAATTTTAACATCGTCGGCACTCGATCTTTAGAACCTCCCGGTCAGAGGAGCTGCATGACAACAGTAGATGCCCTAAGCATCTCAGTTGATATGAGATTGCTTACAGCATGCTTAATTCAATGTAAATAAGCTAATTGTTAAGCTGAGCGTCAGTCGGTCAGGCATAAGTTAAAGGCATGAAGACGTTAATTTTTATGCAAGGGTCTATTACGATGTCTAGTACGGCGAGGTCGGTAAGGCGGGGGGAATAGGGAAGGTCAGATTGGCGAGGGAGGCTAGGCAAGGAGGCTTGGCAAGGCAGGGTTGGTGAGGCTGGGCCGACAAGAGGAGATCGGCAAGGCATCATGGGGCGGCATAACGGGTTCAGCAAGTCGGAGTAGGGAAGGCGAGGTCGGAAAGGAAGGGTCGCCAAAACCGGGTCGGTTAAGTGGGTTCGGTTAGGCGGGGTCAGTTAAGTGGGATCGGTTAGGTAAGGTAGGTTTCGTGGGGTCAGATATATGGGGTTGGTTACGTGAGGTCGGCTCGTGGAGTCGGTTATTTGGGGTCGGTTGGCGGAGTCGGTTACATGGGGTTAGTTACGTGAGATCGGTTGCGGGAGGTTACACGGGAAGGATACATGGGATCGGTTACGTGGGGTCGGTTACGTGGGGTCGGTTACGTGGGGTCGGTTACGTGGGGTCGGTTACGTGGGGTCGGTTACGTGGGGTCGGTTACGTGGGGTCGGTTACGTGGGGGTCGGTTACGTGGGGTCGGTTACGTGGGGTCGGTTACGTGGGGTCGGTTACGTGGGGACGGTTACGTGGGGACGGTTACGTGGGGTCGGTTACGTGGGGTCGGTTACGTGGGGTCGGTTACGTGGGGTCGGTTACGTGGGGTCGGTTACGTGGGGTCGGTTACGTGGGGTCGGTTACGTGGGGTCGGTTACGTGGGGTCGGTTACGTGGGGTCGGTTACGTGGGGTCGGATATATCGGGTTGGTTACGTGGGGTCGGTTACATGGGGTCGGTTATGAGAGCCAGTAAGGTGGACTCTGCAAGGCAGGTCCCATAAGTCGGGATAAAAATCGGGTCGGATCTTCCGAAATGCTTTCTTCCTTGCCGGTGTTGCCGGTGTTCTGCATCCTCAGCGATTTATCAAGGCGCGCGTTGGCCAATCGCTCCTCAAAAGCAAGCGCGTAAAACGGGCCAGTAAGGTGGACTCTGCAAGGCAGGTCCCATAAGTCGGGATAAAAATCGGGTCGGATCTTCCGAAATACTTTCTTCCTTTTGTTGTACTGCCGGCGTTCTGAATCCTCAGCGATTTATCAAGACGCGCGTTGGCCAATCGCTCCTCAAAAGCAAGCGCGTAAAACGGGCCGAGCGGCGGCGTGAGGTGGAGCGAGCAGAGCAGCGGCGTGCGAGTGGCCGGCGAGAGGTCCAGCGGGCGGCAGGTGGCGCGAGCCACTTGGTGGAGGGGCCCTGGCGGCGCCGAGAGGAGAGGAGAGGAGAAGGGTCAAGGAGTGGCTCCGCGCGGAGAGGGATGAGATGAAGTCGAAAGGGTGGCCTAACGGGAAGGCGCGAGGAAAGCCGTCGGGAGGACGAGCAAAGTGCTTCACGCTTGACGAGTACCGCGAGACATTCGAATGCAGCCATATCCGTGCAAACCGTAAACATCCTGACACTTCTTTCAAGAATCATAATTTATTATGTCCAGTTTATGTACTTATTACGTACAGAAAATATTAATCTAAAATGAGCCTTCACGAACAAAATTATATTGAATTTCGAAAATTTACTGAGTTGGAGATTGTCAAAATGGCAAGAACTGGACCACATGACAATGAAAATCAATCTTGGAAGTGCAGAAAAAGTGCAACGGAAACGGATGTATTTTCTAAGTAAAAATGTAATTGTTGTAATGGTGTTTGGAATATCAGTATGACCGCACAGGCCGATATATGTCATGGGATTTCTTCACGCAGAAAGATAAGCCTATGAATCTGTATCCATTTGTATTCGTTGGCATTATCCAAGAGTAAACTGTGGTGGGTGAGTGGGCAAAAGTGTGGCAGAGAGGGCAAGAGAGGATCACATAGGGCAAGAGAGGGGCAGAGAGAGCAACACAGAAGCAGGGTGGGCAAGAAAGTGGCCATGTGGTTGAGAGTGTGGCAGAGAGGGCAAAGGATGGCATTGCAATCAATAGAGTGGTAAAGCGGTCAAGAGAATGGCAGTTGTCAAGAGATGGCAGAGCTAGAATGAGAATGACAGAGCGAGCAACAGAGAGGCAGTGTAAACAAGAGAGTGGCAGAGTAGGCAAGAGAGTGGCAGAGTAGGCAAGAGAGTGGCAGAGTAGGCAAGAGAGTGGCAGAGTAGGCAAGAGAGTGGCAGAGTAGGCAAGAGAGTGGCAGAGTAGGCAAGAGAGTGGCAGAGTAGGCAAGAGAGTGGCAGAGTAGGCAAGAGAGTGGCAGAGTAGGCAAAAGAGTGGCAGAGTAGGCAAGAGAGTGGCAGAGTAGGCAAGAGAGTGGCAGAGTAGGCAAGAGAGTGGCAGAGTAGGCCAGAGAGTGGCAGAGTAGGCAAGAGAGTGGCAGAGTAGGCAAGAGAGTGGCAGAGTAGGCAAGAGAGTGGCAGAGTAGGCAAGAGAGTGGCAGAGTAGGCAAGAGAGTGGTAGAGTAGGCAAGAGAGTGGCAGAGAAGGCAAGAGAGTGGGCGAGTGGGTAAGATAGTGAGAAAGTGGGCAAGATAGTGAGATAGTGGGAAAGAGAGTGGCCGAATGCGCAAAGGAGGGGCCGAGTGGGCAAGAGAGAAGCCGAGTGGGCAAAAGAGAAGCCGAGTGGGCAAAAGAGTGGCAGAGAGCGCAAGAGAGCGTTACAGCGAGCAAGAGGGGCAGAGTGAACAACAGTGTTTCACTGCGGGAAAAAGTGGTAAGTCGAGCACGGGTGTGCGTCGACCAGCAAGAGTGTCAAGCAAGAGACCAACAACAGAGTAGGAGAGCAAAACGAGAGAGCCAGGGCAAGGAAAAGAGTCCAAGAACGAGCAACAGAGCGGCCGGGCGAGCAAACAACGCAAGAAATGAGCTGGCGAGAGTCACGGAGAACTGGAGATTGACAGGAAGAGCGCGCTCGTCGGCGAACACACAAACAACCGAGCGGCGGTCGGCGCAAGTGGCAGACGCACCGTGTCAGCCGAAACCGGCTCGGCCCGCCGGCTCACCCATCGCTCGCACGGCGGGCGGGCGGGCGGGCGGTCCGGCGCGCTGGCTCTGACGGGGCGTGACAGCGGGCGATCACGCCCTGCATCTCCCCGCCCCGCTCCGCTCCGCCCCGCCACGCGCCGCGCCGCTTGGGCCGTGGCAGCTAATTACGAGCGAGGAGGGCTGGCCAATGTCTAATTAGCGCTGTCCGCCCTGAGCCGACCCCGTGTCAGCGCCTCGCTACAACAACGTGTGAGGAGGGTCCGCAGAGACCAACGTATGGAAAGGAGGGTAATGGCCTGGAATACACTCTATGTGGGTTTTATTGTTATTAATATTAATATTATTATTATTAATATTATTATTATTATTCTTATTATTATTATTATTCTTATTATTATTATTATTATTATTATTATTATTATTATTATTATTCTTATTATTATTATTATTATTCTTATTATTATTATTATTGGCGTATAGGCCATTACTGACCACACTACACGATTGACGTGTGTAATTTTTCCAGGATCAGCTTTTTCAGGTATAACCCGCAATACCACATGGTTGTTACGCCTTGAAGTGTGAATTATGAGATGATAGGATGATGATGAGAGGCGAAGGGACAATCACAAATACTGCCATGTCGAATACGAACCTGCAGCTTCTTCGGCGCAGACGCCGGCGGCCGCAACCGTCTGCGCCACGGGACCGGGAATTATTATTATTATTATTATTATTATTATTATTATTATTATTATTATTATTATTATTATCATTAATAATAATAATAATAATAATAATAATAATAATAATAATAATAATAATAATAATAATAATAATAATAATAATAATATTCGAGACGGTCAGGTAAGTGACGCATACTTTCACAGTATTTGAACATGAAAATTCAACTTTTCAACACCGACCCAGAAATGTGCCAGAACCGACACTACTTTCCGTACTAGTACTGAGAATACTAGTACGGAAAGTGGTAGTGCTGAGAATACTAGTACTAGTGCGGAGAGTACAAGTACGAAGAGTAATATTTTTTCAATTATTTTCAAGGCACATTAGACATTAGAAAATAGAAGCTTGAACTAATTCATAAAATTTCTACAATTCAGATACAACCGACCAAAGGAATGTGTGGAAAGGTAGTTAACTCCGATATCCGTTTGCCCGCAAACGGAGACTCGATCACGGAAGACAACAGCTTGTGACGGACAACTTCGCTACAGGAGCAGAGATGGACATGATACAGGTAATACGTATTACAATAAAGCGATTACGAAGTTAGGTGAACGTTGGAGAATGACGATCTGCGGTAGACAGCTGTCAAGACAATAGGTTAAGGTAATTAGTTATGGCACGAACGAGACATTTGGAGGATGTAGGAATCTTTCTTCTCAGTTGAGGCCACTTGAAACTGATTCTGTATGTGTCATGAATTGGAGGGGTTGAGTTGGACCTTGGCAGGGCGTTCGTGTTCAGTGGAATTTCAATTAAATGTTAGTAACCGGGTCTAACAGCGAACACTGTTGAGAGCTTAGCTTCGTCGCATGCAAGATCGTGCATTCAAATCTCGACTTTGAAGGGTAGTTATATCGGATCTGTCATTTATCGAATGAAACTTCATTTTACCTGAACGTGTATGGCAGTTCTTCAAAGTATTGACATTTCGTTGAATTTTCATAGATCTAGAGAACCTGAAGCAGACAGGGAATTTGGATTTAGTCAGATAATTATTAAGTAATATATTTTAGGTTTGAAAATTAATTTAAATGGTGGAATTATGCTTTTCGTCTTTTACATCATTTCACATTCATATGCATGTTGAGATATTATTTTGTATTTTTACATTCTTTTGTTGTTTTATGAAATGTTGTACGGTACTTTAATGCCAGTTCACTCGATAATGCGCAATCAGGACCCAAGAAGTTCAAATTCGTTGACCCTGTTCACTTTTGCCATTTATATTCGCTAATATAAAAGAACGCGTGCTATGATCCACGCCTATGTTTAATGCACCATGAAAATTAATGTAAAAAATCACATAAAAATCACAATTACATACAATAATATGAATAGTTTCAATAGAAGAATTCATCAAAATATAAAATCTATGTAAAGAGTAAAGAGAATGGTGGGCACACATCTTCGAATATTTAGAAGTTTTAGAAAGATCAGAGAGCCACCTCCCAGACATTTTCCAACCCTGTCAAGAGTTTTGTAACAATGAATTGTTATAAACGATAAAAGAAGTGATATTTATTTAGCATATTATAATATAACAGAATAGTTATGTTCTGCGCTCTATTTTGATGATCAAGACGGATTTTGCAGAACTTGAGATGATCACGGTATTGATATAATATGCATTACCAGCATATTTGAGTAATAGGCCCTGTCGTTACAATCATTTTTACGAGTATTTATTACAGAAGCAGTTTTCGATGGCTTAGCCATCATCATCCACTATCTCTGTATATAAGAAATTTGCCTTCGAAGTTGACTGCAAATTCTCTTATAGTCGAAGTTGCTAAGACTGTAGAGTCGTTGTTGACTCGGCTCGAAGGGTCGTGGGTTCAAATTCCGCCTCGGGCCTGGATGTGTGTATGCTTGTGTTATCCTTACGTGTCGTGTTTCTCTACAGCTTCTCCAATGTAAACAATGAAAGTGGTCTCTACACGACCTATTAGTTAAAAAGAGACCTTAAAAAAGAAGTCCCTTATTGTCCCACTACTATGTAGAAATTTAAAAAAAAACTTCATGAAGCTTATGTCACAGTTAAACAAGGAGGATGTTGTGTCTCACTAGCCATAGAAACTCTCCACCAGCAGTCTCATACATGTTTATCACATATCTGCTATTCCTGGTTAACGCAATATACTTCACCTACTCTAACCAGTTCCTACTGAGTAAGGACAGCCTTAACCGTCTGAAATGGTTGCGTAGGCTTTCGCGGGCGGATTTTGTGTTGTCTAGGCTATCCGGGACGAGCCGCGTCACTGACATGGTGGCTAACGTTTCAGCCAGCATATTGTGGCCAGCAGTACGCTCTTAAGAAGGCTGGCCGAAAAGTTAGCCACCATGTCAGTGACGCGGCTCGTCCTGGATAGCCTAGACAACACATTATCCGTCTGAAGTCTAATGCATGCTTTAAAGCAGTTCCTATGTCAGATTTTATCCACTTATTTTGGATAATGTGAACATGAAATGAACCTAACTGATAAACATCGCAATTTACTCGTGATATTTAGACAAACTGAGACTTGTCTGGATCAACAAAAAATATTTATATATTCTTCTGATTAACAAAAAATACAGAATGGATAAGTACTACTCTAACTCCTTCGTATTTATCAGCTTCAAATGTGCAGTAGACATCAATTAACAGAATCAGGAAGAAGTTGTCAGTGAATATATCACGTTGCAAGATACGATTGTCATCTGTGTCAGTGCTCATGTCACCGAGTGAGAAACGTTCCTTTAATTTGCTATTTAAATTAATTTTTCCAGTCGTCTGTGGCTTTTACATCGGGAATTTACTCGGAACTGGATCAGTTTCATTACTTTTTTAGACCTTTCTAAATCGTCTCATAACTTATGCTAAGTCTTAATTCTGTCCATTAGCCTATCGTCCTGACATGTACTGGCTGGCAATGAATGGCCATATAACCAGACAAAAAACTGAATTTATGGTTCCGGTTTCTTTAGCAACTTCTCGAATGCTTCTTCAGAGTTCAACTCCCCAATGAAGATGCTAAGCGACGGGATGTTAAGAACGTGGTTGCAATAGAATGGAATGATCGTTTTTATGGAACTGAATGGGGAATGTAATATGTACGCAACAGTTTAATGATACAGTAAGAGTGAGGAATGAAACATACACAACATTATCAATGACAAAAGTCACACTAAACGTCCGCATTATTTGCTAACATCTACTTATGATCAGAGTATGAAGTAAGTTTTAGTATGTAAGTGAAGTGAAGTGAAGTGAAGTGAAGTATGTAGTGAAGTAAGTTTTAGTAAGTTTTAGTATGTTTTTCAAAATAGAAACTGAATTATCTAAATTTTATATTGTATTCACCCTCATGATTATTCCAATGTCATTACTATCATTCTTACAATTATTGTTAACAGTGCTGTTAATATCTCAAGTGAATTGAACAGAATTTGCCTTGAAGTAAATTTCGAACCAAAAATTAATAAAAATATATTTTAAATTACAGATTGTTTAATTTGAATTTATATATTGAATTATCATTGAGAGTGGAATCAAGGAAATGTGAAGATAATAAGACACACAAATCAATTAAGCAGCATTTCATTCATCCATCCATCAGGGACAGTTTTCAATGTCCTAAAAGTCTTAATGTTCATTTATATGATGATTTCCAGAGAGTAAATAATTCTCATTACGACTCTTTTTTTCTTACCTGAGTAAAAGCATGTAGCATTAATCAAGAAGTATCGACTATTCTATAATTTCCGTATCTCGTAATCTTCATCTTGCCGAAAAATAAACTTTTCATGATCTAGCTTACAAATTAACGTAAATGAAGTAAAATAAAATCATTTTAATATTTACATATTTTTATCTCTTGTATCTCTATTTTGCGTTACGCAAACCTTTAATAATACTCATTCTATTACTCTGTTGATTCCCAGTAGCAACCCCTGCTGTGATCGTTTCACACATTAAATGAATTTTTTGGTGTTTTAGAAAGTTGATAACGACAAAACTAACCTAGGTTAATGTATATAATATGGTAGATAGTTATTACAGAGATAACAAACTTAGTTTACTTCTAACACGTTCTCTCAAACACTTCTTTTGAAACGCATTTCAAAACTAAATAAAATATATTCATTTTTAATATGTGCTCCATGTTTTACACAGGTTCCGAAAAAGTTGTCAATAAAACCCATTGAAAATATGTCATGATATATTACCATCAACAGTTACAGTTTTTTCTCATATCATTGTAATAAACCAATTAGATTAAGATATTTTCAAGTGTCATTGCACTTATGTCATTCGACTTATCTTGTGACACAGGATTTTTGTATTATGTTTCTTCGAAAACGAAATACATCAAAAATAGATTTACTGCTGCAGGTAACACGAACATTCCTTTCTCAAGCATTACTGTAATCGTCAAGAAAATATGTAAGATGAGTCAGGAAATGCATGAATCAGTGTACTGAATTTCCATGTTTTAAATTGCATTTTTACCTCGCGTATATACGATTGATATGTAACTGGTTTAATTGATTATTAAATCGAATCGCTTAGTTTAAATTAGTAAGGTAAGGTAAGGTCATAGGTATCGAATTTTATTAAGTAAAAATCTCAACCGATGTATCAGAAAGTTTCAAAAATATAATGTCTTTTTTGGACTGCAACGAATATATTTTCTACAAGAAAAAAGAGTTCCACTTTTAAAAACTACAGTTTTAGCAATTTGTCGTCCGGCATGTCCTAGTGAACGTCAAAATATTAACATTCCACACGTCAGAACGATCTTTGAAGAGTCTCGTCGCACGTCAAAATCCCACTCACGAAATAAATATATTCGCCTGCTCGCATAAAGCGATTTAGGAAGCGCCCCGACGGGAATTACAGAATGGTCGGCATCTGGATCGAGCCGGTTGAAAGCGACTGGTCGGCTGGGGTCGGGCGACCGGTCAGAGAAACAAATGAAGCCGCTTTCGTCGCGGCCCTTTTTATCGGGCGTGCGACCTTGCGGGATGCCACCAACGACCTGGCGGGGGAAGGCGACGGCAACGGAAGACGCGGTGACGACGGCAGTGATGTTGGAAGGGGCGGCGACGATGAGGCTGGTGGTGATGGAGGCGGATGGTGAGGAAGGAAGAGGTGGTGATGGTGACGCAAGTTCGGCTGAGGTGTTGAAAGTAGGCGAATCCAGATTGCATCCCGCGGTCAGCTTTTTCTAAGTCTTTTACCTGCTACCCCCAAAAAGGCATAGCCCGATTGCATCCCGTTGCGTATCCTCGTGAGTACAAGGCAGAGCTTGCCTAGGTATCAGTGCTTCCAAAATCGCTCTTGGCACAAACATTGTTCATTTTGTATAGTACTAGCCAGATAGAAACTGTTACGGGAGCTTGTTATTTCAGATATAAATGATATTAAATACTATTAATATATTAACACGTATTTCTAAAGGATTGCTCGAAAGAGAAGGAAAAAGTGGGCAATGATCTTCCTTTATAATATACAGAATTAAAATAATTATATTTTAGTTAGTTTGTATTCACCGTTACGAAGATTCTGACATGTTCACCTGTGTTCGAGATAGTCTCATGACAGATGAACATCTTATGAAACTTCAATAAATGTTTCCTTTTCCTCCGTCTCAAATCACAAGTCAGGATGCAATCACGATGTGATTCCGAGTGCCAAAAGTGAAATGGGAGTAACTGAGGGCATGTGTAATGGAAACCTGACCGTGAGTTGCAATAGGGCGATTTCGGTGAGGGTGGAGGTGATTGATTGATTGTTAGTGGTTCCGGACACGCAAACGGCTAGAGTCATTAGTCCCGTAAATATAGTGCATGTTTATTGCTGGGAAGTTGATCTTCCCCTGCTGGATGGCGAGATTCCTCACATCGGCTAGCTGGGTTTTCTCCGACCAGGTATCTCCCACCAGCGGGGCACCACCCCAGCTGGGACAAGCTCCAAGCTACCGATCGCTCTCACATGTGCAGTAGTGTAGTGCATGCTAGTGTAAGTGCGTGTAAGGGTGAGTTAGAGAAGAGGATAGGACAAGGAAGTGAGAGTGAAGACAGCGCGTGGCCCGTTTGTTAGGGTACTGCTCCGGCATTGGCTTGGTGTTGATCGGAGAAACCACAGAAAACTACCGATCAGAGCAGCCGGCCGCTGGAATTCTCCTCCAGACAGCGACTGAATTCGACCTAGCTATCCATCCAGTGTAGAAAATCCTGCCGACTCGAACCTAGGACCTCTGAGAGAGACTAGTGGCATCAGTTGAAGTCCTGAGCCACCTCTTCCAGAGAGGGTGGAGGAGAGAGTGGTGGTGAGGGCTCATCAGTGGTGGCGGAGAGTGTGATGCAGTGACTGAGGGCGTGGCAGTGATGACGGTGATTGTGAGATGGTAGTGGTGACCAAACGAGGGGAGTGAAATAACATGCGATAGTGTGGGAGGCGGTGGTGGACATCGATGAGAAAGGGGAAAGAACAGGTTGCGATGGAGGCGTTTAAATCGAGACTTGAAGCCTTAACGCTTATAAGGATAAAATAAATATGTACTAGATCAGTGAAAAACGGGAACAAAGAATTCACACTAAGTCATTTATTTAGAATATATTGTGTATCATCAGGCTGTCTAGGGCCAATGTCAGTTGAGATATTTATTGGACTGAGCACATAAATCCATTCAAAATCACAAGCTAAGAAATCGTGATTTTATTACAGGGGCTTGAATGAAAATATTAGCTTGATTTGAATTGATAATAAAGGGAACCTATCAAACAATTTTTACTATTTACGTTTTGTATTATTTAAAAGATCATTATTACTGGCGAGGCTTAAATAATCCTACGCATACACTTCTTCCTCTATCGAACCACCGATCATTTATGTTCGTCAATCATCTTAAACGACATTAATTCTCCAAACGGAATGCAAACTTTTAACACTGTCTACATAAATTATTTCAATCCTTTTTTGATACTAAACTGTTTCTTTCACTTCATAAATACATAATACTACTTCTACCGAATAATAGAAATAATAAAACCATTTTACGTGATGCCGTGATGAAGTTCGCAATAAAAATATTTTCAAATGTTGAATCAGACTACTGATATGTGGGATAAGACACAAAACTATATTTGCCAATTTTTTGTACGACATTGTTATCAATAGCACTGAATACAATTCTACATTCTGAAGGAGAAGCTGAGATATCTGAATTGGAAACCACACCGTCTTCTAGTCGCACGCTATTCGCCTGCACCATCAGCACGAGCACCGCCGCGCTCCACGTCTTGTGCTTCAGAAATTGCACCGCAGTCCACTCCAACTTACATCGCCCAGCGCGTCACCGCCCCGCTCTTCCCCCCTCCACTCTTCTCCGGTCTACCTCACCCACCCCTGCCTCCGCTCTGCCTAGCACCGTTCTACCTCACCCCGCTCTACTTCGCCCGCTCTACCTCACCCACTGTACCTCACCCGCTACCTTGCCTGCTTTACCTTGCCTGCTCTACCTCACTTGCTCTACATCGCCCGATCTACATCGCCCGATCTACATCGCCCGGTCTACATCGCCCGATCTACATCGCCCGATCTACATCGCCCGATCTACATCGCCCGATCTACATCGCCCGATCTACATCGCCCGATCTACATCGCCCGATCTACATCGCCCGATCTACATCGCCCGATCTACATCGCCCGATCTACATCGCCCGATCTACATCGCCCGATCTACTACGCTCCGCTCTGCCTTGCCTTGCTCTGCCTCGCCCCATTCTACCTTGCTGCGCTCAAACTAGCCTCTCTCTACCCGCTCTGACACAACCCACAAACCTCGACCGTCCCCGCATATTCAGATGTATCCCAACCTCCGCTATCTTTCTTCACTATCCTGATGCCGTCCCGTCCCGCTTCTCCCTGTCCCATCTACTTCTCCCACTGCTCCGCTTCTCTCCTCTTCGTCCCGCCCGACACCGCCCCACCTTGCGCCATCTCGGCGAATGCTTCCCACCCCTCCCCTTGCCCCACCGCGGCGCGGCGCGGCGTGGCGCGCCTGGCGGTCTGTGTCTGCCGTGCGAGGGCATGCATGGGTCGCCCGAACAAAAACTTTTCCTCGCGGGCCGTCGTTAGGAGCGGTAATGCGCGACCTCCACCCCGCCCGCCCCGCCCGCCCAGCGTCTCTCCGCGCGTGACTAGCGGCGAGCGAGCACGGCAAGCGGGCGGTGGACGGAGGAGGGGAAACTGGGCTGAAGAAAGAGAAGGCAGACAAAGAGGCAGTGGGCAAGGAGATTAGAGGAGGCGAAGAAAGGGGGACAGTAAAAGGACAATCAAGAGGTGATGAAGGAAAGGGACACGATGTAGGAGGAAATAATAAAGGCGGAATCATGCGACGGAGAGGGAGGTAGGAAAAATGGTCGAGGTAAAATAAACGCCAAAAAAGAAAAAGTAAGAAGAATGGAACACCAGGGCTGGAAGAATATACTTACAGGAAATACTAATATCTTGAAGAAAGAGAAGACAGACAAAGAGGCAGTGGGCAAGGAGATTAGAGGAGGCGAAGAAAGGGGTACAGTAAAAAGACAATCAAGATGGGATGAAGGAAAGGGACACGATGTAGGAGGAAATAATAAAGGCGGAATAATGCGAGGGAGAGGGAGGTAGGAAAAATGGTCGAGGTAAAATAAACGCCAAAAAGAAAAAGTAAGAAGAATGGAACACCAGGGCTGGAAGAATATACTTACAGGAAATACTAATATCTTTCCTCTATGAAAATACGTTGGACAAAGAGATTGGCATTCGCCTGGTGTTATCGAAAAAATTACCGATCAGAGCAGCCGGCCACTAGAATTCTCGTCCAGACAGCGGCGGAACGAAGCAGGTTTGGATGAACGAAGCAGGTGCGGATGAACGAAGCACTACAGTGGTCAAAGATAAATGGCGGCAATCGGGCAGGCGGAACAGGTCCAACGATTCAAGGAAACGCTGGTCGTATCCCAATTGCATCCCGAACAACTACTGCAAATCCTTTATCTACAAGTATACCTCCCCAAAAAAGCTTATCCCGATGTCATCCCGCATTTTCTCGTGTCTAGAATGAATGGCTCGGCTTAGGTACGAATGAGTATCAGTGAGATTATGTGTCAGTGTTACAAAGACAGCTCTTAGTACAAATGCTCCTTTTAACTTTGTTCCCTTTGTATTACACTTGTTATTCCACTTGTCACAGAGATATTGTAAGAAGAGCTTCTTAATTTGAAATTCCAAATGTAGTGAATATTCTTAATTTAATTTATATTCATACCTGTACCGTGATCATTTTCCAATAAGAGAAACTAAAAATATGCAGAAAATAAAAATTTAATAATTATATTTTAGTTAAATAACATCCATAGCTTCGAAGGTTACGCCATGTTCCGTTGGTTTGAGTATCTATTTGCGTTTCTCAGAATGAAAACTTAACTAAATAGTTTCTTCTATTCCGCTCCCGAAACACCGTCAGGGATGCAATCGGACTAAGCCTGGTAAAGTCAAAAGTAAACGGGGATTAACTTGGATGCGAGAGGGAGGAAACACTGCGCGCGGGATGCAATCGGGTGATGCCCGAAAACTGCCTCGAGAGATGGGTTAGTCGGGCGATCAGAGCAGCGCGACACTCGGTGAGGCGGTGGGAGCGAATAGGTACAAGGGTGGATGACGAAAATAGTTTCCTCCTTTCCGCTATCTTATATAAGAGGAGTGGGAAAGGATGGGTGGGGAGGAACGGGGTGGTTCATGGCGAGGCGGTGCGGAGCGGAGCGGGCCGAACCTTGGCAGGGTGAGGAGGAGCGGTGTGGAGAGGGGCGGGGGTGGGTCGGGTCGGGAGAGGGCGGAGTCCGGCGAGGAGGGGTGAGGAGAGGCGGGGTGGGCGGGGTGGGGAGGGATGACGAGGGGTGGGGAGAGGTGGGTAGAGTTGGTAGTGGCGGGGAGGGGAGTGATGGCGAGGGGTGGGAAGTGGCGGGGAGGAACAAACAGGGGCGGGACGGGCAGGGACGGGTGGAGCGTGGCGGGGCGAGTAACGAGTAGAGCGGGGACGTACGGAGTTGGGCAAGGAGGAGAGGAACGGAGCTGGGAAGGGCGGGGCGGTGTGGTGCGGGGCGAAGCAAGAGCGGAGCGTGATGGAGCGTGGCGGGGCGGGGCAGTGTGATGCGGGGCGAAGCAAGAGTGGAGCGGTGTGGAGCGTGATGGTGCGGTGCGGAGCGTGATGGTGCGGTGAGGAGCGTAATGGTGCAGGGCGGGGCGGGGCGGGGAGGGGAGTGATGGCGAGGGGTGGGAAGTGGCGGGGAGGAACAAACAGGGGCGGGACGGGCAGGGACGGGTGGAGCGTGGCGGGGCGAGTAACGAGTAGAGCGGGGACGTACGGAGTTGGGCAAGGAGGAGAGGAACGGAGCTGGGAAGGGCGGGGCGGTGTGGTGCGGGGCGAAGCAAGAGTGGAGCGGTGTGGAGCGTGATGGTGCGGTGCGGAGCGTGATGGTGCGGTGAGGAGCGTAATGGTGCAGGGCGGGGCGGGGCGGGCGGGGCGGGGCGGGGCGGGGCGAGGCCGCTCCGTGCGCGCCGCGCCCGCGAGCGTGACCCGCGCGCGTGCCTGCCGACGCGTGGATGCCCCGCCGTGATGCATTGTGGGAGCCGCGGCGGCCGCCCCCCAAAACTTTTAAGCGCAGTCTCTGGCGACCGCCTGCTAAAAATACGAGCGCCCGCTATATGACTTCCTCTGCGTCGCGGCCGCCTGTAATTGAACGGGATTTGCGGCCGCGTTTTGTTCTGCCGCAGAAAAAACTTGGGAGGCTCCTATGAGGACCGGAAGCGCGAAACGGCACGGCAACGGCGGAGCGACGTCATACATGTTGACGTGACCAGAAACAACGCGAACTGAAAGGAGGGGAAAAATATGAGCCGCAGAGAAAATATGACAATGGGAGAGGTAGTTCCAGAGGTAACAGCAAACAGGAATGATTCTCAATAGGTGAATGTATTTTTGACAAACGTTAACCAGGAAAGTTAGATAATGTCGATGGCTAGTCGACAGATTCTTCAAACAGACTTGGTGACATGTAACTCAGAGAGTGACAACACTGTTTATAACTGAGTTTATTACTGAAGTGAATGGGTGGCCCATATCAGGGGAAGGGGTGAGCGCCTCGAGCGAGAGAAGTCTTTATATCACGGCGCGCCGCGGCGGGCAGAAGGCCCAAGTGACCCTCAGAATTATGAGGAGGTCAAAGGGGCAGGCGTTAGTATCGGAGTCCTCTACATCCTATTGATGGCGGTTACAAAAGACGACTTGTCCTCTACTCGAATTGAATGCGTAAGCCCTCTCTTGCTCTGGAGTATATTGCGTACTACGTACTGTCTGTACGTTGGGATATAACTCGCACATTACTGAAATGGATGGCTAGAGACCAATATATAAAGAACAAATAAAAATGGAAGAGAATCAGCAGTAACGTAAGACAAGGCATCGGTTTTAATTGACGATTTATCGAAAGGCGGAACAGGTCAGGGAGATGATCGGCTGGACCGAGTGAATCTCTACAGGAGAGGTGTGGCTCGAACAAGCGAACGAAGCGTATAAGCTGGATGGATACATCAATTCTTCCTCAATATTTATAACACAACCTTAAACAAAGCAGCGGCAACACCAACAAAAACAACAACAATAATACTACTACTAATAATAATAACAATAATAACAATAACAGTAATAACAGTAATAACAGTAATAACAGTAATAATAGTAATAATAGTAATAATAGTAATAATAATAGTAATAATAATAATAATAATAATAATAAGTGTATTTTATAGATAAAATATGACAAGTGAATTTATAATTTTATAAATAATTAAAGAAATTAGATTTGGAAGGATTTCCATCAAAATAACATAGGAAAGCTCTCTCGAAGTCGATTAAATATAACACAATATGCTGATATAAGTTCCACTAATTTGATGAAATTATGACAGAACTGTGCAACTAAAAAACTAAAATATGCCGTACAATACTAACTCAAGATTGCAGTAAACGTAAGAAATTCAAGATGTTTGAAATTATTATAAGTTTTATATCTCAAATGAAAAAAAAACAAAGCGCTAAATATGAAATTCATTTCACTGTATAGAAAAAGGAATAATAATGTAATACGTATAATGACAATTCTAGTGGAATGCCAGAATATGGCTTGTGAATCGGGCGTGTTTCATCCAACATCCACAAACTGTCCATATTCTCATGCACAGAATTTGGTGTTGGATTGATTCTCCAGTCAACGTTCCCACCCTCCATGAAACAGAAAGTCTCTAACTACGAGAACATTAGTCTCAGTCTAGACAGTACTGCTACCAAACATTTTGTAAAGAACAGTTGTATTAGTTTTTAAAACTAATTCACATTCTATGTTTTTTTTCATTTGAGATATAATAGTTACGTCGAGTAGACAAGCAGCTTTTGTTAGTTCACATCGAAAATCACCAACAATCTCCCCATCGACGCCAACAAACAGACCTGCGCCACTAAATGACAAACGGCGCTACTTCAACCGAACGCCTCCATCGCGCCGGGTGTGTGTGTGTATGTGTGTGTGTGTGTGAGTGCGCGTGCGGGGCGCAAAACTAGCAACAGTCCTACTCCGCGGCCTACCCTCTCGCCGTCTTTAACGACACCCGCCAACTCCAACGGCGCCTTATGACTGCAATCAGTCTACGCGCTAAGTGGCCCTCCGCCTCGCCGAGACCCGGGCTGCGACCGAGGTAAAGAGGCAAGAAATTCAGCGGAGAGGCGTGGCACCTCCCCTCCCCCCTCACCACACCTCGGGGCGGGCGGGGGAGGGGTGGGGTGGGGGGGCTCTGCCCCAGCATTTAGAAGTTTGTTTGGAAATGGAGTTACTGCACAGAGACAGAGAAACTAATTTGAGTTATGCAAAACTTGTATATCTTAGTGGAATTAAGTGTACCTCAAATCAATTTAAGCTATAAGGACAATCTGCACCTCCCGGGCCAAACCGCGCACCCGCCGCTGATGGATTAGCGTCGTCGCGATGGCAGCGGGGAGGGGAGGGGAGGGGAGTGGAGGGGCGGGACGGCCCAGGGCAAGTTGGAGCGTCGACCGCGAGGCCTGGCCGGGCCGCAACCCCCCCCCCCCAAGCCGCCGCGTTTAATAACAAGAGGGAGGCGACGCCGCGGCGGGGGAGGTGGCCGTGGCGGCGGAGGCCAAAGCTGAGGTGATGGTGGCGGTGGTTTGATGTTGTGATGGTGGTGATGGAGGCGGCAACGGACGTGGAATGAGCGAAGGTGGTGGTGCAGGTGAATGGTGAGGTGATGTTAGTGCATGGTGGGGTGGTGGTTGTTTGATGTTGTTGTGATGGAGGTGGCAACGGAAGTGTTGGTAGCCCGGATGAGCAGAGGGGGTGGTGCAGGTGAATGGTGAGGTGGTGTTAGTGGATGGTGGGGTGGTGGTTGTTTGATGTTGTTGTGATGGTGGTGATCGAGGTGGCAACGGAAGTGTTGCTAGCCCGTATGAGCGGAGGTGGCGGTGCAGGTGAATGGTGGGGTGGTGTTAGTGGATGGTAGGGTGGTGGTGTTAGTGGATGGTAGGGTGGTGGTGTTAGTGGATGGTAGGGTGGTGGTGTAGGTGAATGGGGGAGTGTTGGTGATAGTGGTTGTGGGCGGCGTGGTAGTAGTGCTGCTGGGCAGTGCACGGTGATGCTGGTGGATGGTGGGTTGGCAGTGGTGTTGGTGAATAGTGAGGTGGTATTAGTGGATGGTGAGGTGGTGATGTAGGTGAATGGATGAATGGTGGTGGTGATGATGGTGAGCGGCGAGGTGGTGGTGCTGGTGGATGGTGCGGCGGTTTTTCTGGTGCTGGAGGATGATGGGTTGCTGGTGGGTCTGGTTGATGATGGGATGGTGGTTATATTAGATGTACGTGAGCGGGCTAAGAAGGTGGGTGTGGTGGACTGTCGGAAGTGGTGCTAGTAGACGCTAGGGGGAGCTGGTGGGTGATGGTCGCGTTGGTGTAGGCAAAGGTGAAAAGACACATTGATATGGAGCGATGGCTTTGGCGGTGACGGAAAGTGGTATTTTTTGTAATGGTTGGAATGGTTGGCGCTTGACGCGAGGTTGAGGGGGAGGTGTTAATGGCGACTAGGAGTGAGTAGTGTCGTTGACAATGGAGTCTAGCGCAGCAATGGAGTTGAGGCAGCTGCAGACAGAAGCGGCAGTGGATATGGTTGCGGGGGCAGAGGCGTTAAGCGATATCGGCATAGGGGCTGGTTGTTCGGAGTGGTTGTGGTGATTGTTTAGCTTTTCGTAGCAGTGACTGATGCGAGGTGGCGGCGGAGGTGGTGGTGCTGCTGGTGGTGGTTGGTGGGGGCGGCGGCGGCCGCGACTGTGCCAATGGTTGCGATAGTGATGACGGTGACAGACACACGTCTGTTGCAACGATGGTGGCGAAGCGGTAGAGGTGGCGGCTGCGACTGCGGCGGTGGTGGCGGCGGCGGCGTCAGGGGTTGCGGGGGCGGGGGCGGCCAGAGCTCAAGGAAGGGGTGGGGGCAACGAAGACGCAGCCACCGGACGACGGACCAAGTTCGCGACGTCTTCAAGCCACATTCAAATAGGTTATAGAGTAATTTGCAAGTTCTGGCGGCGGCGGCGGGGGCGGCGGGGGGAGGGCGAGGGCGGAGAGGTGCGAGGGCGTGGCGTCGCGTACACCGCCGCGTCAACTCGCGGTTAGAGCGCCCCCCCCTTCCCTCACCCCCAACCTCGCCTTCCACCCTCGCGTTGCTTCTCCAGGCCGGACCTACGAGGTCCTCCGTGCTTCGCGCGATGTACAGAACGAAGCTCAGATGGTAACACTGGGAAATACTCTACAACTCACAACAACAACACCATAACGTAGGAGTGAATATGTTATTAAAAATACAGTAGGACCCCCCAAATATTGAATCTCTACATATTGACATTCTCCATAAATCGAATTATTTTTCTATTTCTTGAATATTCCGTTTAAAATCGTTTGTACATATCGAACATTATTTCTATACATCGAACTAATTTTCTGACGTGACTATTTTTTCTATGAAATAAAAATGTGCAGAACATACTATAAATAATGTTTCTAAAAGTAGTAGTGTTTAATATGAAAGGAGAGTATTACTACAGGGGCAAATATAACTTTCTTCTGGATGTTTGATAATTTAATCTTAATATATATAAATCTCGTGTCACAATGTTTGTCCTCAAAGAACTCCTAAACCACTTAACCGATTATAATAAAATTCGCACACCATGTGCAGTTCGATCCAACTTGAAAGATAGGATAGTTTAAATCTCAAATTATAGTCGCAATTTTAATTTATTGCTAATTTATTACAAATTTGATTGTTGTAATAATTGTAGATAATTGTGACTGTCAAATAATAACAGACAAATAATTAGCAATAAATTAAAATTGCGACTATAATTTGAGATTTAAACTATCCTATCTTTCAAGTTGGATCGAACTGCACATGGTGTGCGAATTTTATTATAATCGGTTAAGTGGTTTAGGAGTCCATTGAGGACAAAAATTGTGACACGAGACGAGATTTATATATATTAAGAATACAACAATAAGCTAGCTGACCCGGCCACGCGTTGCACGCGTTGTGCTGCCACGGAAACAAGGAAAACCACATCCTTCCATTACAGGCATATTCAAAGCTAAGACATTGGGGAGACTTTACACGGTACATCCAAAGCAACGCGAGTGCTTCTATTTACGTTTGTTATTGGTGAATGTTTCCGGACCAACGTCTTTTGAATTTTTACGAACAGTTAATGGTCGAGTATTCAATACATACCAGGATGCATGTCGTGAACTGAAATTGCTAGAAGACGATAACCATTGGGACTTAACGCTTGCTGATGCTGCGTTGACATCAACACCGAATAACATTCGTCAGTTGTTTGCAATTATTTTGACGACATGTTATCCCTCGCAAGCACAAACTTTGTGGGAAAAATATAAAAATTGTATGACAGAAGACATATTGCACCGAATTAGACAAACAAATCAATGGCAAAACATAGATTATACACCAGAGATGTACAATGAAGCATTGGTCTTGATCGAGGATTTATGTGTTCTTATTTCAAATTTACCAATTAATCATTATGGTATGCCATCACCTAATCGTCCAGCCACCTACTTAGTCAATACCGATTTACAACGAGAAAATCAATATGACCATGAAAGTTTAGCAACAATTATCATGAACAGTGAACCATTACTGGCAGCAGAACAAAAAATTATTTATGATCGGATTACGCTGGCTGTTGCTGCTGAACAAGGCGTTTTTTTTTCTTGGATGCACCCGGTGGAACCGGTAAGACATTTTTAATATCGTTGATTCTTGCCAAAATACGGTCGCAACAAAAAATCGCATTAGCAGTAGCATCGTCAGGCATTGCGGCTACTTTACTGGATGGTGGGCGAACAGCACATTCACCATTCAAGCTGCCATTGGACGTTCATAATAAACCAGATGCAATGTGTAACATCAAAAAGAATAGTGGAATAGCTGCAGTGTTGCGGAAGAGTTCTATAATAATTTGGGATGAGTGCACAATGGCACACAAATATTCACTTTAAGCATTAAACAGAACTATGCAAGATTTAAACAGAATAATAAACTTTTCGGTGGTGCTATCTTACTTTTGTCTGGTGACTTCCGGCAGACCTTACCGGTTATACCTCGCTCTACTTTCGCGGATGAGATTAATGCATGTTTGAAACAATCATTCTTATGGCGAAGTGTTGAAACACTTCGATTGACCATAAATATGCGAGTACAATTGCAAAATGATCCATCAGCACAAATATTTTCCGAACAACTACTAGATATTGGGAACGGTAAAATAGAACTGCAACCAAATACGCAATGCATTAAACTACCAGACAATTTTTGCACTGTTGTTCAGGATAAAAATGAATTGATTCAGAGTATTTTCCCGGATATACAGAATAATTATTTGAATCATGAATGGCTTAGTCAACGGGCGATTTTGGCAGCCAAAATCGTTGATGTTGACGAAATTAACTTCCAGATACAACAGTTATTACCAGGCGATATGATGTCTTTTAAATCAATCGATACTGTTGTTGATGAAAATGAAAGTGTAAATTTTCCGATTGAATTTTTAAATTCATTAGATATCCCTGGAATGCCACCACATAATCTTCGATTAAAGATTGGTTCCCCTATTATTCTCCTCCGTAATTTGAATCCACCTCAATTATGTAACGGTACGCGTTTGGTCATCAAAAAGATCACCGGAAACATTCTTGAAGCAACCATTTTGGCTGGGAAGTTTAAAGGAAAAGTGGTCCTGCTGCCACGTATTCCGATGATACCATCAGATTCTACCATACCCTTCAAAAGGCTACAGTTTCCAATTCGTTTAGCTTTCGTCATTTCTATAAATAAATCTCAAGGTCAAACAATGTCCATTTGTGGTTTAGATTTGGAAAATCCATGTTTTTCTCATGGGCAACTATATGTTGCGTGTTCACGTGTTGGGAAAACGTCTAATCTATTTGTGTTAGCTAAAGACAGGTTAACCAAAAACATTGTGCACCGATTGGTGTTAAATTAAATTGAATTCGAAAGTATTTATAATTGAATAGTACTTATATTTGTTATACAAATTAAATGGAAATAATAAATCTGATAAATTTTTATTTTGTACCTATTGATTTCTGCTTAATATCAAGTGTAAGAACATTTTAATTAATTGTGTTCAACGTACTTCCCCTTCAAATCTCAATCCAGTGAATTTGTATACCAACATCAATATTTTCGTCTTTATTGGTAAATAATTTCAAGCACAAACTTTCGCAAGCACAAACTTTGTGGGAAAAATATAAAAATTGTATGACAGAAGACATATTGCACCGAATTAGACAAACAAATCAATGCCAAAACATAGATTATACACCAGAGATGTACAATGAAGCAATTATCTGTTAACTCCAAATGATTCTAACAGATGTCGACACCTTTCGACTGGGTTGAGTAAGTAATCAATAGATGGCGCTGCTATGGTAAAAAATCAGCTCCAAGAATCAGGACAGCAGAAGGTCATGCACAAAAATCTCAATAACAGTGTAACGAACGTATTCAAGAGAATATCATAAGAACACTGTGACACGAGATTTATATATATTAAGATTATTTAACCTCCATTTAAAATTATTTTGCACTTATTATTTCAATGTGCTATGATAACATGTTTTTCAGTTCCTCTTTCTAATATTTAAACTATTATTATTATTTTCAGTCAAATGCCACCGAAAAAATCTAACCTCAACAACGCGAGCAGCAAAGGGTCACGACGCAAACGTGTTGAAAGAGCTCAGCAATTACCAGAACAAATCGAAACAAGAAATGCAGCTCAAAGAATCAGGACTGCAGATATTGGGAACGGTAAAATAGAACTGCAACCAAATACGCAATGCATTAAACTACCAGACAATTTTTGCACTGTTGTTCAGGATAAAAATGAATTGATTCAGAGTATTTTCCCGGATATACAGAATAATTATTTGAATCATGAATGGCTTAGTCAACGGGCGATTTTGGCAGCCAAAAACGTTGATGTTGACGAAATTAACTTCCAGATACTACAGTTATTACCAGGCGATATGATGTCTTTTAAATCAATCGATACTGTTGTTGATGAAAATGAAAGTGTAAATTTTCCGATTGAATTTTTAAATTCATTAGATATCCCTGGAATGCCACCACATAATCTTCGATTAAAGATTGGTTCCACTATTATTCTCCTCCGTAATTTGAATCCACCTCAATTATGTAACGGTACGCGTTTGGTCATCAAAAAGATCACCGGAAACATTCTTGAAGCAACCATTTTGGCTGGGAAGTTTAAAGGAAAAGTGGTCCTGCTGCCACGTATTCCGATGATACCATCAGATTCTACCATACCCTTCAAAAGGCTACAGTTTCCAATTCGTTTAGCTTTCGCCATTTCTATAAATAAATCTCAAGGTCAAACAATGTCCATTTGTGGTTTAGATTTGGAAAATCCATGTTTTTCTCATGGGCAACTATATGTTGCGTGTTCACGTGTTGGGAAACCGTCTAATATATTTGTGTTAGCTAAAGACAGGTTAACCAAAAACATTGTGCACCGATTGGTGTTAAATTAAATTGAATTTGAAAGTATTTATAATTGAATAGTACTTATATTTGTTATACAAATTAAATGGAAATAATAAATCTGATAAATTTTTATTTTGTACCTATTGATTTCTGCTTAATATCAAGTGTAAGAACATTTTAATTAATTGTGTTCAACGTACTTCCCCTTCAAATCTCAATCCAGTGAATTTGTATACCAACATCAATATTTTCGTCTTTATTGGTAAATAATTTCATTGTACTAAAGGGTTATAGTAGTAGAAAGTCAAATAAGGAGATCACCATATTTTTTTACAAATACCATCTGTGTGAAAAAGCATAGTTGACTCCGTGACTGATGTTCTCTTATTGTTCCTCTTAGATTGTTTACTATAATGTAATATAACAAAAACTTTAGCCACAGCAACGCGTGGCCGGGTCAGCTAGTTTGTTTATAAAAACCAATGCGTTTTCCCCGCCCGCTTCCCAGTTTTCTCGTGAAGATAACTCCACATTTCCCTCTCCAAGGGAATATGTCAAGAGTGGAAATGCGTACGCCAAAACGATCTGAAGGGCAATTCCGTTCCCTTTCATCTAATGGCCTTCGATGTAAGTTCATCAGTTAAGCACAGTTTCAGTTTGCTTCAGTTCATGGGATTAAGAAGAGTGTTCGAAATGTCCAAATCCCTTTATATTTAAGAAAAAAGTGAATTTCGGAAAGATGTAGAAAGTGGCATGCGAAAAAAAACAACTAGTAGCGCAAAAGTATGGAATACCAGCGAGTACAGTTTCGACTATAATAGAAAACAGCCCCAAAAAATTGAAGAATCTTGAAACTGTAGTGGGAAATCTGCAAATTTGTGTATATCGAAATGTCTGTATGTCACATGTTATCAAAGTAACCATCAGATTCGATTCATGGTGCTCTAGCTGTATTCGGATGCGATATTAACAACATATCAGCCGCCACTGGGGTGGATTTCCATAACTGGTGGTGGTAAGAAAGTGCAAATGGAGTCTGATAACTTAAGTTTATTGATATTGGTATTACTCTTACACTCATAAGTTGTTTTGAATATTTACCTTGTAACTTGTAACACTGAAGCTCCATGATCTTGTCTTGCTTTGCACAGTAACACAAACTTGAATTCAAACGTTGATGAAGTTATTGTTGTGGTCGCGGTCTGGCACCTTGCTCGACTGTGGAGCGAAAAACTAAATGAAGTCGGGATCCGACTTGTTTGAGCACGGGTACGAATTCCTATGACTCCAAATTCTGAGTCTCTAATGGTCGAATCGCTGATTCAATAATTGGATTGAGCCGATTGCTGATGGAGTGAATTGTGTGTGCAGTTATGAAATAAATACCCACTTTACTACAAAAACTGAATACCTGTTTGAGGCGTTCTTATCTCACTACCTGAATAAGGAATATAGGAAATGTGTTGGCTGAGAACAATTATTTTTCTCGGAGCAGTAGCCTCACACCTGCTGGAGTTCCTTAGAGAATTCAAAATCGTTCTTTTCCTTAATTTTGAGTGACTTGATGACCTGGAAAACGTGTATTTAACTTGATGACCCACAATTACGAACCAAAAAACTTAGTTTAAATGAGTGAGAGATTCTGGGAAGTGAAGTCTGTCGGTGCATGATGCTACTCTAATCCTAAGTAATAATAAACTGGTTTTTATTTATATCTTCATCTCAGCAAAACCACATACCTATCTTTCTGTCCCTTGAATTTCAGGACCAATTGTAGCCTGACTTCCGCTACTGGAAGGATCTGCAGGAAACTTCCTATCCATACCGTATTTTACGGACTATAAAACTCTATGGACTATAAGACGCACGTTAATTTTTAAATTTTTTTTATAAAAAATAACAGTTTTACCATTTTTATTATTAGATTAAAAAGCCAGACTAAATAATCATTATTTGTTAAACCGGGTTCAGGGTTTGACATGGCGGGGAGAAAGGGACACAGTGTTTATAAGCTTGTGAATCCCCGCATCGGGTTCGTTTCACAGCACCGCTGCTGCCAGTTGAATCCAATGTTGCCAGATGTAGTTTTCCCGCGGGAAAGAATATATTTGCTATTTTTGAGACTGGCGGGAATTTTTAAATTAAACGGTGGGCATTTTTTATGTTAATTTTGAGTATAAGACGCACCTGGATTTTGGAAGCAATTTTTCGAAAAAAAAGGAAGTTCGTCTTATAGTGCGTAAAATACGGAAATGAGGGATCCTAACTAAGCTCAACCCTAATGACGTTCGTGGCAAAAGAATGAGAAAGGATGGCTCTGTCATCTACTGTTTTAATAATAATAATAATAATAATAATAATAATATGATTATTTCCAGTGTGAGTTTTTACAGGTAGTAATATCGTACAGGAAGTTTCAAAGTTAAGAGCTCTAATGACAAAACTAGCTGAAGTACCTTGCGTTCCCCAGGTATTTATTTACAATCAAATATTAGGGAGCGCCTAACTTTTTTCATATAGATTGCATTTAATATTTTGAGATAGTAGATAACATTAATATAGGTACCAAAACCCTGCAGAATAGCCAAGTTGAAAAGAATTTGATTTTAAAGGTTATTTCTTCAACCCTAAAGAACTTATTCTGCATGTAATACTGCAACACAATTCTTTCACGGTCTCCAACGCGTTTTTCCTGCTCGCCGCTCTCGTCGCCTCGCGCACGGCGGTCGCGGAGTGTGCGCGAGCACTCGGCCACTGGCGGGGGCGGCGGGGGCGGCGGGGGCGGCGGGGGCGGCGGGGACGGCGGGGACGGCGGGGGCGGCGGGGACTGCGGGGGCGGCGGGGACGGCGGGGGCGGCCGAGGCGACGGGGACGGCGGGGACGGCAGGGGTGGTGGAGGCGGTGCAGGCGGCGGGGGCGGCGGGGCGGCGGGGGTGGCGGGGGTTGTGGAGACGGCGGGGCGGCGGGGCGGCAGGGCAGCGGGGCGCGGCGGCAGGGGCTGGCTGGCGGGGAGACGGGGCGACGAGGAAGAAACGGTGGTGACGAGCCGGGGGCGGGAAGGGCAGTAGTCGGGGCGGTAAAGAAGGCGTGGCCGAGGCAGCAGGGGCGGCGGGGGTGGCAGGAGCGGTGGGGCGAGGGGGACGTTAGGGGCGGCAGGGAGGTGGGGGCGGCGTGGCGGCGGGGGCGGCGGGGGTGACGGTTTGGCGGGTCGGAGGGGGTGGCGGGACCTTGGGGGCGTCGGGGGTGGCGGAGGTGGCGGAGATGGCGGGGTGCCGAGGATATGGAGTTAGGAAGAAACGGCGATGGCACGGAGAGGCGGGGGCAGAAAGGGCAGTGGTCGTGGCGGTGGCGAAGATGGAGCCGGGGTGAAGCTGGGGCGGGGGTAGGGCCGGGATGGGGTCGAGGCGGCCGGGACGGCGGGGGCGGCGGGGGCGGCGGGGGCGGCGGGGGCGGCGGGGGCGGCGGGGGCGGCGGGGGCGGCGGGGGCGGCGGGGGCGGCGGGGGCGGTAGTGGTGGCGGGGGTGGACGGGGCGAGGAGACGAGGCACCGAGGATATGAAGGTTGGAAGAAACGGTGGCGGTCTGGAGGTGCGGGGGGTGGCAAGCGCAGTGGTCGCGGCGGGGCGAAGGCCGTGGCGGTGACGCGGGCGGGGCGGAGGTGCGTTTTTATCACGCGCGAGACGTCTTCTTCGGGCTGCCCCCGGCCGCCGATGGGGTCGAGGCGGCCGGGACGGCGGGGGCGGCGGGGGCGGCGGGGGCGGCGGGGGCGGCGGGGGCGGCGGGGGCGGCGGGGGCGGCGGGGGCGGCGGGGGCGGCGGGGGCGGTAGTGGTGGCGGGGGTGGACGGGGCGAGGAGACGAGGCACCGAGGATATGAAGGTTGGAAGAAACGGTGGCGGTCTGGAGGTGCGGGGGTGGCAAGCGCAGTGGTCGCGGCGGGGCGAAGGCCGTGGCGGTGACGCGGGCGGGGCGGAGGTGCGTTTTTATCACGCGCGAGACGTCTTCTTCGGGCTGCCCCCGGCCGCCGCCGCCCCCGCGCGAGGGTTTTTGCTGCCTTTAATCTACGGACGGAGCGACGTGACCCTCCCTCGCCATCACCTCCCCCCCCCCACGGCCTTCGCCTCCGCCTCCACTTACACCTACGCACGTCGCGGTGCTTTCGACACTTCGAGGAGCCAAGAGCGGATCTAAGGGGACAGCAACTAATTGCAACCTCGCGGCCTTGGACTGGAAATATTTCATTACGCTTTTAACACACATACAATAATACAAATCGCATGAGTATATGTACGTACTTGACGCGGATCTGGATGGCCGAGGTGGCTACAGTGTGTGCCGGCTCAGCACCTCGGACCGAAGGTTCGCCGGTTTGAGTCCCGCCGTGTGCACGGCTGTTTGTCCTTCGTCTTTCATATACGTGTGTTGTCACGGAAGGCCTTTTGTTAGTCTGCTGATCACGGTCCCAGAAGCTCCCATGTGTGCCAAGTATAAAAGTTAGTATGTGCTCCCATGAGGAACACAGCGGGCATCCGGAACGGATAGTTGAAATCCACATTCTTTAAAGCTGAAAAAAAACGCCAGGAAGAAGAAAAGTATTTGACGTTTTAGGGTCGGATTAACACTACTTTTTTTTCAGCTATCTGTGTCCGCAGGTCTGGATCCGTTTTTTAAAAAAAATGTTATTCACGCCTCAAAGTAAGGGAGATGGACCGCGAACATGACGTTTTCCTTTCTGTATCTAGGCTACTTGTACCGAGCTGTTTTCGTCACACAGCTATAGAATGTGAAACGATTGCATTTGAAAGCTACATGTCGATTTTTGCCCCGACAGGGAATTGAACCCTGACAAATAACGTTAGATCATGTAATAAGAAAATGATTGTATGTGTGCATGCTTTTTTCACAGTAACATTACAACCAAGCACGCAATTTCTCCCAAACGTCACATAGGTGGCGAGATCCGGCGCCGACTTGTCGTCGGCTAGCTGAGTACCCTCAACAAGGAATCTCCCACCAGTGGGGCACCGCACTCGTCGGAACAAGTTCGAATCTCCCGACCGGTCACCCGGCATGTGTTGTAGTGTGGGCGCGGGTTGTATAAACGCCTCATGCAGAGGATGGAGGGAGGGAGGGAGTTGGAACGGGATTGGCACAGTGGGCGGGAAGGGGTTCGCGGTAAATAAATGTCCAAACAACGCCGAAAAATCGGCTAGTAACAAATAAAAAGAAATTATTATACGTAATTGTATCATGGAGTGATAGGCAATTCTAACAATTTGGAGAATTAATAAATTACATCTTCTACTTTGTGAAACATCTTAGAGAAATTTGTACATTTTGAAGAATCTTCGAACCCCTTAAAGTAATCGTATAGGGCTGCAAAAATGTGTATCTCAATGATTGCATTGCTTGTAATTAACCAGACAAAAAGCTTCAAAGTAATAAGCTGACATTTTATAGTTTTTATTATGTATTAATAATTATGGGTTTAATAATATGAACATATCCTACTGTTTAAGGTATACTATTTTAATGCATGTTCTATTTTAATGCAGTTTACTTATTTACATACGCATTTGTTTATTTTTACTAGTATTGAATTTTATATTGATTACTATTGCATTTACATTTGAAACTTTTAATTCATTTCGAAAAGTGTATTGCATTTATTTTAAATAATGTGAAGTTCAAGTTGTTCAAATTATCTCATGTCATAGACGTTTATCTTCAGTCATTATAACATAATGTATAATAGTACTTTAATGCGTATATGTTTAGAGTATAATTAGAGTAGCTGCCTACGAGGAGCAGACCTCGTTTGATTGATCTTTCCGGGCATGTTAACTGCTTTGGACATTAGTCCCGTTAGAATAGTGAATGATTTTATCCATGGAGGTGGCGGGTCCTTCAGGATGGTGAAATCAGGCTCTGATCTACACGTCGACCAGCGAGGAATTCCACCTCCAGATATCTCTCCCAGCGGGGCACAACCCCAGGAGGGACAAGCTCCTATCTAGCCTCCCGATACGTGTGGTGATGTAGTGCAGTATCTGTGATGCAGAACGTTCCAGACAAATCTGGTTCTTTTAGTAGTTAATTACATTTCGTTGCTTATAGTTTTGGCCTTTGGTCAATTCTTTAGTAAACCACCCGGATGTGCGTACAAAAATTATATATTCAGTCAACTTTTATTCAGTCAACTTTTATTCAGTCAACTTTTATTCAGTCAACTTTTATTCAGTCAACTTTTATTCAGTCAACTTTTATTCAGCCAACTTTTATTCAGCCAACTTTTATTCAGCCAACTTTTATTCAGCCAACTTTTATTCAGCCAACTTTTATTCAGCCACCTTTTATTCAGCCAACTTTTATTCAGCCAACTTTTATTCAGCCAACTTTTATTCAGCCAACTTTTATTCAGTCAACTTTTACCTTAAATAAAAAAAAATATTTTGTAAAATAGTGTTTTTAGAGGATGGGGGTCAAATTGATCTAAAGGTACTTGTCACTATTGCCGAGGGTTAATACAGGCCCCCACACACCGCCTGTATTCAACGGCCATTTCCCCCGACCTTAGCGACCCCCGTACGGCAGACCTATAAAACTAACACGCCGTGATGCGGTAACTCTAAGGGCTGCTATCATATCTCTAATCATAATCGATCCAAAAGACTAATTATTGTAATCGAAGGGGACGGATCTCGTTAAGAACTCAGGGGGAATATTGAACGATCCATTTCGAATAACTTAATTTCATGTGATGTGGGCCAGCATGTTCTCAAGTGCTGTTTTCAATTTACTCTGGAATGACGCAACTTCTTATGATCGAGGCAATCAGGGGACCTGTCTAAGTTGGCTTCGTACGCTGAATTCGAGAGTCTTGTAAGGGGCGATGGCTAACGACTGTGGTATAATTGAATCTTTGGACCACCCAGTGACACCTGGGTGCGGTTCATGAACCAAATTATTCCGTTATATGTCAAGTATGAAAAATGGGAGGAATACTAAATGTTGTATAGGTGAAGTTTCGGGACATCTGATACAGTAATCAAAGGAGCATTTACTCAAAATCCTATTATTTTTTTAAATCTTTCATCTGTAATTAATATGCAAAATAAGAGACCAGAATGTTCAGTATTTTATACATTTTCCTACCTGACATATTCATGCCAGTATTAATGATCTAGATTCTTGTTACAAAGCTGATCATGAAATATTTTTCAAGATTAGTAAGATTTATAATGCCTCTACATTGCATTTACAACGCATGAACGTTTATTGCGAACCAATTAGTTCCAACTAATACGAAATTTCCAAAGAGTAAGACGTCGTTTTCAAAAGTCCTTCTTCCAGATGGATCACTTATTTGTATTTTAAACGTGATCACTTTTAAACTGGATATTAACTACTACCCTAGAAATTATATTTTAAGAATCAGTGTGGTTCAGATTTGCACTGTATACATTACATGTGACTGGATCTGAAGGAAAATTTTATTTCTAATATAAAATAAAGAACTTTGAAACAAAGATTTCTATAACATAAAACAAAATCAAATGAAGATTAAGCACTTTTTGTAGACGGATAAATAACGGCCAGGAATATACATTCCCACACAGCACTATATGGACCCAGATGACAAACAATATCTGACAGAGATACCAGAAACAGGAATATGGTTTAAATACAAATAATTAAAAATACAATTTCATATAAAATTGTAGAATTAAAGAGACAGAGTTTGTAAATAATATATAAAATAGACAATTTTGTAGGTAGTACAATTGACATACTCGTACGTATTCTTTAAAACAACTAAAGCCAGAAACATTAGCATATAGATATTGAAAATCAAAAAAATTAAGTAAGTAAGTAAATAAATACATAAATAAATAAATAAACAAACAAACAAACAAACAAATAAATAAATAAATAAATAAAAAGCTTGTACAAGAATAAAGTACATAGAAATTGCCCAAAAAATTCTTAGATTCCCTAAATACTTTAGGATTGTCTTCGCGAATTACATAAGTAAGGATCAGAGTGAAGGTATGTAAGAATGTTAAACATTTTTATACCACGTTGCAAAACCTGGCAATGCCACCAATGAGGGCAATGCCACCAGTGAGATCGCAATTGGGTCTAAGCATAATATATATTCGATTAAATAACTCATTCCTCTAAGGGATTTCTGGTCTGCCGTGTAAATGAAGCAAATGTACACAAATACATTTTAAAACAATCTCTGATAGCGATAATAACAGCCACACAAAAACACTTCCGAAAAGTTTTTCCGTCAGATATGCAGGTGAAAAAAAGAGATGTCCGAGACTAAAAAACATTTCATAATCATCTTCAATTCTGGTAAATGGCGGTCACTTCCATAGATATTTTCAGGAGTTGGCACTGTTGTAAAAGAAGCCGTCCAATTGGGTTTTATGAGAATGGTGCTTAGGAATGATATTCAGTCACTACGAGGTAAATGCAGAGAATACGTTTCGGCAAATTAATACAGAATTTTCATTTCGAATGCGATGGGCAGGCATGGCATTCAAGACTCCCTCCCCGGATCCACCACTGTATTAGGGATAGTTGTTTTACTGCATTTGATTTACAAGTCTGAATCATTATCCATTACGTGGCCCCGGGTTGGATTCCCGGTCAGGCAAGATTGTAGCGTGCGTTTTCGTTGCAATGTTCAGGTACATGTTGCTGGGTGACGATGCGAAAATTCACTTCTCAGGTTGAGAAGAGCGGAATACGGCGTGGAGATGTCTACGTGCTAACCACACGTACCCCCTTAACCCATGGCCGCGAGGCAGGGACGTCTCCGGTAGGCCTGAGCCCCTTCTCGGGCCGTCGCGTCAAGTACATTCATTCTTAATACTGTACTTGAAACCCCCAACATTACTTTTACAAATCGATTGTGGGAAGGATCACAGGGGACCGACTCATTACACGACAGAAGGAAAACAATCATTTTCGTTTTGAGTGCATTTACTATTTCACATCTTGTGGAGCTTTCCGCCCACATCTCTAGTTTCAAAAACAAACAAAAATTAAGAACGCGAACTGGTACACAACCAAACGCACCCAGAATCACTCCGCCTCCTCCACACACCGAGCGCACCCCGACGAACGCACCCGACGAGAAAACGCCCGCGCAAGAAACCGGAGGGGGAAGACGAACGAACATTTTCCGCGCACACCGCCGCTCATTTACGATTGTCCACCCTCCCCCGGGCCCGGGAGGCAGCATCGACGAGAGAAAGCAGCGCCAGGCGACGCAAATTGATTTCCGAAATTATTTCGCCATCGCGACGCAGGCGTACCAACCGCGCGCGCGCGCGACCCCGCAGCGCGATTTACGGGTTTACTTAAATAATTGGCGAGGGCCTGCAGATCCCGCAGCCGTCCCTGACACGCCCACACGCAACGCGTTTTCCCAGCGCTAAGCTCCGACCATCAGGACAACCAACCCCTCCTTTCCCACCGCGTCTTTTCTCTTTACTACCCCCCCTCACCGCCCCCCACCCCTCGCCTTGAGGTACCTCCCCCCCTTCCCCCGCAGGCTTTTCTCCTGAGGGAAGCGAAAGGCCGCCTGCGTGTACTGTTTATCTACGTACAAGTCGTTTCATATTAAACTTTCGGGTGCCCCCTTCCACGCCGGGGTCCCCAAAAATAAATAAAAGAGACGTAGAATGAAAAGTAAAAAAAAAAAAAATGGGGGTGAGAGGGTGTGCGGCGGGGGGGGAGGAGGGGTATTCTTCGTCGTCGTAGGTGGTGGAAGAGAGGCGTGGAGGCAAGACACGGAGGCGGAGGGGGGACAGGGGGGGCGAGGGAGAATCGAGATAGGGTGGCACTTGCTCCAAGCTCCCGCGAAAGAAAAGAATGCGGAGAACTCCTAAATATAAAAAAAAGTTAATGGAAGCGAGCGTGTGTGTGTGCGCGAGCGCTCTCTCCTCCCCCCTCTCGCCCCCCGGCCCCCGCCTCCTCTTCCCCGCGTCGCCGCCGCCGCCGCCTCGCCCTGGCAACTCTAATGTGCAATGAAGAGGGAGGAATCGTTTTGTTGGGCGGGGGCGCGGGGAGGGCAGGGGAGGGAACTTTAATTTCACTTGAGACGTGGGGAGGACTCCCGCGAGGGGCGGGGCGCGCGGGGCGCGGGGCCCGGAGGGGGGGAGGGGTAACATTTTACAGGCGCACGTGCGGAGTAGAAAGAGAAGTCACTAATTAGAAAGAAAAGGACGGGCGCTTCGGAGCCTCCCGCCCTGCCAGGCAGCGCGAGGCGAGGCGCGGCGCGGCGCGACGAGGGAGGCGGCCTGGGAGAGAGGAAGGTTTTTCAGGGCGGCGACGACGCCGCTGCTTCTCCTCCTGCTGCTGCTACTGCAAGGTGGAGCGTCGGGGACGGAGAAGGAGCGTCGCGTCCGTGTGTGTGTGTGTGAGTGCGAGGGAGGGCGACGGCCGGCCGGGGGCGTGGAGGGTCGGGGCGGGGCGGGGCAGGGCGGGGCGGAGTTACTGTGTAAAAGAGCTGAGAGGGGAGGAGAGAAGAGTTGAAATTGACAGTGACAGAGCAGGCGGCGGCGGGAGGCGCGGCGCGGAAGGGCGGCGGCGGCGGCGGCGGCGGCGGCGGCGGGGGCGGCGGCGGCGGCGGCGGCGGCGCCGCTCGCAAGAAGAAAAGAAGGGGTTGCCGCCTCCGTCGGCAAGGGCGCGGCGCGGCGCGGGGCGGCGCGGGGCGGCTGGGCTTCGCCGAGGGGTGAGCGAGCACGCACGCGCCCACGCTCACGGCACGCACACGCCGGGGGAGAGGCACGCATCGCCGCCAGGCCGCGGCCGTGCCGTGCGCGTGTGCCAAGTGGGGAAGATGTTTTCCTCCCGAGCTGCCCGTCTTCGCGCTCGGATTTCTCGCGGCTGCCGATGGGCAGGGATGTTGACGTTGTCTCACGTGTGGGGTTGGTAGGATTCGAGTTAGGATGGAGGTCGAGAGATGTTTTCTTCAAGCAAAGATGTCTCGGTGACTTGAATTTGGATTGCTGTTCACAGTGTTTCTCTCACTAAGGATTTCTAACGTCTTTCAATGGGCAGGGTTGTTGAGGGTGTCTCTCTACGTTTTCTCACTTGTGGGGTTGGTAGGATTCGAGTTCGGGTGGATGTTGAGAGATGTTTTCTTTTAGCAAAGATGTCTCTTCTTATTTGAAGTAGGATTGTTGTTGAATGTGTTTCTCACATCAAAGATTTCTAACGTCTTCCGATGAGTGATGTTGCCGGTGTAGCCCGTGTTTTATAACGCGTGGGGTTTCGTCGGATTTCAGTTGGGATGGATATTTTCTTTTATTAAATATATCTCTACGATTTGAATTAGGATTGTTGCTCAGAGTGTTTCTCTCACCAAGGATTTCTCGTGTCTTCGAATCGGGAAAAATGTTGACGGTGTTTCTGACATTTCCTCTTACGTAGGATACCTTCTCTTGGATTTGTGGAACTATTGAGAGTTATATTAAAAAATAGGATTACTGTTGAAGACCTGTTTCTCAATATGGACGTTTTCTTTATTCATCGATTTAGGATTGTTGTAGAGGAGTGTGTTTCTCAGACCAAGGATTTCTCTCATCTGCAATTGCGGAAAAATGATGGTGTTTCTCATATTTTCTCTCATGTTGCATCTCTCGTCTTCAAATTGGGATAGCTGTTGATAGTGTCTTTTGCATTACTAAGGTTTTTTTAATTTTTCGCCTTAGGATTGTTAGGAGTGTGTTTCTCACACCCAAAATTTGTGTCATCTTTGAATGATTATGAGAGCTTCTTCCATACTTGGGATTTCTATCTATCTGGATGATCCATGCGTTCCAAGTGAAGAACATTGAATGACAGTGAATATATTTTCATCACATTTTTACTCCTTGGAGTTCTCTCACCTTCGAATCAAGTTTGCATAATATTGTGTGTAAATCGCACGATTATCTCATCTACAAAAAAGAAGTACTGATGGCGACGGGGGTCTTTCCTTTTTTTATCGTCCTTAAGATTTATTTCGTGAAAGTAAAGAATTATACTCAAAATAATGTTGTTGAGGGTGTGCTTCTCACATTTTCCCAGACGCAAAGTTTTTCTCTGACTCAAATGAGGAAACAAATGAGGGTGAGCTTTTCCAATCACAGATTTACCTCGACTTTTAATAAGGATTGATGTTGAGGGTGCGTCACACTTCTATTACCGTCGAAGGCAACTACTCGTTGACAATGGGGTGATTTATTTTTCTGACTTTTTCTCTGTTTCTTTGGCTGTGTTTTTTGTAGTGTCTAATTCTTTCCCTTACTTCCATGTTCTACCATGTATAGTTTTACCGCCTATGAAGATGTTTTTTTCCTAGAGATCATCTCATCGTCACTGTATTCTTTTTACGTGAACATTGTTTCTAAACTGTGGTCTATCTAAAGACCTTCAAGGAAAAGATCCCACACCCTTTTTCATAAATTCCATTGCTCTATTATCTTGTGTCTCTTCATTTACGGTACGCTTGTATATAAAGAATAAACGCATTGCAATACCTGTTAAAAATTGTAAATTGCAATGGACGTATATGGAATTAAATTTGTATGTTTATCAACGAGCAAGAATCTCTCTCTCTCTCACACTCTCTCTCTCACTCTCTCTCTCTCTCAGGCTGACTCCCTCTCCTACTAGATAATTCTTAGCAATTAAACTTGGAAAATGTGACATTACATTGGTGAACATTCGTACAGATAACTAAAAAGTTATATCTGGAGCTATGAAAAGGTTACCTTCATACAAAATCTAGAACCCATATGAAAAATATATCGTTTCGGACGCGTAACTCCAGAAAGCGATTATATTGGACATAACCATCAAAGCCTAACCTCAAAGTTTACTTCCAGTGACAGTGGCAATCACTACCTTAACTAAAAGAGGTTAGCAATAATAATAATAATAATATTAATAATAATAATATTATTAATAACAATAATAACAATAATAATAATAATAATAAAAATTGGCAGATAATATGAAGTTAACACGGCTGTGATTTTGTTTATGAAAAAGTTCATAACTTCATTTATGCAAGATTATTAATGAGAGTAATATATTTTCATTAGCATTTCCATAACACTGAATAACCAAATCTTAGTTTTTAGTTTGTTCAACGTTTTATAACAACACTACTTTAATATTGGATGCCATGCTTTATGTGACCAACTTCTCAGCAGAGAAAAGTCAAGAACGGCCATCTCTCGATAATCAGCGTTACACTCTGCCCCGTATTTCTGAGACCAATAGTGTTCTATTAACTCTTGTTTGAGTGTGTAGTATGAAAGAGTACAGTTTATAGGCAATAATTAACTAATATAAACTAATAAATAATGAATAATGAAATAACTAATTAATAATAAAATAACTAACTTAAGCCCTAATAATTACATCGTACAAAAACGGGAGAGGTAGAATTTACGATACGGATAATCGAAAAAACTCTGAAAGATAGATTCAAGTAATGCCGTATTAATTATACAAGGCAACTGTAATGATAAGATTAAAAATTTTAGAACAATATAATCACCATTTTTTGTAGTGAAACATTTGAACATGATTTGGAAAATGTTTTTATTTATCAAGATCTGTACATGCAAGCACACGATTGTTGTAGTGGTCTATCGCAGGAAATCCTACCATTCACCTTAAATGGAACATGGATGCGATCAATTTTTAATCACTAAAGGGGTGCATGTGCACAGACAATTGCTCGACATCATGTGAATTTACACTCACAGGCCTTCACTTTTTAAAACTCTCTCTGATCTTGGAACTTACGAGAAATACTTAGAAAAATCTTTGCTTCGTAAACTATAATCTCGCATTTACATGCTTTCCCCCCCTCTCTCTCTCTCTCCCCCTCTCCCTCTCGTTTGTTGGTGAAGCAAATCTTTTCGATTGATCAATTGCAACCGACACTTCAAAACAAAGCAATACCAACAATTGAAGTTGCTCCTGAACAAAGTAATTAACAAATGAAAGAACATAGGCGTTTAATCTGTGAATTTGAAGATGTTATGAAATACTTGTTCTATAAAACCGAATAATAATAGCAAGTAAAACCATCTATGACTACTAATCAATCAGTGCCCAACTACCTTTCACTTGAAGGAAAATACTACAAAATCTAGATGAGGAAAGCCCATTTTTCTTTCCAAACGATAACTGATTCAAATAGGAGCGTTAATGCAATCTACATTGCAATATTTAAAAAATAAAACATTAGTTTTAGCTGATGCCTTTTTAAATAAACACAGCAACAATTTGGTTTAAAATCTCAAAAATAAGGATGCAATTACAAAATCAGAAGAAAACAATACCATTTAAATGAAGTTATTCAGTGAAAGTGAATGTATTAATACTCAGTCATATAAATAACGCAACTTAAAAGAGAAGGTTCAATGTGTGAAAGAATCATTACCACATTCTCAACATATTAACGACTTCTAAAAAAGCAGAGTCTTCCTAAACAAATTGGAACTATTTGTCTTGAAGCACACTTGGACAACGCTACTGTCAATTTACAACTGTTAGTAGCCATTCGAAGTGACTTGAGGCGGTATCAAATTACTCCCACGACGCTCATACATACATTCATTTGGATGAACTACAGGTGTTAGTAAAGGGCCGTGTGTGTAGCGCGGGGCGATGTCTTGGCAACACGCTGTCAACGCCGCTGATTACTACCTTCAGAACGGGATGACAGCAAATAGCCACTGTCGATGAGATTATAAAGCCGTCCAATTGACAGGTGCTAATTACACTTAGATGGAAACTTCCAGGTGAGATTAAGGTTGTTAGTGTTTTTCTTTCAGATCGGCACGTGGACAGCCGGTGCAAGATAAACCAAGTGTTGAGCCCGAGAGGGAGGGAGAGAGGGAGAGAGAGAGAGAGAGAGGGGGGGGGTGGAGAGAGAGAGAAGGGGAGTGAGAGAGAGAAAGACAAAAGGAATGACCGCCAGGAGATGCCACGAGAAAAAGGAAAAAAAAAGAAGTCACTGTGGGAGAGAGGATATTACGTAAAGAAAAGATGTCAAGAAACAAAGCGGTAAAAAGTCCTTTCTACCGGTACAGTTATAATGAGAGATTGTTCCCGAGATATGGGGGCTACGAATCCCTTTCTGGCCCTTTTCTTCCAAATGAGATGTAGCCACCCGCCTGTCTGCTTCATGCGGTAGCCACGAAATACACACTTCACTGAGCTCAACCGCTACCTTTGTGCACGTGGTTGGCTTCATGTGAATGCCTATTAAATAGAACATAAGATATTGGGAAGAAACACACAAGAAAATAGTTAAATCAATTCACATTCCAATTGAGAAAATAACTTACAGTTTCTGCTCTTATTTATAGTTGCGGTGATTGTCTTAGGACAGAATAAATGTAACAATCAAGTAACACATTGAAGTCGCTACAAAATAACCTCTCAGGTACAAACCATTCAAAAAAACTATTATATCGTAACAGAGAAACATTCAAATTTGAAACAACATTAGTTACGATTGTTGGTTCGGGAATTTTTCGTTTACATTATTAAAAATACCAGTATTGTCACTTTTGAAATTGTGAACTTTTTTCGAGAGAATTTAACAATTATCATTGGATTTTAAATATGACACACTCTGTTACATATGTTAGTATCTAATATAGCATATATATATTGCAATATTAGATACTAACATGCCCTGGAATACTAACATTGACCTTTTATCGTACCCTTTATCTAATTTCACGTTTTAATATTCAAAATTATGATTAAATTTACGTCTCTAAGCCAAGTCTAAAAATTAAAACTATTTTCCAGTGCCACAATCTTTTCTAAATTGAATTACAACTTCATACTAAATTGAAATATATTAATAAAGTAATTTTAATTGCCATTCACTGAACTAAATGAAATTAGTTGTCCTACTGATCTGAAAACCTCAAGAGATAAATCAATTTAAGAGTCAATCGGACGTTCCTATAAGTTGAATGAAACTGTAGAATAATATTCCAACAGGATACTGGGACGTTATTTTAAATAGCGGACCAGAGCCTGCACGCAATCCTCCCTTCCCGAACCGGTTTCCATTTACATTCTCGGGACCCAGCTTTTCACTTAGCCCTTTATGGTGCCTTCTCCAAGGTGTTTGAAGTCGCTCATAATACCAAGTATGATCATATAAGGATGAAAACCATTGGAAGCTCCAAAGAAAGAAAATAATAATGAGAAAAAAAGAAAGAAAGAGAGAATAAATATATCATCAAAGCAGACATGAATTACGTTATTGCAAAATTACTTGCTCAATTCCTCATTTTGTGAGATAATCTATTTTCTTTAAAATGAGATCTGCATAATTTCGATGATTAACACGCGCACACACACGTGCACACACACACGCACACACACTATTCACCAGTGGCGTCATTTTAAATTGGTGTATCTGTAGAGGTGTTCAGTTCAGCCGACCAAAATTTGCCGTTTAGAACAATGAAAGATATTGAAAACTACTTTCGTAATTTATTTAAATACATCAGGGTATTCTAATTTAATTTAGTGGAAAGTATAGCATTGACGTTTGGTTAGAATTTGTAGACTTGACTTAAACATGTAAGTTTCACATTTGCTGCCCCACAGAGTGACCATCATTTTTATTGTTTCCGCTGACGTTACTTGCTGTCTTGTTAGGTAAGCGTTAAACATATTATACTTCGTTGAAGTAAATACTTCTACGTCAGTGACACTCGAGTTTTGGGGCTTTCGTTCACAAATATTAGGCGGTTCCATACGTTTCATGAATGATGATTCCATGAGTTTGGGAAATAATATGAAAAGTTGCATAGTGGCACAGTTTTTCTGTTTGTATCAAACGTAGAAGTTAGTGAGGCGTGAAACTCATGGAACCATTCACATATCGCAAGCAATTTTTTAACGAATTTAAAAAATACAAAATTATGACATTTTAATCTGTTTAAATCCCTGAAAATTTCAAGATTATTTTCCATCTGACGACACTGGTTGATTAGAATGTTCCACGACGTTCTGCCCAATATTAGCACTTCTGCCCCTAAAATATCGATATTCCAATATTTTGCGAGGTCGAAATCGGAATATAGTAAACATTCAATATATTTTGGTAGAACCATTCATCAGTTTTTCTTTCAGATTGTTCCACAAGATGAAAAAGAAAATAAGTTAATTGAGCGATTAAATATGTCTATATTTTAACATACGTAATGTAGGCAGACCCAAGTCTCACATGCGGTTCTTTATATTTCCTTATACTGTGTGGTTTAAAATGTAAATAAGCTGTAATTAATTTCAAGCATTTGCATTTACTCATTACACTCATACATTTTTTGCAAATACCTCTTATGCTATCAAGTAACCTCACTGCCCGGAATATATTGCTTCGAGTATAATGCAGCGGCAAATTCTCTCAATGAGATGTGGAGTCTCTTCAATTTGAAGGCAGTAATCAGACACTGACACTACGTGCGCAGACCCGCCTTGGCTATCATCTCAAGGAATGTGAGCTTCAAACATCCGCAGTGATTCCATAATAAAAATTAGTTTGTCCCAAGTCACGGACAATAATTAACTCTCTCATAATTTGAATGGGAGTTGAATTACTTTCATGACATACTTTAAGAGTAATTAAATTGGAAAGCAGTCATTCTTTCCTATTAACATTACCATAACGAAACGTTACCATATAAACATTAACATTACCATATAAAAATATTAATATTCTTATACTAAAAGAAATGAATTTGAAAGAAATGAAAAGGAATTCGTTGTTACCCTGTCATCACATCGGCCTACTCCACCTCTCTCCACTATCCTGTTAAATTATATCCCTTGGTAAAGACTGAAACCAAAAGTTAGAATCGCTGGCTTGGACAGCCGAGGTCGTAGCTGCCCGGCTCGAAAGGTCACGGGTTTCAATCCTTCCTCGGGCATGGATGTTTGTGTCTGTTCGTGTGGCTCGTACGTTTTATTCCAATAGTTACCCCCAAAGTTAAAACAATCTCAGTGGTTACTATATGACCAAATTATTAAAAATATATCTGAAACGATAATTATTTTTTAATTTCTTAAGACAAAGCGCTGTCTCGGAATAAATCCTTGACGCGACTAGCGAAGATTAATAACCAATATAATAGTACGTGAAAAATAAATTCGTAATATTCGTACAGAAGAATTCCATTCTTACCTACGACAAAGACCAGATGTTATGAATTATGCCTTAGCCTTCAGAAAAAAAAACCCTCCGTATCCAACCCTGCTAGTCGACGTATGGGGGAGAACAAAGTAGCCTGGTGCATACGCGGCCCTGCTTCTTAATTAGCTCAGGCCCGACCTCGCCACTCCCCGCGCCCCACCCCCAACTCCACCCAGCGGAGCGAAACACCCCCTCCGAGCCTGCCCCCCGCCCTCACCGCCAGCCCCGTCACCGTCCTCACCATCATCGCCCCTGCTTCCACCCCGTCCTCACCGCCAGCGCCTCCGCTCTCACTGCCAGCGCCTCCGCCCCCTCCACAGTCCTCACCGCCAGCGCCTACACCTTCACCCCGTCCTCCCATTTCCGTCCCCGTCCTCACCGCCAGCCCCGCTCCCGTCCTCATCGCCAGCGCCTCCGCCCCCGCCCCAACCCCGTCCTCACTGCCACTGCTCCCGTTCCCACTGTCAGCGCATCCGCCTCCTTCCCCGTCCTCAACGCCAGCACCTACGCCCCCACTACGAGCACCCTCTACCCCTCCCCCGTCCTCACCGTCAGTGTCTCCGTCCTGCCCTGTCCTCACCGCCTCTGCCCCGTCCTCTCCGCCAGCACTTACACCTCCATTACGAGCTCCTGCGCCTCCGCCCCCGACCTCACCGCCAGCGCCTCCGTCCCGCCGTGTCCTCACCGCCACCGCCCCCGTCCTCACCGCCAGCTCCTACGCCCCCACTATGAGCACCTACGCACCCGCGCCTCCGCCCACGCTCCCCAACGCCCGAGTCTCCGCCCCTTCCCCTGTTCCCATCGCCTAATCCACCTCACACTTCACCTCTGCTTCCGCCCAGGCCCATTCTTCCAAACCTTATTTTGCAATATTTTTTATCATTCTTTAGATGGAGAAAGTATCAGCCACATCATGTTCCTTGATCTTTTACCCCAATTTACGAGAGATATTGGTTGCCGTAGACGTGTAGTACTACGAAGACAATGCAACAATCATCATTTCTGGTCATTGGGTTCCCACATTCGTACGATGCCTACCATCTCTCTCAATCATAAAAATATTACATAGAAAAAGATATTTCAGTAAGACAAGCAATATTAATAATGAATCTTGAATTAATAAATATTTTATCAATTTTATTTGTAATTATGTACATTTTTTGGTGTGTAAATGTTATATAAACAGAAGTGTACTTTGAAATTACACATTCTATCCTTTTTTTTTTGCATATTTGTTACATATTTTTGTCATTTTCATTATATATTTACGTACACTTTTTCCCACTTCATACTACTACGTGTTTCTCCGGATTCTAGTCGTCACCAAGCCCCCTCGTCATGCGCAACTTGCCTCCGCCTGCTGGGTGTACATCCCCTAGTCCAACCTCCAACCTCCCACCCGCGCCTGCGTTTCCGGCTCCACCCCCCCCCCTGCTTCCGTCGCCGCCGCCTCGACCACCGACCACACGCCGGAGGCGGCGGCGAACGGCGCGCGAGAAGCAGAAGGTCCCCGCGTTTTACGCGTATTAAGCTACCCTCGCGAGCAGACGTATGTGAGCGAGGTCAAGGATTTTGCACTTCCCTCCGCTCTGCAGGATACGCCTGCCTTCGAGGGCTGCGTGCTCTTGTCTTTCGTTTGGCAATTCGTTAGGTTGGCCAACTGTTAGGTTTCAACTTCCATTTAAAAATGTCGTAAATACATTTGAATTCGTGCAAACAAAAATGTGCGATGTCACATTTTGCCAGAATTAAGTTAACTGTGAGAAACTCTACGTGTAGAGTAAATTATAAATTCAACTTCCTATTCATAAACATTCGTTGTACGTAAACTCCGTGACGCATGTAGAGTGTCCTTCAACTATTAATGTTAAGAAATATTATCGATGTTCGGAACTTAAAATCTATTTGTTTGCTGTTCAAAATTTGAAGCTCCTGGACATCAAACTTTCAAGTTTTCTCCGATTCATTTGAAGTGGACTGTTTAATCGGAGCAAACATGAAAAGAAAGTGGAGTTATTTTCAGTATCTATGCTCTTCTATTCACCAGTTTCATTTAAAGTAATCTTTTAATTTTCATGATTCCAGGGTTTTTTCTTTCTGTCGTTCTCGTCAGTGGTTACATTTATGAAAATCTGAGAAGTATACTCGTGATACACATTCTAAGCTTGAAAAACCTTCAAATATTTCCCTGAACAAGCGAAACAATTTCTGGATACATACACATTACAACTGGTTTTTCCGTTTTTCATTTTTGGTTTCTCGTTTTACAATAGTCGATCATCTTTACCAACAACGACTCTGATTCTAATATTATAACAACCAATCTTTACCATAAATACTTTTCAAACTATTAAATCGAATTGAGTGTGAATATTTCCAATTATTTGTCTGAATGATACAGAACAAAATATTCATAAATAAATTAGTTCAAAGAACAACATACATTCTGTGACGATTCTTCAAAAACACTCACATGCATGATTCTAAAAATGCACATATCAAAGTACGGGCAGACGTTGTGTATGTAAAGATACGATTGCAATGGTAATTCAAACTATAAATCGAAATGAGCTGCATACACACATTGACATAAACGATTCGACTATCGTGAACGGTCACGTTTGAAGGGGGAGAAACTGCATAGTTTTTCGGTGTCGGGAGGGGATCTAGGGGTCACTTACCGCTAGCGATTAATGATGTCGGCAGGTCGACGGTCGAAAGCTACTGGTCCCAGGCGGGCACGGCGAAGCTCGTGGCTCGTGCGTCTGCAACACAAGAAACTGTTAACTTGGAGAACCATGCACCCGATTGGACAATGTAAAGAACTATAAAAGAGAAAAATGCAGATAGTAACGAATTAATTCGATGGACACAACTTTGGAAAACGAAATAGATTGTGTCCAAAGTCCATAAATATCAACTTTCGTATTTCTTAGGGAAGTCGAATTCACTTTTTAACGCCGCAATATACAAAGTATCTTCATGTTCTATTAAGGGTTGTCGCAAACATTCGAACTTTGTCTATATACGTTATTATTTAAATAACTACACAATACATATGTAGTAGACAAAAAGTTTTATATTACATAAGCAAATAAATATATTTTCAAACAAAATTATGAGATACGACAATGTGTATGGCGTAACACACAAGTAACTTAAGTTGGAGTGGGGGTAATTAAATGACAGCATTAATAAAATTGTTTTGTAACATATTCTTATTAATTTATCACTGTTATTATTACATTGATAATTTATTCCCATTATTAAATATAGAATTATTAATATTTTATTACCATAGTCATCTTGGATGAAAGATAAATTGAAGAAATATTTATTGCCAAAAATATTAATAAAATGGTTGAGCAGTTTCGTTCTCGAATTTGAAGAATGACGCCAAAGCTACTTGATTCCTAACAGACTGGAAACACTAAACACAAAGGGACACTTCAGCAGAATATGCAAATTTTAGAGAAGGAAAGAGAAGCATTGAGAAGGGCCACTTACGCCGGGAATCATAATGAAGCCTCCTGAATTCAGATTCCAGTGCAGACAGAAGAACTGAAGTGTGCTCGTAGTTAGTAGTGTGCTAGCGGTTTCTTTCATCTTATTCTATTTGGTTTATTTATCTCAAGAAAAATTTGTCAGAACACACAAATACCTACACTAAGCAAGAGATATTAAAACAAACCACTTTTAATTCATAGTACTACCGTACGAGCAAGAGTGTTATTGTAAATAATGAAAAAATACCTAGCTACCTTCACAGGACATTGACTTTAGCAGGAAACTTTTCATTTAGCTGGATAAAGTAGCTTAGGGCGGTCGTCGTGTACTTCTCAGACTCTCTAGGAGGTTGGGATTGTTCTCGACGCGATCACGTACCTGTTGTGCCACAAACCTCCTCTACTTCCTCTGTCTCGATTTTCAATTTATTATGGTACATTTTAAATAAGATCGGGTATTAAGAATCATATAGAAATAGAATAGTTAACCCAAATGTTAAATGTCGCTTATTGCAGTTCTCATGAAAAAGTTGATCTTTACGAGAAATCAATTGAAACATCAAATAATATTTTGCACTTCGCGTGGTGTACAGTAATAGAAGTTTATGCAATTAGTTTACAATGTTAAGCATTATTGCACGAGTACATGTTTTGAAAACGAGCAACGATTTGAGCGATTTTTCAAATTAGTACGAGTGCGAAAAAGGAACATCATACACGAGTTACATACGCTATTTTTTTATTACAGCATAGTAAATTCATATAAACTTCTCCAAACTTAATTTTGCGAATCAACTTACTTGTGACACCTCATGTATCTGACACCAGTGCGAGAAAATCGTGGTCGGCTGTTCTGTTTATCTGGACGTGCTTGATAAAGCAATCATTCGTGCCGTAAAATTCCCGATTATGGACAATTTCTTGCACTAGAAAAAGTCGTTGATAAAGCTGACATAAAAAAAGAATTTTGGTATTATATAGAATTAGTAGTATATTTGGGTTTTATATAGAATGAATAATAATACAAAAATGTTTTTTTTATTTAACTTCGCCCGTGACCGCCCGTAACTTCGCCCCTTCGCCCGTGAATTTCAGTCTTCCCTCTTATAGTTAATGAAACAATTCAATGAACTAGATTGTTATCGTTCAATGAATATTCCAGTAATTTCTAACCTAAAGCCATGTTTCAAGTTCTGTAAAAAGTTCGGAGTATTTTCTTTTTTTTAGAAGAGAGGTTACCATTTTATTATCAGGTTGCGAGATTTGGAAAGAATGAATAAATAGAACAGTTTATTTTAGGGCCGTCAGGCCCGCTCTTCCACCTAACCACATAACAAAAATATACATATTAGTCTAAAATGTAATTTAATCCACTCCAATGTAAACGTAATATAATCTTAAATGGAAAACAAACATAATTTATAGTTATAAACAGAAAACATCAGAGATTAAATGGAAACAAAATTACAAAAACAATGTTTGAAATACTTTTAAATTCATAGACGGAGATTAAAAACACAATTGATTATTTCTAGTTAACATCCGCAATCCAAACTTTCGTTCATTTCACAGACGTTCATCCATTCATTTACACATCTTCTTTCCACTAGCAGGGTTCCTAAGACAGCCGCGAAGAAAAAGACATTTTGACGGCGCGGATAGCTTGGTGCACTTAAACAAGTCTCGCGCTTCCTTGTACACTTGGCTACGTGTGTACGTGCAGCACTCACGTTCAACTTCGCTGACGAGCAACAACAGGCGACGCACCACCTGCTGCCCGAGACGCGCTCATCTTGCGCACACGAAACCGCCCGCTGGGGATGGCACGGCGCGCGAATTTCAGTCGGGTACGTCACGTCTGAGTTCTTTATGGGGGCGAATGTACTTTAACCGCCAAAGAACATGCAACTAACCATTTAATAAATATTAAAATAAAATTATGAAGGTTTCTTAAGAAATTAGAGCGCTTCAATACGCAAAAAAAGTTTTAGAGTATTTGAAATTAAAAAGAATAAATGGAAGTAAAGTACATTTCATGTGTTACAGCCCAAATTTGATTTACCAAAAATGATTCGTCATTTTTCAAAATCTACTAACAACATAATGCTTTGGTTAACATATTTAGTAAACTGTTTGTGAGCCTAGTTCAAATAACAGCAAAGTCCATCGTTGATGTATACAAGAGTTTTGTGTAAAATTTGCTTCTTAGTAATAAACAGACATGTTTACAAATATTTACAGACAAATATTTACAGACAAATATTACAGACAAATATTACAGACATGTTTGTCAACTTTGCGATTTGTGTTTTCGCAAATTTGAATTTCCCGTAATTCTTTTGCTACTATTTTTCAGGCTTTGTGATACTACCTACAAACAACCTACCTACTACTATGACAGTTTGAAATTTTGACAGTAAATTCCCGTTGTTGTGCGATGTTTCTGGGTGAATGGAAGGAAGTTTTGGTTTGTCGAACTAATGTTCATGTGTCACCTTTAAATAAAGTACATTTTTGTGATTTATGCACTATGATTGGTAATGAATTTTAAGTGTTGGTAGTGGTGTGTCAATATCGACAGAAATTGAGATATTCTAATTTACGTAACCGTTACTGATGCGAGAAAATACGCTCTGCTGTAGCACTACTCGTTTTCGTGCTTGTAGTGATTTTACGATGTACGCGATCACTCTAACGTCCCCTACCGCCGCAGTTACTTTGTCCGCGTTTTCACTCTTGCTTCCGTCCTCCCCTCCCTTCCGTTCTCACCGCCCTTCCCCTCCGGCCCGTTTTTCCTCCAGGAGCAGCATCAGCGGCGGCGACGACGGTGGCGGCGACGGCGGCGGGGGCGGCGACCGCCGGCGTACAACTCTTTTGTAGCCCGGTCTTAATTTCCTGGTCCCTGGAGACGCGCGCGCACCGGGCTGCGGAGCGCGACCCTCCGTCGCCCCCGCCCCCGCCACCGCCCGCGCACCTCCCTGCCGCCACCCCCGTCCCCAACCGTCACCGTCTTCCCCGCCCCGGCGACCGTCTCCCCCGTACCCGGTAGTGATCCATCCTCCTTCGCTGAAGCCTCCGACGCGCGACGTAGGACCCGCCACCGCCCTCTTCCCTGCCACCGTCTTCTCGGCCTTCTCCTCGGTCTTCGCCTTCTCTTCCACTTCCGTCTTCTCTGCCTCCTCCTCCACCTTCTGCCCCGCCTCCGTCTTTTGCTACTCTTCTGCCTATGCCATCTCCTCCGCCTTTGCTTTCTCCTCCGCCTTCTCCTCTTCCTATGGCTTCTGCCCCACCTGCGCCTTCTCCTTTCCCCTCCGCCATTTTCTCCGCCTTTTTTCTCCTACTCCTCTGCCTATGCCCTCTCCTCCGCCTTTGCTTTCTCTTTTGCCTTCTCCTCTTCCTATGCCTTCTGCTCCGACTCAGCCTTCTCCTTCCCCTCCGCCATCTCCACCGCCTTCACCTTTTCCTCCACCTTCACCTTCTTCTCCACTTTCGCCGTCGCCTTCACACTCTCCTAATCACATACTCATAATCAAAATTGATTCATTGCTATTGGATTTATCTCCAATTACTGCATATCCAAAAATACAATAGATAACTTTTTTAACAGCTTAATTTTCTATCTGTTCCATTCACGGATTTTACAGAGATTAGCATAACTTAATTCCAAACCTGGGTTAGGGCATAGGCAGGGGGGAAGTCGTGTATTCGAAGTTCCCTCTCACTTTGTTACGTTTCTCTTAAGTTTGTGTTTGAATTATTTTCTTAAAAATTGTTATGAATTTGTGACATTCAAAACGAAACTCTCATATTCCATGAAGGTGCCTTGTTCTCTTTCAATTACGCAACGAAAATTAGCAATACAGGCGAAACAAATAGAGCACCGGTCAAATGAAAGGCGGGGAGGCGGGAGCGCCCGTAGAAATCAGCAACGAAGCGGCTTCGCCGACCACAAACCCCACACGATTCGACCGGGAATCCAACCCAGTTCCCAACGGTGACAGGACGAGCGGTCTGACTTCCTCCACCCCGAGCCACCTCCACCACCAACAGTGACTCGACCTTCCCGCCTTCCCTCTCCATCTCCTCCTCCGCATCCGTCCACGCAACCTCCACCTCCTCATCCCTCCACCGGCACATCCCCTCAGCTGTCCGCGGCCAAGGTCTCCCCCTACCCTCCCTCGCCCCTTGCGGCCTGCACCCTCACCGTGCGTGTGTTGAGACGCGCGCACGCGCCCACACGCTCTCGTGTGTGTGTGTGTGTGTGTACAAGGGCAGATGCGAGGATCTCCTTAGGGCGGCGCGGCGCCTGCCCTTCCCGCCTGCCTGCCCCCGGCTTCCTTCCTTCCGTCCTTCCTTTTCCTTCCTTCCTTCCTCGCTGTCTTCCTTCCCGGCTCCGTTGCTTCTTCCTCGGGGTCGGGCCGGGCCAGCGCGGCGGGGGGGGGGGGGCGGTTGGTCCCCCCCGTCGTCGTACAAGTTGACAGCCCGCCCGGCTCAAGAGCTCACACTTACACCCGCCCCCGTGCGACACACGCACACGTCTCCGCACCGCCCGGCCCCCCCTCCTCACCCCTCGCCGGCCGCCTTCGCCCCCGCGCCGGCCGCCGGCCGGGTGGGGGAGTCCATTATTAATGACCCAAGGGGTTGGGTGAGCAACTCCGAAAGGGCTGCGCTGAGGAGCCACACACACACACACACACGCCGACGCACGCACACATGCGGAGCCAAGGCGGCCGACGCGGCGGCGGCGGGGGGGGGAGGGCGGAAGTGGTGTGGATCTGTTCGTGGGATGGCGGTAGTGGTGGGGGTAGTGGTGGTGGGGGTGGTGAATGTGAGGGGTGATGGCGGTGGACGAGAAGGAAGAGGTTGTAGAAGTGGTAGTGCTGGTTAGTAGGGGTCGTTGCGACGGTAATGATAGTGGTGGTGTTAGTGGTAGTAGTGATGGTAGTGATAGTGTGGTGATGGGAATGGCAGTGGAAATAGTAGTGGTAGTGGTGATGGTAGTAGTAATAATTATAACAGTGGTAGTAGTGAAGGTTAACTGAAGTAGAGGTGGTGGAAATGGTGGTGGTGGTGGTCGTGATAATGGTGGTAGTAGTGATAGTGCTGGTCGCGGAGGTATTTTAGGTCACAACAGTAATAGCGAAGATACGTGTGTTGCGGAGAATTTTGATCAGTAATTAACAATATTGGATGGACTGCTATTAGTATGGTAACGGTAGTGGTAGTAGAAAAATACAGTAGTAAATACCGGTGAAAGCAAAGAACGGGAAGAAGAAAGAGAACGGAATGCTCGTGGATTGATTGATTCGTCATTCGGGCGCGTCAACTGCTCAGATAATTAGTACCTTAAGTGAAGTACATGTTCGTTATAGCGAGAGGTAGCGAAGATCTTCCCCAGCAGGAAGGCGCGATCCAGCACTTGCGAGGATTTTCCCTATCCAGGTATCTCACATCAGCGAGGAAAGTTGAGGAGATAGCATTAACAAAATGCTATAATATTGCTAATGATATTGGATACTTTGATGGTGAAGGGTGGAGCTGAGGGTGCGAGTAAACCTAAGCCTCCATCAGAAAACCTCGCTGATGAGCCTGTCTCTCGCTGATTGTAAATCTGTATCAACTTCTACTTGTTTCATCGTTCTCACAATGGTTATCAACGCTACGGCGACAGATTAACAACCTACACAAGACAGGATTGCGAACGTGACATGTTTACACACTAAAAGTCCCATAATGTATCAACATTCCTCCCTACCCTAATCTGAAGGGCAACATGCGAAGATTGTAAATCTACCATCGCCGACATCCACGGCCTAGCCCACCTCATAAGCCTGGCTTCCGCCGGTTAAAAATACGTCACCGCTGCTACCTGCTTCAGTGTTCGCACAACGTGGGACAGCGCAGCGGCAAATGATTTACAAGCGAGGCAGCCAGGCTTGCGAGCGCGGCTTGTTCGTGTATGGGGCCCTTTAAGGATGACGACGAAGACAGGGCATACCAGGGGCGGTCGCCAAGAAAGGGGGTGGGGGTAGTGGACGAATGTTATGACCGTGGTAGAGGGTGTAAAGATGTCATAGTGGAAGTGTTGGGCTGCCGGTAGGGCGTTCTGGGCAGCAGTAACATTCGACCAGAGGAGAACAACGGAACCACGTAGGATGAACCAACAGCAGGTACGACGGCGTTACAACGGCGTTACAGCGAGCAGGTACGACGCGTGCATTAACAAGGCGTGGAAGGTGACGGAATTAGGCGGCTCTGGCGGGCGGCAAGAAGACAAATGAAGATAGAAGTCAAGACGGTAGGATTAGTCGTGAGTAGTAGTCTGAAGTACAAAGAAGCAAGGGACACTTCGGGCTTCACATACAGGTTAGATGTCAGAGTAGGATAGAGGCGGACTGAAATGTACAGCTGACTCGACGAAAGAAGGGAGGTTGACTAATGATGTCCGACGCTGATGAGGGTGTGCGTTGGTAATGCGAATGAATGAGGCGACGCCAGGAAAAAAGGTACGGAAATGGCAAAGGGCATTCCGGCATGCAATGGATCGGAAGTTACAGCGTCAAGTAGACACGCGGCAAATGAAAAGCTAAACACTTTGGAAGTGAACGCCTCTATAAATCTGGTGTTGTTAATTGAGGGAGAAACTGTTTAAATAGTAATAAATATATTTCAGATGTGAAAATGAATTAATACGGTGAAAGTTATAGCTCTAAGAATGATGTCGAATGAAGAAATAAAAGAACATATATGAAGTTAACGCAGATGACTTATTTTATTTTTTCATCTAATTATGGCAACACTACCACATTAAAATTCTCACAAATGATGTGGAATACAAAAGAACGTTAAAACACCTCCGGAAATAAAATCAATCCTCAATGTGTGAAGAGTTGATGATTGTGGCTCTTTGTAGCTGGATATGACAAAGTGAAACAATTTTACATTTCAGACAGAAATGTAATGAGATAATGGTTCAGATAATGACAAAAAGTATAAAACTTGTTGACATTCAGTAGGTCAATCGTAGAAAAGTAGCCCCATTTAAGCCACGCGTAGGTCAAGGAAGAGAAAGGAAATATCGAGCGCGGGCCGTGCTTCGTGTGTTAGGGCGCTGCTCCGGCTTGCGCCTGGTGAAGATCGGAGAAACCACGGAAAACTACCGGTCAGAGCAGCCGGCCGCTGATTCGTCCTCCGGACGGCGACTGAAATCAACCTGGCTCTGGTCGTAGTGTCGGAAATCCTGCCACTGTCGGGACTCGAACCCAAGGATCTCCCGGTGAAAAGCACAGAAGTGTCATCAGTTGATGCCCTGAGCCAACTCCCCGGTGACTGTCAGTCTTAAGGAAGCTGGGAGTGTCTGCAAGGGAATCGTTACGTTCGCAAAGGGGCCATGCCAGTTTGATGGGTGAGGTTTGTAGCAATGATTAGAGTGGCATCCTCAATGGGGAGGAAGGAAGTCGATTGCTAGGGTGCAAGGAGAGTCTGAGAAGCAAGATGGTATTGGCGAAGGCAATACAAGAACAAGGAAGATGTTAACAACAACATGGGACAGGAACTAGGGATCAAGATTAGTGGTGGAGAAGACTGAATTGCAAACAGTTTTGTAGAAGAGATTCGTGAGTGAGTTAGTGAATGTCAGATACAGTTAGTGGAAGGGGCCAGAGAATAAGGACGGTTAACGAGGAATGTATGAGAGTTGAGTTGACAAGTAAAGCTAGTGAATGCACAGTCTGTAGTCTACTAGTATTAACTAGTATCGGTTCGGGTGGTGTATGGTGCAATTAGTTGGTGTACGTGGTTCCATTAAGAAAACATGGGATGTGGGCAATACTGAACGATATTCAAAGGTGACATGTGAGAGCGATGAACTGCAACGTTATGTTTTTTTGTTATTTAAGGTCACTGCTAGGTCATTAATGACCACTATTGCGCGTAACAGTATGGTAACTATGAGTATGACACGATATGATGATGTTAGGGGTGTGAAAGGACGAACCCAATACAACAATGCTCGAGGCGGGACTCGAACCCGCGACCCTTCGGTCCGAGATCGCTACGGCACTACTGCCTTAGCGATCTCGTCCATACAGACCGGCACCGTTACGAGTTGTGGAGTGAGTGTGGGGAGTAAATTAAGAAGTGGTAAGAGGTGGTCAAAAATATCAGTGGGAAATAATGACGGTAGGTGGACACGTTGAGGATAGTGAATTCGAAAGTCATGAACGCGCACGAACAATTGTTCGGACAAACGCACTCGAGCATATGTATGGACGAACTCACTCGAACATTTGTCCGACCCAACGCCTCCAAACATTTCTTCAGACGAATCCGCCCGAAAACTTGTTCGGACAAACTCGCTCGAACATTTGTTTGAACGAAGTCGCCCAAACACTTGTTCGTCCGAAATTTTAAACATTTGTTCGGGTGAATGCGCCCGAACATTTATTTGACCGAAAGACTCCAAAGAATTTTTCGAATGAACGTGCCCAAACATTTGTTAGACTGAAAGCCTCCTAACATTTGTTTGAACGAACGTCTCCTAACATTCGTTCAGACGAACGCGCCCGAGCATTTGTTTGACTGAACCCGAACCCACTCTGACCACGGATGGGTGAGGACATAAGTGAGTGGGTGGCGACCAGAGTCGTGGAGTTGCAAGGGAGGTGGACCCGCCCGGGTTGTAGAAGCAGAGAAACGCGGCGCCCGACTTCCCGCGTGACAGCGGGGGCGAAGAGGACACGGGGCGGACACGGGGAAGACGGCGCGATGTGGAAGGGGAAGTTTCGCCGGGCAGCGCACACATCAATCGTTGCCAATGCAGCGTCTGTGACCAGGAGGACGTACGGCAGAGGTGTCCAACTTGCAAGGCCTCATGGGCCACAACTGAAACCTTCGACACCTGACTTCCCAGTTTTGTTGAACTTCACACATTCCCCGGCTGCTCTGATACGAGAGGAATGGGACCACGCGATATATCAGGCCATTCCATGCATAACGCAGTAAAACACATTAGAATGATATTGAACATCTGAATTTACTAGAAAAAAATTTCCTTAAATCTAAACTTAACCTTTTTTTCATTAAAGAGAGTGTTGAGCCCGACAGGACTTGTGTGCTAGGCGCACATGTTCTCGCCCGAAAGGAGGAGATAGTCTTCCACTTTACAGTAATAAACTTTCGAACGCCACCATAAATGGCACGGCGGGCCGTATGTGGCCCACGGGCCGCTTTGGATAACCTAGACGTCGGGTTTAGAGATTCTTTCTTCAGATGAAATTTTTTCTCCAGAATTAGTTCTTCAAATAATGAAGTGTACATTTCCTTGTACATGATATTATGTACTCTAATTTTGTCAATATGTGATGTCATTAAATACACTAATTTTGAGTGAAACATGGACAAATTTAAAACAAAATGTTACGACATAAAATTCCTTTCTCATTTTCAACTTGACGCCAAGCCTCTTATAAAGCCTCCTTTGCCCTAATCGAATCAATGCTTCGGCATTTCTGATTCGCGGATCCCGACGTGACGCAGTGGCAGGTTATGGAGACTAGCTGGAAGAAGAGGGGGACACTCATCCAATCAGGGGGTTCAATACAAAATAACGAAGCACCAGAGTAAGTATAAGTGTTACCCTCTACTTCCAGCTCATGACATTGGGGAATCACTTATACGTAAATCAGGAAATAAGAAATGTGCGTCTGTCAAGCGACCCAGTGGGCTGGTATTGAGCGAACGCCTGGCAATCGGCCACATAGTGGCAGCTCAGCCGACACTCTGTAGGCTTAGAAAACATTAACAAACGCGTATTTGTCCACCCTGGTCTTCACTGCTGCCTCCAATGCCACCCACGCCATCACCGCCTCCGCGGTCGCCCCAGTGTTGTGTCAAAGAGCGTGGTCCAGGGGGCCCTAAATGCTTCTTAATTGGGGTGAGGTGGTCGCAGCTGCGGCTGCTGTGGTCGCATGGAGGTTGTAAAGAAGCACAATGAAAGTTCGCGAAGATGTCGTGGATCTCTCTACACTACATACGTTAAGCAATAGAACACATACGCAATGAGGAGTACAGTAGAATCTCGCTAATCCGAAATTTCCGATAATCCGAAGAAAGTTCGTGATGGAGGACAAGTAAACAAAATAAATAAAATGTTTATTTTTGGCGAAAAGAAAGGACTTTGTAATTACTGCAGAACTGAATAACTAATTATTGAAACACATTTTTTCGCAATCAAAGTTTTTTTTTTCAACTGGTAACTAAGGTATATGTCATAAGTTTATGTAGCAGTAACTTTCACTTAGAGGAACTTGCAAAAACGTCCATCTTGTTTTGCTGTGAAGAACTAAATCTGCCTGATGATGCGATGTGATGATGCGATCTCTACACTACGTTGCCGTTTTCGCACGATACGCTGCATTGTCGGGTAAATCTATAGATGTATTTGTATACGTACAGTACATTTGTTTTGGATAATCCGAACATTTCCGAATCCGAACAGACTACACCCCCAATTAGTTTGGATTACCGCGGTTCTACTGCACCTTCAATTGCTGCAATAAGATCAGATCTTGAATGTCTAGCATATTATATGCAATTGTTCCATCAATAAAATATACTGCATGTCTCAAGTGTGACAATTGATGAATAAAGAATACAAGGATTCTTCTTAGATGATATTAGTGAATACATTTTGAAATTTTGTAATTAGTATCTAAATTACGAATTTCGTATGGACGCAGAAATCGAGAGTAAACTTGAGCAGCCTAAAGAGATGTTAGAGGTGTCAAAAGTTACGTTAGATACCCAGAATCTCGAGAAAAATACAAAAACAATGACATAGTTTATTTTTTCTAAAAAATGCAAATATTTTATTGTGTTATTCCCGCTATTCTCATACGGTGCTGCCTACGAATAAATTGTCTAACACTGTGTGTCACTACTTCGCGGATAGCCTGCTTAATGCGACAGAAAGGCTGTATAGAAGAGACCGCTCACCATTGAATATTTGCTACTCATGTGTTCCATTACATATTTTTTATATTATTGGTGTATAAAGAACTTGCACTGTATATCCGAATATGTTCTATAAGACTTCACTGCAGTTATTTCTCAACACTGCTTTGGTAAAATATTTAATAGAAGTGTGTGTAATGTATACGTGTTATAAGAGAGAGTTTTATTTGTTGATCTTGAGAGGTGTATACTAGTTTTGGAAAATTATGTTGTATGATTTTGGTCATCAGCATTTTTTCTGGCGTGAGCCTTTAGTATTGGATATTATTGAATATTATTTTCAAATGGGTTGCAGTGTTTCGTGAAGTATCGAAAAAGGTCAAATAATAATTAAGATATAAACAATAAAACACAGCCGAAACTAAGAACTCTACTGTAACTAAAACACAAATATTAAATAACTTACTTTCCCTCTTGTCTATTACGTAGATTGGAAAATGTTTCAAATTACAGACTGAATTCAACTTCTAATCATTTCGAATTAGAAAACAGAGAAACTCTACAAAGTTTATAAAAATTTTAATTTGTGGCCTGGTTTGATCATTAATGTTGTGATTTAACTGAAATTTTTAATTGAAATATTGATATTTTTGACGTTTATTAAAATTAGTTTTGCCTCCTTTTCAATGTTAAAACTGCAAATTAGAATTATTAGAATCACAACGGTTTTTCAGACCGTTTCGCACCAGTACATTATATATTTACAGTAAAATAAAGAAAGCAGTATTTGCATGGAGATTGTAATTCACCACTTGATGCAATAAACACTTCTTTGCTTTTAGTTCTCTTATCTTGAATCACTTTATAGTTCTGGTTCAGGTAGATATATTCTATGTAACAGGCTGCAAAATCGTGTAAATCAACATTGTTTTAAAGTTAAATGCAAAACCACTGTGAATGATGCATGCACAGAGATAATTTTGGTCTCTTCTCTCTTAAACGTATGATTAATTCAGTCTTTTTAACAAGTCAGACGAAACCAAGTATAAAGATTAGCACAGCACTTCTCTTTAAATATACTACTTCGTGGAGCAAATTAAACACATTCATCTATAGTGACACCATTATTTTTCTTTGTCACTATACTATCTTTGCCGTAAAACGTACCAAACTGCACTGTCTGTGTTCACATTTGTCCCGATAAGCCTGCCGGAAACTAAGAGACTCCACTGAAAGAGCGTGAACTCACAACATCCGGATTAAGGCACTCATGTACAAGATATGTGAAGCAGATACGTCAAGCGAGTAAGATCTTCGTCTTGAATTTAAAAATTGCATTATATCTGACAGGAGCCTAAAAGGACGTGTGGCACAACAGGTTTAGTTCTTTTCAGGCAGTGAGCTCATCATTTTCACCACAAACCATGACGTACTTTATTACTTAAAATGCGATAAAAAAAATTAAAAAAGTTCATACATCAAAACATTGCAAACCTGAAAACCATGCAACTGTAAACAATTCAACATCTTTTTTCCAAACTGTGTAATGTTGAAGAATGGAATATAATGTAAATATCCCGTCAATAATGGAATTAGATATTTTAGAATTAGAAATTAATATTTTCTTTTTAAAGAAGAATAACAATGCATTTGATTGATCATTATTACCTTCTGTAATATTGGGAAGTAAATATTTTGCTTCTCTCCCGTTTTCAACAGAACCTAAGCTCTTAATTTTCATGTTTTAATTTTTTAAATTTCATTGTCATCTATAAGTTCATATTTAATTAAAATTCTCGTTCGAGACTGATTGGCACTTTTCAATTGGGAAGGTTGTCAACCAAATCCATCCTCTGTCTGCAAACTATATTCACAAAATAAAACAATTTTTCTGAAGTTAAAAGCACAAGTAGTGATCACAGTTCAGAAAAGTTTATTAATTTTTTCAAAATTCTTGAACTATAAATATAAATTAGTTAAACTCGACGTGAAATCAGCATCCGTCTTTCTGAATAGATCCCTTTCCTAATATTGGACAATTTTTAATTTGTTTCGTTTTTATTAATTTATTTTGAAACGTCACAAGTGGAATTGCTTGGCACATATTGACTTTATGACTTTTAACAAATTTAAGTTCTTCCCATTCAAACATTCACAAATAAAAACTACCACAAAGTAGCCTAATACATGGTGTTTCCATTGATAAAATCAATTTTGTCAAAACTAAATCGCGATACAAAAATTAAAATCTGCCAACTAATGCGAAACAGTCTCGGTCTTCCGTGCTGCACTTGTGCAGTTGCTATATCATCTACAGCAATAGAAAACGTCTGCAGTTATTTTTAACTGCATACCCATTTTACAGATAGAATGAGAGGTATGAGACACCCAAAACTTCAAGAAACGATAAGCTTTCCTAGAAAGAGGACATATCTTCGGTAAAGGAGTGAAATTTGCTTATTTTATTTTTTATGTAATTTGCATCGACAACTCACTCTTTCCGATTACCTTGATTGATGAAATCGCTAGTCGTAGAGAATGGGTAGTCTAAAATATCGATTATACGAATCTTTTGTAACAGTCACAATATACGGCATTTCTATCTTTGACCGAATTTTATTTGTTTCTGAAAGCATTTATTCGATTGATAAATTGTACATAGGATTGAAATATTACAAAATTACTGTGTTGAAAACACATTTCTAATGGATCTAATTACAAAACACGTCTAGTAATACTAAAAATATAATATAACCAATAGATTCCAGAACATAATAATAATAATAATAATACAGTAAAGTTCCCTTAGCATTTAGAGTTTGACTTGCCACATCACAAATTTGATCCACCTAGTAATGACTCGACACAATACAATTATTACACACGTAAAATATTAGATACGATAGTGTATGTAAAAGATTTCCGGTTTTGTCAGCGAAATATACGGGGTAGACAATTTTAACAGAATAAACCCCGACTTGGTATATCTCGAAACACTGGCTTCGGGCTTGGTGAGTTTCACTTGTAGTGCATGCCGGCGATGTGTTATCGTGTGTATCTCCTCGCGAACCCATCAATAACGAAGAGGCTCCGCCGGCTCGACCCCGATCCGCTTTCTCCCCGCCGTGATCGAACGAGACCTTTGTTAGGGCGCGCAGGTCGCGATCGCACGTGTGAAGGAAAGCGATTTCAACACACGCAGGTTCCACACAGCGGGTGGAACAGTCTCACCGCAGTCAAACGTGAGGCGATGGGCGTGGACCGGGCGAGTTTGGTTGGGAGCAGGAATCCCCGCTGTCTCTGACGTGGCTCTGACCGCAAGGTCCTCGGCTTCGAGTCCCGTCGGTGGTGGACTTTCGACGCCAGCTGAGTAGCTAGGTCGAATTCTGCCGCTGTCCGAAGGAGAATTCTAGCGGCTGGCGGCCCTGATAGATGGTTTTGTGAGGTTTCTCCAGTCAATACTAGGTGAATGCCGAAGCAGTACCCTAACAAACGTGTTAGGAACCTTGCTGAGTACCCAATCGATCACAAGATGGGCGTTGCGGTTAAGTTCGACAAGTCGAGCGGCGATTCTGTGAGTGCACGTATTTTGACTCTGGCTACAGACGTTTCCATTTACAAAATAATGCCTTACTTGTTTCGAATTGAATTTATCGAATTAATTGAATGCCGAAATAAATTTTAATGAAAATAAGAATCTTGTAAACCTAATGGTTAATAATCCTCAAAGAAAATATATGTGTGTGTGCATTTGGTTTGCATGATATTTCAATAGTATTTGCTACATGCATGAAAAAATTTAAGGACAAATTTTTTTCTTTATACCGTCCCATAATTAAATGTTTATATTCGATTAGTTTTTGCGGGATGATTCACTTCTCGTTTTCATCTGTCATAAATGTCTTCTAAAACTCCACTTCGTCTTTGATGTTTTACTATCAGCTTCTTCTATACTTTTTACAGAGAATTTTTTTCCAAGATTAAGATCGGGTTTTTATTCCAAGATTAAGATGCAAGTGTGTATTCAAATCCCGATTGACATTTGACCTATGATGTCTCTGAATAAATTACGCAAATATATTCCATTGTTCAATGAAAATAGTTTTTTTAGTAAATTTAACAGATTGATAGATTATTTTGTGTTATCTGGTGTTACAACTACAATTGAGATTAGTGTCGGAAGTGTACTGGAAGTTAAGATTCTAGACGTACATAAGATGTGTATTTCGATTTACTACAGCGTCTGTTGGCGTTCGATCACCTGTTACGGTGTCATACAATCGTAAACTTAAACGTCACTACTGTAGGTGTCGTGCAAACGTCCGAGTGGATGTCACCGTAACAGTTGATTTATGTCAAGGGACTCAATGTTTAAATCGAAGTATAAGTGTGATTGTTATATACCTGAACGTACATAAGGTGTAAGTGTGCATGTTGTATACATAGACGTACAGAGGATATAAGTTTGCATGTACTAGGCCGAACATAAGTTCTAACGGTACATGGACATACGTAAAGTGAGCGTGCGTGCCTGAACCTTCGCTGTGTAAGTTATCACCGCCCCTGAGCACCACCAGACATTCCACCGACCACCTCCTCCTTCACCCTCGTCTTCTCAGCCTCTCTCTCACGGCGCCCTCCCTGCCACACACCCCTCGCTCCAACCCTTCGCCCTCGATGCCATCAGCAGCGGCCGCCCCTCCGCCCTCCGTCCCTCGTGGACGTCTTCGCGACCGCCCCTAACTTCCGGCTTTTCTGCATCTTCGGTTCTCCCCCCCGCCCAACTCCACTCCACCCCTTCGCCTCGGACCCTTCCCACCCCCGTCCGCATCCCCCCCTCACCCGCGCCGTCCTCAGGGGCAGCTCTGCGGCCGGGAGTCTCCAAGGGAACTTCCTGTGTTGCCCGCCCCCGCCCCCCTCGTCCCCTCACCAGAACCCAGAACAACCCTTCCGACGAAGGCATCCGAGTAGATGCAATCAGCATGGCTCTCCCCGAACCTGGGAGCGTGGGCACCCGTTCGCCGCACCGGCATAGAGCACCCCCCTCCCACCCCGACACCATCCTTCTTCTAAAAAAAAAGAATGAATTCTTAGGGAGCGCCTCCGCACTTAAAAGTACAGAACTTTAATGACTTAATGGGAGTCGAGGGCATGATGCGTGCCCCCACCCCTCGTCGCCGTGTGGGGGGCGGGGGGGGGGGGGCTATTTAGAAGGCGGAAGGTGGAAGACGGAAGGGTTCACGGCGTGATGGCTGCGGAAAAGGGTGACTTTGGGTGAAATGAGATCTCCGGTGGCTTTGGAAAGATGGAGGGTGCTGGCGAAATATGAGGAGCAATATTCTTCTACTTTTTCGTTTTTTACCGTCCTTTTTTATCCTCGTTTCCTCCTTCATCCTCGTTTCCTCCTTCATCCTCGTTTCCTCCTTCATCCTCGTTTCCTCCTTCATCCTCGTTTCCTCCTTCATCCTCGTTTCCTCCTTCATCCTCGTTTCCTCCTTCATCCTCGTTTCCTCCTTCATCCTCGTTTCCTCCTTCATCCTCGTTTCCTCCTTCATCCTCGTTTCCTCCTTCATCCTAGTTTCCTCCTTCATCCTAGTTTCCTCCTTCATCCTAGTTTCCTCCTTTACCTTTTTTCTTCTTCATCCTCGTTTCCTCCTTCATCCTCGTTTCCTCCTTTACCTTTTTTTCTTCTTCACCTTGCTTTTCTCCTTCATATTTGTCCTCCTTCACCTTCTCTTTCTCTCCTTCACCTTCTTTACCTCCTTCACCTTTTTCTCTTTCTGCTTCTTCGTCTAATACTACACTGTAATTGACGAACGTTGATGTAATAGACATAACAAATATTTTCATTTTCTAAAGGATAAAGTTTCATTTGTTCCTATCAGCCGAGATTGTTCTCATTCATTTTATCCTTTGTTGTTATAGCTGCCTTTTTCGAAGCATATGTCAAATCTGATTGGGGTATGACTTTCACAGTGGTTTGATGATGGAGCAAGATATGGGGAACTTGGAGATATGGGACCCCGTAAGGCACTAATATGCGTATATTTTCATTTTGTAAAATTATAATTCTTCTATTTTTATCTAGCATCTGAGATTACTCTTCTTGAGTTTACCTTTTGATAAAATTCCTTCTGGTAGTTTCATGCATACTAATGTGGTAACTGCTGCCTTCACCAAAGCATCTGGCAAATCCTATCAAAATCTCAGTAGGTTAGTGGGTTGATAACAGCAGATGCTGTAATCTGATTTGACGATTGCAAGTGGCCAACTATTTCTAAACGTATTTCGAAAACCTAACTGTGAATAGTCAGTTACCCTAGCCAGCGACCCTTCAGACCCTCAGACATGAAAACACTCCTGTTCTTAATTTTCTGCTTCCTGAAGTAATGCCTTTCTACTGTTGCTTTCAGCCTTGTCCTGAGCGTCTTACAGAGCTCTGCTGCGTTTCCTGTCGGCGGTTTATGACCCGTGGGGGGCTGTTTTCTCATTCCTTCGCCAGCCGGCGCCTACCGGAGCGTGCCACTGGTACACAAACACGCGCCTTTCTACCAGAACGCGATCAGATTCACGGTTCTAATCGCGGCCCGTAAACATCCGGAGGAGAGCTATTACTCAGCCCCTCAGCGGGATCGAACCTGCCCCACTGTCATCGCCCGTGGTGCAGCCTTGAAGATAAGCCAGATATTCGAGAGCGTAATAGCTTTCCGTCGTTTTAAACGACAAGATTCGTCCGGGAGAACTGCCCCATCTAAACACTTTATTCGAAATTCGTGGAGAATGAAAACGGTTATACTTAGCAGATTTTGTCCTTTTATCTTTTGTAGAATTTTCCCCTCACTTAATTCAGTTACTCATTCTGAGAATTATCCTATAGCATGTTCGTGCTCTAGCTGATGTAGCCGAGATAGTTAATGTTATAAGTGTCTCTATTTTTTAGCCTCGAATGGGGCGGCTGAGTTAAGCTCCGAGCCAGCATTGCCACTGATACTGCAACGGCGCTGACAGAGAGGTTGTTTTGTTTGAGACCAGACATGGTAGATATTTGATTCTAGCTACATAGGTCGAATTAAACCGCTGTCTGGAGGATAATTATAAGCGGCGGCTGATCTTATCGGTAATTTTCGTGGTTTCTTCGATCAATATTAGGTGAAAGCTGGAGAAATATCTTAAAAAATTGGTCGGCGCGTGACTATTGCTTCCTCTCTTCCTTGTTCCCTCCTTTCCCCCTACTTTTACACTTACTTGCACTACATTACCACACACCTCTGGAGTCACGAAATCGCTTAGAGCTCGCCCCGTCTGGGGCGTTGACTCTCTGAGAAAGATACTTGGAGAAGTAATTTTCCACAATCCGCTATGTAGGTCGGCGCAGGATCTGAAGGGGGCACGTCACTATGTGTCAGTATTAAAACATATACTGCACTAACGGGAATAACGTCTGTTGCAGTTGAGCCTAGAGAACTCAATTAATCGATAAATAGATCGAACAATGGTGCGTTCGTATCTCGCTATGTAGTTAATGTCGAAAATCTCCGTCGAACCACGGCCGGGATTGGAACCCTAGAACCTTCCGGTCAATGAACCTATATTGTCATCAAGTGATACCCTGTGAACCACCAAATGAGCCACCAAATGAGCTATCAAAGCCGTGCCCTTCCTCAGAATGAGGCTTGTACAGCCGAGATGGACTCATGGAATACCTCAACACAAATTAAAATAATTATTATCACAATAATCATTCAAAATTCAGTAATTTACCTGGAAAACAAGGTTTCATCAAAATGACAGTGGGATATTGCCTATGCCGAGAGAAAAATATTAAGAAATCATATCATGGTGTTTTTTTCCTTCTAAAATGTCGACAGAAATCTGAAATACCATAAAAGTTATTGAAATTAGGTGCAATGCCCAAAATCTAATCACACATAGAAAACTGTTCGTTGATCACTGCCAAACAAATGTGATGTTCTCTTTCTTAAGACTTAAAAGTAAAAAATTTAGTTGTTTCAATACTGGTGATGTACAGTGATAATTCTTTGCAGTGTCTCTTTTCATATATAAAGTAATTGTACAGACGCATTACGCAAAGCCAGACATTATAAATTGAAAGATATTGAAGTGAACTTCATTGTAAACTTCTGAATGGTAATTTTAGTATTTAAATGAAGTGGTCAACGAAATTTAGATTTCTATACAAGGCAGTGAAATCGATCAAGTTCACTGCTAGAGATTTTTGGTTGTTTCATTATTTCCACGTTGAATATTTCATGAGTTCTCATACTTACAAAGGATACACCTTTTTAAAATTAAAATGTATGTTATCGTCAGCAAATAAGAATTTTACGATTGTTTTAACTTATGTTAATAATCTAGTTTTTACGTCTCTACTAATCTCCCGCTGCGTTCTATGTACACCAGATAGTTAAGTGGGTTGTTCATTAACTTACATGCAAATGAAAATACGTATACAGCAGCAAGGGGCGTCGGAACCACCAGGATGCATTGCTCTTCTCATCGACATTGAACCTTCGACCCAAGGAAAAACGAGTGACTTGTTAGATGCTCGACCGGTCGTGCTCGTGATAGGGTAAGGAGCAACTTGGCACAACTGTGGAATCCCTGCATTTGAGATGAGCGCTCTGTAATATTAGGCTGGTAATACTCGTGTAGGACAAATAAATACCCCATTCTCGCTAAAAGAAAGTAATATTCTAAAATTAATTAAATACATTATTTTTGTTGTATTTCATCTAAAACTATAAAAATGTACAAGATTTTGGCTGAAACCATCGAAATGTAATATATAAGATCTTCCATTAAGAAAAAGCTGCTACACCACCAACGTTAACTAAGGACGGTATCAAGCCCCCACATCCGTCGTCAACTCGGTCGCTACTGCTTTCTCTCCGACGTACATCTCAGGCCACGGAAAGGTGTTCTGTTCTCCTGATGCACCATTGTAATGGGCTGGTAAGGCCTGTAATGGGCTGTGATGGGCTGGTAATACTCGTGTAGAACAAATAAATATTCCATTTTTGCAGAAAGAAAGTAATACTCTAAAATGAATAAAATGCATTATTTTCGTTTCATTTCACCTAATATTATAAACATTTATGAGATTTTGGCAGAAACTATCAAAATGTAATACATTACATCTTCCATTACAAAAAATCTGCTACGCCACCAACGATAACTAATGACGGTATCAAGCCCCCATTTCCGTCGTCAACTCGGTTGCTACTGCTTTCCCTCCGACGTATATCTCATGCCGCGGAAAGGTGTTCTGTGCCCCCGATGCACCATTGTAATGGGCCCTGTTCCAGTCTTCGAATCATGGCTGCTCGCGGCAAGGAGGGAAACCACGAGACCTTGTCAATCCCGCGCACAATCCAATGGCAGGGCAGAACTCCGTGGGTGAATCCTGCATCGTCACCGCGTCGCCATCAACGACTGAGGCCACCGCCGCCGCCCCCGCCGCCGCCCCTGCCGCCGCCCCCGCCGCCGCCTCCGCGCTCTACCGAGTGTGCAGCCAAGCCAGACCTTCGAAGCATTCCTGTGTCGAGTGTCGCACAGTATGTGGTTTCTGCCGGGAACTCCGCGCTAAATGATTTGGAACGAATTGGGAGAACGAATCCTTCTCGCAGGAGAGCTTCCGTCGAGGGCACCGATGTATGTAGAGTGACTCAAAAGAAGCAAGAAGTTTTGTGTGAAGAAGTCGCCCTTCTCCCGGGTCGTTTGTGGCGCGATTTTTTCCTTTATTTGGTGCTCGAAATTTGCTGTGGGTGGCGTTTATTATTCTCGAGACGGTTTTGCTTTGGTTCGATCAGAATGTTTGATGTTTCGGAAAAGGATGAAAAAATGTGTTACATGCGGTAACACGAGCGGCATTCGTACATTCGTTGTACTTTTTCATGTAGTTCGCTGAAACCCTGAACGCTCAATCAATAGGTACTTAAACACTGCAACTGCAATTAACATGCTTCCATGTACTTAAAACGAATTCTGCAAAAGTATATATAATCAGTATCATCTTGAACAATTTTGAAACTTTTTCAAACACAAATACTAGTTGTTAAGTTTGCAAAATGTGTAAGTCAGTAAGTACTAGATGAAATAACGTCTGACAAGTACTTTATTAAGTGTATTAACTTGAACCTATAATTATATTAGAAAGACGCTTTCAACATCGCATATGATTTACAGTCAAGTCGACAGTAGCGAAACAATTCAAGATAAAGGAGTTCTGTTATTTGTTCTTGGACTTTGATTGCAATAAGAATGAACTGTTGGCTGTAAAGTAAGGAACCATTGTGAACCTCAAAGCTTTCGAAGACAAAGAGTCACTTTATGTTTAGGTGAGTGTGTGTATGATACGGTGAGTTGACGTTCTGCATTAAAAAAACAATAACATTGTATCTCTTTCTTGACGTTTATACAAGTATACATTGTGTGGATACCAATGGAGTAGTTGCCCACGTTAACAAGCGAAATAAAAGTTTTATTCTAAATTATTCGCAAAATACAGTTCTATAATATTATTTTGATGAAATAATATCAGTTCTCACTTCCTGTAAGTAATTATTGTTGTCTCTTCGTATGGCGCTAAGAACTGAACGATAGTTTTGAAAGCATAATGATATGGAAACGAAATATAACATAAAGCTAAAAAATAATAAAGAGAACAACTCAATATGCGATGAGATGTTATAAAATGATTCTTATACTTTAGGTACGTATACACGTTTCCTACTTGAAATCAAGACAGCACAATGTTCATGCCACATTTTAAAATAACATTTACTTAAAATGAAATCATAGACTGCTTTGCGCATTAAATGATATGACATTACTGTGCAATCTTATTAAATTCAAGCAGACGTTACATGACTGTAAGCTATATAACAATCATCCAATGTGTTTGCAAACATTATGAAGAATCTAAATTTAATCACGGTGTCAATAGTATTCACAGAGCACATTATTTTTACACACACTTAAAGAGTACAACGAGGAACTTCCATTAATAACAAGCGCCTACTACAGTAGTTATGATGTTGGCTCAATAGATATACAAATTCTCACTTCATTACAAAAATATATGAAGGCGGATACAGTTTAACAAGCCCTTCGCTAACCCAACCACCGGGATCCCGATTTGAAACAGAGAGGTTCATGATACAGCCGGTTTTGCACTGATGGATCATCAATCTCTGAACCGGTTCTGGCTCTTTAACCGCCTTTCGCCGCTCCATGATAGCGCACGTCGGAAGTAAGTGGGTGAAAGGAATGCTCCTCGTTGCAAGGTACTCGAATTGGACGAGAAGGCACGAAGGAAAACAAGTTTCTAGTTGGAACCAACTACAAGGATCAGTCAATCGAGAACTTCGTAAGCTTTATAAAAAAAATTCGAAGCAATCTTTAAATTTGCTGGTAGGCTTGATTATTTTGTTTCCTGACACGTATACGGCGATGGTCATTAATCCTGTAAGTGTAGTGCATGTTATACCCGGGAACGTGGGTGGTTCGCCGTCGCTGGAACGTCAGGTCTGGCAGCGATCTTCATACCGGACTGCGGGTTCTTCTCTCCAGATATCGCCACCAATGGCGTACAGCTGAGAGATATGTGGCAGTGTAGTGCTTGTGAATACAATAGTTAGTAGTTACTTGGCTGTGAGTGAGATTCCTCGTCTTTGGTACAGGTGTTTCGGCCGGCATTCTGTGACCTTCGTCAGGGCGAAATGTACGGAGATGGCCAGCATACGAGTTGATATAGGGCTAGATTTCCCTCCTCCCATCAGCCGGTTGGCCGGGTGATCGGTCAATGCATTGGCCGATCGGAAGGCCGCAGAATGGGGGCCGCAAGGTTGGTACTTGTGTCTAGCAAGCCGCGTCTTTCGGACAGCGGCAGTAACTACTGACTCCAGCCGCGGAAGCCTACGCGCTCTCTTGTGAATACAAGTTTGGGCGCGGGTATGTGTGAGTCAGCGCGTGCGTGTTCATGTTAGGGGAGACGAGGTGGCCGCAAGTGCAATTAGAGGCAGAGCAGGGAAAGGCGAAAAGTATCTGGGTACAAAAGGAGAAAACCGATGTAGGGGAAGAAGAGCAACTCGTAGACATGGAAGACCACTTAAGAGGAAGGAAGATTGTGACTCTTGAGTGAGAGGGCAAGGAGGTCGAAGTCGAGACGAAGACAAGGAGGATGAGAACAAAGAAGAGAAAAACGAGGAAGAGAAAGAGGTCGAGCAAAATTCGGAGAAGAAGGAAAAGTAGGATAAAGAGGAGCGAAAGAAATAGTAGTGGAAAACTCAGAGGAGGAGCAAGGATAAATAGAAGAGAGAAGGAGGAGAATAAATAGTAGAAGAAAAATGAAGATAAAGAGCAAGGAGTCGATGATGACGGTTAGGTGAGGAGAATGACGAAGATGAAGAGGAGGACGACAAGATGAGGAGGAGGGATGGTGAAAAAACAAGGAGGACGACGCCGAAGAGAAAGAGAAGAGAAGAAAAACAGGATAATTCGCGAGTACAACGCAAATAAGAGATGCAGAAACTGGTGCGACAGGTCTAAAATGGGCAACTACTTGGGCGTCTTCTATTACAGTAAGCGGCGATACATCTCGAAGCTGAGCCGTTGGAAGTGGTAATGTAGATGCAATGACAGTGCGACAAGTCGCATAGACCACAGCAGCCGAGGCGCCCCCGGAGGGCGGGTAGGAACGGTCGCAACCGGAGTCGGCGGAACGGGCGGTGGCGGAAGAGGAGAAGGCGCCGGAGGCGGAGGCGGAGGCGGAGGCGGCGCCGTGAGATGCCCTATTAACAATCGACGCGCGCGGCGCTTGCGGCATTGCGCTGTCACTCAGGATGAAAAATGCACAAGCGGTGTCGGCGAGGGGGTGGGGGCGAAGAGGGGGCGGGACGGCGGGGGCGGAGAGGGGGCGTGGCAAGCGGGGGAAGAGAGGGCACGAGACAGCGGGGGCGCAAAGGAGGCGGGGCGAGAGGGGGCGGGGACGGAGCGGGTGCGGGGCGGCGTCAGCGGGGGGTGGGGGCGAAGAGGGGGCGGGACGGCGGGGGCGGAGAGGGTGCGTGGCAAGCGGGGGAAGAGAGGGCAGGAGATGGCGGGGGTGAAGAGGAGGCGGGGCGGCGGGGGAAGGGCAGGAGCGGGGCTGTGGGGGAAGAGGGGGCGGGAACGGAGAGGGGGCGTGGCAGCAAGTACGGAGATGCGTGGCCTCGGGGAAGAGTGAGCGAGCCGGTGGGTTGGCGGGGCACAAAGGGAGCGGGGAGGCGGGTGTGGAGAGGTGGAGAAGCCGCGGGGTCGGAGAGAGAGCGTTGCGACGGGGGTGGGGCGACGCGGGCGGGGCAAAAGGGGCGGGGCGACGGGGGCGGCGAGAGAGCAGGAATGTGGCATGAGGCGGGTGATGCAGCTGACTCTACTTCCGGGATCCGCTTGAAGGCCCTTGCGGAACGCCAAGACAGTGGTGATTTGGATGTGCACGTGGGATCAGAAGCAAAGATCGAGAGCGGATGAAAGACGGGGCGGGGCACGTGGAGGTGGGTGGGACGATAGCAGGAGACGACAGTCGTGAGGGACGTAACGGTCGGGTTTGCGCTTTCGGGGTCGGCGTGATGTTGATTCGGGAACTCACGAGGGAGTGAAGAATGTGGGAAAGGGAATGCAGTATAGGAACACCCGAACAACGAAGAAATCTGGAACTATTGCACGGACTTCAGAAAAAAATCCGTACTTAATGGGACAAAGAGGTCAACAGCGATAGAAATGACGGGGGTGGTAGGGTTGGGTAGGAAATGGTGGGGGGCACAGAAGGAGAATAGGGAGGGAGCAGCCGGGGCTGATTTTGCGTCCGGAGTCCGAGTGGAGGACCCTACGGAACGCCAAGGTAGTGGTGATTGGTATAAACACGTGGGATCAAAAGCAAGTCAACGAGGGCGGGTGGAAGGCTGTAGTGGTAGGCACGTGGAGATGAGTGGAAGGAAACCGGGGGTGGCAAACGTGTGGGAGGTATTGGTCAGCTTTGTGTGCGCTTTAGAGGATGTCGCCAGATGTCTCTAGTGAAACCAACGACGATGTGGAGGACGTAGGAAATGGGGTACAGAACAGGTGACAACGGTGAAAATGAAAAAAACTGGAAATTCACCAAGGAGACGAAAAAGAAATAGTCTGACGAAGAGGTGAACGGCGTTGGGAAGGGAAGGGGCGGTGTTGGCAGAGGGATAAGGGGTGATAACGGAGAGGGGGTGACCCGGGCTGCCTCCACTTCCAGAGTCCGCTTTGAGGCCTTTGCCGGACACCGACAGAGTGGTGTTTGGTATGTGCACGAGTGATCAGAAGTAAGAGACAGCGAGGGTGGGTGGAGGGCAGTGGTGGTAGGGAAATGGTGGTGGTTGATACCGTAGCGAGGGACGATAAACCTGTGGGAGGTAGTGTTTGGTTTTGTCTGCGCTTTTGGGATCTGTAAGACCTTCCTATGGAAACAAATCAGGGTGCGAAGAAAGTGGGGAAGGGGGTACAGTGTATGTGACAATGGTTTATGATTAAAAAAAAATTGATGGCAAATTTCTTAAAATTATTGGGTGATGATAATTTAAATAGTCCTAAATTGTGTAGTCCTATGAATACTTTTTTTACGTTGCATGAAATATAAATTAAAAAAAATGTTTAAGTGTTCCATCTATTCTAAGATTCAGTAAATAAAGAATTAAAAATTGTCCCTAGAAAATTGGAATAATGAAGATTCATACCCACTCATACATAATATTCATATGTACGTGCTCATATTCTCTCTTTTGTATATCTTGCAGAGATATGAACAAAAAAGTTTACTTCGTGAAACTAAACTGTTAAGTACGATTTCATATTTTTTATTACCAAAAATATTTTATTTTTATTTATTTAATAGGTAATTATTACAAACAAATTAGCTTACTTGATCCTATGTGGCTAGGCCGAAGGCCTTTAAGCCATTACAATACCTACATCCTTTCGCGTTCTAATCTTTCGAATTCTGGTATTCACCCCATATTTTATAAGCAAAGATTAACCAATAGATCACTTCACTATTTCACGAGTGTTTCAAATAATGATAGCTCCAACCTTATTGGAGTAGCAAATCGTGCTTGTGGTCAAGTAGGAGGGGCCGAAACTAAATGGAGCGTGGTAGAACCTGTACTGCAACTGAAAACGAGTATGTATCACGATGGACGTAGAATGCAGAAATGAAATATTTATAGTGCAAACAGTTCCATGGAAATATATTTGACGGAAATTTATTTTCTACAATAATTTAATTTCTATGAAGTCTCAACATAAAACCGAACATTATGTTTCTACAAACCCTACAACGGTAGTGTTGAAAACTGTTTATTCATGAATTTACTGTTACTTTGCTCGGGAAATTTGCGGGGCATGATCTTGATAGAATATCTAGTTGTCTTGAAGAAATATATTTAAATTTATAAGAGTATAAAATGAAAACCATTTAATGAACTCTACATTGGCTACTAACTATTTTTAAACCAGGCAGTAGTTACCTTGCAGTAAATGCAAATATAAACTAATGAAAAATTTGAAAGAATAATATTACCTCAAAAACTCTTCTCACAATTTTGTTAAGAACACAAAAAGGATTCTTCATTTTCTCCTTTCTTTCGACAGAGTAAGATCTAGACTAGCTTCTATTCAAGAACAAATGGTTTTGGAAATTGAAGATACCAATTTTTACCTGAGACAAAGTCCGTGTTAAAAAAAACTCTCTTTAAAAAAGGTCATGGAGAATTTTTTTTTACAAAAACGAGTGCTTTTGGCGTACTTTGCGCTTGAAATGTACGTATTTTCTAAAAGAATTACTTTCTCAAAAACCGCTCAAATTTTTTTCACGGAGGGAAAGAACGCTTAAAAGAATGGTGCGGGTCTCATTTCGTTGAACTCTATATATTCGATAACCGCAAATTTATAAATAATGCGAAAAAGTATGTGAGGTTAAAGCTCTACTGGTTTGACTCTTCAATCAACTTGCCCCTTCTTTATATGTGAAGTCACAGAAGCGGGTTAGTAATTCCTTCTGCGTTCTGTTCCATTCCTTTCTCGTGAGAGTCCTATCCAGGAGTGCCAACGTTTGTCGCACGCAACATCTGCTGGCGGATGTGTCTTCTCTTGTATGCCAGAGGAAGCGGATATTCAGCATCTCCAAGATGGACGCTAACGAGCGGGTGAGACCTCAGCATGACGGGAGAAAAATGCGGTTTGAAATTCCTGTTACTCTGATCTGGATTGTAGGTGATATTTGTGATATGTTGAGTCGAACTTGCACGGCAATCTTTTACAGTTTCTCAATATATCTACATTTTTTCGCATTTTCGTTTTGATATATTGTAATATGAACTTAACACAAGCCCTCTTTTACTTTTACAAAATGTCTAGTTGTACAGAATTTTTGAACTTTTACACTTTGTGATGATAATTAATTTTCTCTCATGTTTTCAAAAGTTTAAAGTGATTTAAACTTAAAAAAATTAATGCACATTCTTGTTTTACTTATTATCAAATTAATTAGAATACTGGCAACAATGGCTGTGCTTGGAATTCAATACTAATAAGACAACGATTGTGATACCAACTGAATGATTGCGTATAGACCAACAAATTGTTGAATAAATTATGACAAGCGGACACTAAAGTACACGAGTGACAGTAATTAGAAAAAGTTATGTTATACAAAAGTTGACGGATTTCCTTCTTATTATGTGTTAGTGAGTGAACACTGACTGCTCAATGAATTAAATGAAGTCGACCACACAGTACATGAAAAACTAGACGAAAGTCAAGCGAGAAAGTGTCTTTGACTACGATCATTAACGGACTTCAATTCGGATAGTAGACGACATAGTTCGTTAAATGCTCCACCTTTAGGTTAAAATAACACATTGCAAACGTTTGAATGGTTTTCCAGGTAAAGGTTACACGGCTCAAGTGGAACTTGATATCTTCATTTTCACCCAAACTTCGAACTTTCAAACATCGAGAAAAATTACATCGCTGCTCGACATTCATTTGTTTCTTAGCAGCAATTCGCCGGGCAAACATCGCCTTGATTTCGGATTTTCGAATGACCTTTTCGTGGAGAATTTCCGTCCCGAATGCCACCAACAAGACACTTCCAAACCGGAAGGCCCAGACCGAGCCGGAGATGAGGGCGGATATGAAAGTGGCATCTTGATATTTTCGGTAAAATTATGTACGATAATGCTAGCATTACTCGCGTATTACAAAATGAAACACTGCAGGAGGAAGGTGTTTCTAAACTTATTAAATTAGATGGAAGAATGGATGTGCAGAATATTGGAAGACGATACCAATATGGTAGAAATGTTTAAATATCTGGGGCAAGTTTTTTAAATTTTCACTGGGCGAAAAGGCAAATGCGAAAAAAAAACAGTTCTGTAATACATGGATTAAGACATTACTTGGCTTAATTAAGCTTCCATGACTGCTATTGCTTAACTACAAACATCTAATGCAGTGGCTACTATCAGCGTCATTACCCTAATTGTTTTCCAATTTCATTCAGACACTAAACCTTGTTTTGAAGGCCAAATTATTAAATTTCATATTATTATTTATTATTTAAAAATAATGAATGAATGCATTATTGTATACATTAAGTCCGGTAATATTTACGTTGATGTTCCTTCAACGTAACACGGTACACCATTAAGAACTGACGTTGCAGAACCTAACCATAATCAAGAAAACGTAGAAAGCAACTGGTATAGAGGCCACTAAGCAACATAACTCGATATCAGCAACATAAATGAGAATTCTGAATTACAAATTTTTAGACCTTTCGAAATTAAATATTTTTCCGGCATTTTCGACAAAATAGAACTTTTCAAGAAATGTCCAAAAACGTGTGCATCGGCTCAAAAGCAATGTTTTTCTGCTTTTATACCATCGTCGGTTCCGCTACTCTCCGTCTAAATTTCCATTTCAAGACGACATATAAAAGAAAAGAGTCCATTGTTCGATTCAGGCAACATCAAATGCTGTTGACCCGTACGTGAAGTGCATGTTCTATCGCGAGAGGTGAAGGTATTCCCCCACCCTTCTTGAAAAGTAGATCCGGCGCGGATGTATACACAGTCTTGCAAGCTTTCCCCTCTCGAGGTATCTCCACCAGCGAATCACCACCCCAAGTGGGACTACTGAAAATTTCTCGAGATATCCCCCGACATGTGTGGTAATGTAGTGCATGCCAGTGAAAGTGTGTATAAGTAAGTGGTAAGGAAAGGAGACGGAAGAAGAAGGAAAGATCGCGCGCGGTCCGTAGCCCGTTCGATGCAGTAATGCCGAGGTATTCAGCTGACGTTTAACGGACGAGCGCCCCGGTATTTTCCTGACGTTTAACAAACGTGGGCAAAGCTCTAAGCTCCCGATCGGTCTCACCATATGCGGGGTAGTGTAGTGCATGTTAGTGTAAGTGTATACGTGAAGGGTGAGAATAGGAGCAGGAAGAGGAATGAAATATTGCGCGCGGTCCGTTGCCCGTTTGTTAGGGTACTGCTCCGGCATTCGCCTCGTTTTGATCGGAGAAACCACGTACAACTTCCGATCGGAGCAACCGGCCGTTATAATTCTCCTCTAACAGCGACTGAATTGGACCCACGTAGATATCAAGTCTGCGGAGGAGAAAACCCCTGAGCGTGGAACTCCTGGTCAGCTTCCCTACAGTGGCTACATTTGTTACCCTGATCCAACTCAGCCGGTTGGGGTCCGACTGAAGTGGCGCGGGGGGTGGGGGAGGAGGAGGGGTGAGCACGCGGGTGTCCCGTCACGCATGCCAGCGCGGGATTAGAGCGTCCGTCCGTCCGTCCGTGCGTCGCCTGTTCCACTCCGTCACTCGAGGAGCAGACTGCGCTCCAAACGCCTCTCCAGTCAACTACCGGCTACAACAGTTCAGCTGCATCACAGAAACGATGGCGGGTTTGCGACTCTTGTAAGCCGCGACTCTTGGTCCAATTCAACCACGCTGTCTGAAGAAAAATTATAAATGCCGGCTGCTCTGATCGTTACTTTCCGTTATTTCTCGATACACCACTGAAATGCCGAAGCGATTTCCTAACAAATGGGCTGCAAACCGCGCGCGATCTTTCCTTCCTCTTCCTTGCCCTATCCTCACCCCTTACACTTACATGCGCTACACCACCCCACATGCGGGAGGCTGGTCGGGAGCTTAGAGCTTGTCCCACCAGGGAAGACGCCTCACTTGAGGAGATACCTTGATGGGTAAGGAGATACCTTGATGCGGGAGCATGCCTACGTGTTGGTCGGTGCCGGATGTCACATTCCATCGGAATATCACGTTCCAAGCTCTACACTTACGGGATTAATTGCCTAAGATTTTGTAGCGACTGGAATCAATAAATTCTTTCACATATAAAAAAAAACTTTCTCAAACGAATACCGTATGGTCTGAAGGTCATTTTGGCCTAAACCAAATTCGTCAGTGCTTCAAGGCTCTATTTTATGTAGGTTTTTTATTGCTCCTCAGGATTTTTATTAAAATCTTGCGGACAGATATTGGAACATCTACTACGAACAATCGAGTTTTAATTTTCATCAACCCAAAAGCAAATAGTGGAAACTTACATAAACTGCAACCTGAAATCTTACTTATTTAAACGAACATTCCCTCATTGATTCATGTCCGTGTTCCAAAATCACTCATAAGCGTTCCAAGATAAATCTTCTTAAATCTCGTACTCAAAATCAATTTTAAAGAAACATATGTGGTAACCCTCTATTAAAAAGCTCCGAGTCATGACATCTGCAATGGAGCGCCCTAATGAATGTGAGACTTCTTTAGTTGTGACAAATGGTTTAAGGGTACCAGTGTGTCAAGTTTACAAAAGAAAAGAGTGGAAAGTAATTGCTACACATAACTGCCTTGCAGGTTCATACAGACAGCACAGTGTACCTCAAAGGGAAGACTACATTGGGTGCAAAACCTCTGCAATTAGCAGTGGAACCTATAGTAAACGGTGATCCGGACCCCATTATAGTCTGTGAACTGTCGTCGCCATTTAGAGTTTTCTGAAGATGACCGCAACGTTACAATATTTCAATCACTTGATATAAAAAACAAAACAAAAAACATAACACTATCTTCTCAATTAGATGAACAAATGATGACGACTTCTCTTGTGCTATAACTTCCAAATGTTTGTACTTTAATGAGTCGAAAGGTGAATATATTTCCTAGTGAAGTAAAATCGACGTTTTTCGGATGTAAAAAAAAATGGGAATTGGTGGAAATGAGATACATATTACAACGCTGTATTACGTGTGGCCATGCGATAACACCCAATCACTCCAGCTGGTTGTCAGAATTGGACTGCACTCGCTACTTGCAAATAACATAAATGACTTCTCGAGATCACTACCGTGCTTCGAGTCTTGGCAATACGCAAAATGTTTCGGTGACACAACGACAGCGAAGAAATTGAAAAATATGTTTTTACGAAGATCTGAGCTTCTGAGAACGAAATACCAAAGGCTTTTTTTATTGATATGTACTATTTTGTGGAATACACTGGCGTATTTTTTCACCTGAAATAAATTAAAACACCCGGTAAATGATTATGGGTCTTCAAATCTTAAGGAAGACATAAAAGTATATTCACAAAACGTTGAGGAAAATAGCAGAAGCTTTTTCATTGGACCTGACTAATCTCTTATGATTATCTTCGCATTATTGAATTAAATGGTCTTGAAACAGACGTTATATAACGAGAACATTATCATAAGAGCCTCTTAAAATAGTTCGCATTCATGTGTTCTTATTCTCAAAGGATCTCACCTTTCAGATTTTACGCGGCGCCCCCGGATACCAAATATTTTAGGGACTTCCCCGCCTTTATCTTGAGCAGCTTGTCGAAGCTTGAACTTTGCGCGCTATCATTTGTTCTGCCAGAGTCCGCAGATAAGCTGAGTTGTAACAACCCCAGAGCTTCCCAGGAAATTCGCAAGAAGTGGCTGAACTGCTTTTAGAGATCCGACAACGCTCTGTACTTCTGGGCTTAGTACGTGTTATTTAATCTGCACATCTTATTGCACTATGTTTACGAACATGCTGTTATTATCCGGAATCTTCACAGGAAGGACTGCTGTCTCAAAAAGTCAGGAACATACGAATTATATTCCTTGAAATACGTATTTTACGCAGAGTGAGAACATGATGACAATGTCAAAACGGAGCTAGAACGTGGGTCAAATTGAAGAAAATTATGTATGAGAGAACAATAATTCTTTAACGAAAACAGAAACAACATTTTGATGAAAAATATATTTCAGAAAAAATATGAGTCATACATTTCTGGCACGTATACACATTGACAAATATAATTTCATTAATAAGATAGTAAAATATGCTTAATGACGAAAGACCAACAGAGTCAAGAAAATATGAGCACAGATTTTCCATTCTCAAAATCAACAAACGTATGACGAAGATCATATGTTTGTTGTTTCAGGAACCATCTGAACTTGGACCAATAACGAACAGACATTTGTGACGCACTTGATAAATGTTTTTTATAATAAAATAAGAATTAAGTTATAATAAAAGAAGAGTGCAAACAAATGTTTCTACGCAATTTACTGGACTCGAATTTTAATTAAATAATAATAATAATAATAATAATAATAATAATAATAATAATAATAATATCGAGCGAAGTGGCTCAGTGCGTAGCGCACTGACTTCGTAATCGGGAGGTCCGGGTTCGATTCCCCGGCCGGCCATCCTGACCGGGGTTTTCGTGGTTTCCCTCGGTCATAAAGGCGAATGCTGGGATGGTTCCAAAAGTCCACGATCACCTATCGCCTCCTAATCCATTCCTATCATCTTTCATCTTCCATACCCCCGGGCTAACAACCATGGGGGATAAAAATCGGATCCAGCTAAATGCTGGTCCCCCTAAGAATTGTTGCAAGCACCTGCTACCGCGATAATAAATAAAAACTGAGCCACGGTAAATGCAGGATGCTTTCTTGCGTGGTCCTAGTCGGCCGATTAACGAAAATAAATAAAATAAAATAATGAAAAGGAAAAATCAGGAAAATGTTGCTGTGACATTGATATCTACAGCCATTACCAGAATAGTTGTCCTCTTATAGTTGTTACTAATATTAATTTTAGTTCATTTACACTCAAGATACCTGAAAGCTTTACCTGAACGAACTTGCGTGACTAGTATTACTCGCGAGAGACTCATGAACTTTCGTTATCAAGTAGTTTATTAAGCTAGGCATTATTTTCACTCGCTGAATAGTAGTCGATCACATAAGGCGATCACACACGCTCAGCCTTGATTTATTTATACAACCTTAAACGCTTTTCTTATAACTTCCTATAAACCAGGGTTATTCTGAGAGAGTTTAAGCACTTTTTTTATTTCTAACCCAATTCCGACCGGGAGTAGGCAGAACATACCCTTCGTCTCAATATTTTGCCAATAGTTCAGAATCTACCAGATGTTCTTTTAGTAATTTTTGTTTTACATTTTTCCCTACACTTTTCTACATTTTAAGCAAACTTTCAAGATTTTTGAACTCCAAATGGCGGTTTGGCGGCCATTTTGAATCAGATGTAAGATATGAAAGTTCGTTTTAAATTTGGGTTACATAAAATATGATGAAATTTATATTCCAATAGGTTCCGATTTCCGATCTCTCAACCAATGAAGTGAAGGTGCATACCCTGCTGAGGTGTTTCGTCCGGCCACCGAAGTGCCAACTGCCGTGTGTGCTCAAGGCAGAATTATATGTCCTCACCCTCACTAACAAAAAACAGAAAGGATTGTAATCGAATCGTGTACCGGCAAACATCAAATTTTCGACAGAAAAACTCTCATTGCCAGGCCTTGGATACGAAAAGGTGGAAAAATCTTATTCCTATATATAGTGAATTTTTTTCTCTAACGCGTTGTTTAGTCAGAATCCACGTTTTGTGGGTTCTTGGTAGCGAAAAATCGATTACCGAGCACGGTACATGAATTCTGCAAAACACAATGAGCAAAAGATTATTTCAAAAAAATCATTCGTAGAGAGAAATGCCGTGTTGAAGATAACATCAAGTGACATGGTTAGCCATATCCCGGTCGTTTAAATCTGATTTACTTGTTAGGTTTATTTTGATATGAAAGAAAAAAACCTTTGAACTACATAAGATATTACAACTGTAATTACAGAAATTAATAATATATTTACAATTTATTTTTATTTACACATTATATTTTAAAGAAACAGATTTAAAGTACAATGCACCTATTAGTGTAATTTTTAATGTCATCATTTTAATTCCTTGAAAAAAATAACAACGAAGAAATTGAGAACTCATTAATTCTCAAGTAGTTAATTTAGTTTTGTATCTTTTCTTTCGTGAAATAGCAGTGGGGGGTTACAATTTCCTAATAAATCCATTTGCCGCATTTGATTTCTAAATTTTGGAATGGAAATTATTTTAAAAATTATACTATATTATATACTTATACGAACGTGGACTTATTATTTTTATGATTACATATTTTAAAATCACAGAGTAAATAATAGCATGAAGGAACAAGACGCAAAATTTAATCCATCACAACAAAATAAGCAGCGTTCTGGTATTTTAATATTAAAATATCTTAGCAATCCATAGAATGCTAAGACATTTCTGTTTAGTTGTTAATTTTCCCCTTATTCGTGATTCACGTATCCCCCCCCTACGTACAAGCCTACCGCGAACCCCTCAGAGTAGGCAACCCATAAGAGATTAAGAACCCCTAATTCTCAGGGTATTTCACAATTTCCAACCCGACTCTTCGAGACGTGGGTTCCGACTACACTGGCGCTGTTCCGGAAGTGACTCGAGTTGTGAGAAGAGCATCTCAAGTGGCGGCGGGAGGGCTACGGGAAAGCACCTCCATGAATAGCAGGGGGAAGCAGATCGCCATTTATCATCGGTTGCTGTCTCCTTCCCTTAGCAACCGATCGACGGTGCCTTTCGCCAGGCTCCCCCTGCGTCCTCTAATGCACTCGATTTCATGTCGCGTCACTTCTCTAACTGCGTCTTTATGCGAGACGCTGGGAATCATCACTTGTATACTATACGTGTGTGGGACGTTGACTTTTTGTATTGTTTGTTACTCTTTGCTCGGTCGTATTACCCTTTCAATGTTTTGATTTATTTATTCATTACATTGAGAAAATGCAATGTATTTTAATATAGATAATGATAATTCTATTAACTTACAATTAAAAGAGGTTTATCAAGTAGGAACTAATAAATAATTAATATTTTCTATGAATATTTAAACTTTTTTAAAATGTAAAACATACGAGTAAGTTAAAGGGATTTAAAGGGAATGAGAATTTGGTTTATCGAAGGGACCTCAGAATAGACGAACTAATATAAATGGGAAGGAAGAATAGAAGCATAAGAGAAACGAAGAAAGTGTTTGATTAAAATAACAAGTCCCAACAATTGTTATCCAAACAGTGGCATTGTTCAACTAAGGCATCTAAATAATGTTATAAAATCTACTAGGAAGAGTAGTAGGAGGTGTTAGGTAGAGGTACCCAACATTGTTATTTTTATTATTATTATTGTTATTGTTATTGTTATTTATTATTATTATTATTATTATTATTATTATTATTATTATTATTATTATTATTATTATTATTATTATTATTATTATTATTATTATTTAGAGCTTTCTCTCTTTGCAGGAAATGCTGAAATGATAGGGGCATGATGAGGGATGAAAAGACTAGGTTGATAATGGAAGGTGTCAGGTGGGGTGGTTGAATGTCATCGTTGCATTCTTTAACCATCCCAGCATTGATCCCTGCCTGTTTACATCATTTTTGAAAGAACGAAAAACTCCCAGTCAGGTTGGTCAGCCCGGACATCGAACCCGGACCTCCCGTCCTCCCGCACGCTACGCACTGAACCCCTTCGCTCGGCACCGCCCAATACACCAGAAAGCAAACCGGCTAAACGGCCGCACGTGGTGGCACCGGGCGTCGAGGTCGGATCGAACACGTGGCCCTCCCACGTGCCAGGCACCCCCGCACCCCCCACCGCGGCGCCGCACCCCTCCCCCCCTTCCCTCGCGCTCCCTTCCTCCCCTCCTCTTTGTTCGCGAAGGCGCCTTCGGGCTGCACGCTGTGTTCACACCCACGCACGACAGAACACGGCGCGCGGCGCCGCTCTACATCAAGCACCAACGCTTCCCTTCAGGTCTGCTGTGTGAACGGGGCTGAGGAGGATCATGTGTGTATGTATATGCGGCATCTACTAATAAACTTAGTTGATTACGCACCCGACATCAATCAAATAATTGAATGATGATTATACGGCTGAAGAAGGGCATTAGAAAAACGTATATTTTTTTAATATATTTCTTCTCGTTCGACATGTTTGTCTTTGCCGGATTAGAACGTATGATATGACACAGAACGGTTTAGAATATGGTCAATTGGCCATACTTAAATCGAGATTGATTTACTTCATGGAATACTATTAAGTTTTTAGAATATTCAATTAGGATATTCTCTCTTCCATTGTACTCCCATTGCATAAGAAGTTTCCACTCTTTTTCAGATTAGTAAAAATAGAGATGTGCCTCACGTCATACACTGTCGGTGATGTCAACTTGGACGTAAAATGAATGTCACCTGATATCGGCGTAAAGTATTTAATTTCTAGCAGCGCTCTCTTTGGCGAGATTTACGAACTACTTTGTCGCCTCAGGCTACGTCTGCATCAAGGTCGAGGGAAAGTAGATATCGGGATATCTCTGCTCGGATTGGTTGACTAATATCATTGAGAAATCTATCCCATAATACTCCACATCCCTTCGCTTGAAGCAAAAGGCTTGTCATCGCCTATGGTCATGTATTCTGACTCATAGATAACAACGTGATGTAGATCATCAAGCTTGTAGTATGCGAGCGGAGAATTCTCTCGTATCTACTTATAATTTGTAGTTAAAACAAGACTATTGCTATGAGATATAGTATATCGATAATGGATAATTATGAATATTAAATGTAATATGTAAATTATTCCTACTTTAAAAAAGAAAATATTCATATTACTCACAGTATCTATCTTAGAATATAAATAGCCAAAATGTCTTGTTGAGCAATCGTCCACAGCCGGTAAGAATCATCATTGACTTTAGCACTGCTGGTACACCCAATGTTTTGTCGTTAATCAAGCAATATCTATAAACACTGACAGGCTCAAATATGCACAAAGGTTAAGTGCACCAAGAATTTTAGAACTTTGTCAAACTTCAATCAATTCATGTGCGTGATCTTAGCTGTCCGGGTGACGCCGCGTCGAAGGCTGTGTTGCCGACGTTTCGACCATCTTTTCGTGGTCTCCCTCAACGCTGGTATGCGAGCCCTGAGGAAGACCACGAAAAGATGGTCGAAACGTCGGCAACACAGCCTTCGACGCGGCATCACCCGGACAGCCAAGATCACGCACATGACTCTGGCCGCGGAAGCCTACGACTTCATTCAATCAATTCAAGCAAAACGTGCAATTGGTCTACATGAAACGTTTTGTTTGACGAATATTCTATACTTACTAGGCTGTCCGGGTGACGTCGCGTCCATGGCGAAGGTGCCGACGTTTCGGTCGCCATTCTGCGACCTTCCTCAGGGCGTATTGCGCGGAGATGGGCTGCGCACGAGTTTAAATGGGGCTTGGTTTCTCCTCTACCCAAGTGCCGGTTGGCCGGGTGGTCGGCCAATGCGGAGAGAGCACCGGCCAATCAGGGGCGGGCTCTCCGCAGGGTGAGAGGAGGCGCTCCGTCCGTAATCGGACGTTGGGGAACAGCTAGGACCGCGTCCGGTCGAGATCGGACGTCCTGGTAAAATAGGTGTTTCCAGGCATCGTGTAGACGTATGCCTTGGTCAGCATTAAAGTTATAGGGATGTTTGATGATTTCCACCGCCTCTTTTACCCTCCTCGTGCCCCAGCGGTCTTCTCTGGCTAAGAGGCGTGTGTCATCAAATAAAATAGCGTGGCCAGTTTTCCATGCGTGCAGGGCTACGGTCGATTTATTCGTATTATTGTATTTATAATTACGAATATGTTCCCGGAGGCGTTCCTCTACGGTACGTCCCGTCTCGCCAATGTAACTATGGCCGCAGCTGCATGGGATCTCGTATACCCCCGATGACATAAGGGGAGGAACGCGATCTTTCACGCGTACAAGCTTTTGCCCGAGTTTTTCCTGGGCTTTGTAGGCCGTCTTTATATCAAAGCGGCTCAGAAACTTGCCAATCTTATCTGTGACACCGCGTAAATATGGCAGAGTGGCTATTTTTGTGTTGGGATTGTCACTAGTTTTGGTAATATCCGAAGTTTTGGCAGAGGTCGTGGCCTGCCGTACTGCTTGGTTGGCAGCGTTAGCGCTATATCCGTTGGCTCGAAATGTAGTCTTTAGGAGCTCCATTTCAGAGTCCAATGATTCATTATCACATACCCTCGTTGCTCTGATGGCCAGCGTTTTCAGAACCCCGCGTTTAGTTGCTGGGTGATGGTGAGAACCAGCGTGTAGGTAACGGTTTGTGTGGGTGGGTTTCCGGTAGACACTGTGCCCTAGTCTGCCGTTCACTTTCCGACTCACCAGCACGTCGAGGAAAGGCAATTTTCCCTCGTTTTCCACCTCCATCGTGAATTTAATCTTGGGGTGTGTGTTATTAAGGTGCTGGAGAAAGTCAGCTAAGGTGTGAGGGCCGTGGGGCCACACTACTAGTGTGTCGTCCACGTACCGGAGCCATAAGGTGGGTTTTAGAGGGGCATTCTCCAGGGCTTCCGTTTCGAAAGCCCTGCGAAAGCGAATGAATATTCTATAATCATACAGGACTGACGAGAATACGTTTACAATTAGTCCAGACTTTATAAGTAGTTTACTCATTGTCTGGTGTTGGCTGTATATTTAAATTTATTCATCCAAATTATCAACAATTTGACGTATCAACAACGAACTAGTTTCGGCATACATTTCATTCCTGTCCTATAATAAATCATTATTATTAACTACAAGAATTACCGATTTATCACAATGTATAAAATAATAACACTTCGTCCCTTTGAAGAGTAATAATGAAAATAAATGCTAATTTGTAGATCACTGATTATTCATTGTTTTCCTTTGTTGTAAAATATTTTGAAAGCATTGCGACATATCTATTACAAGAGATTTTTTACAGAACGGGAGAAATTGCAAAATTTCCTGTTACACATTCACTAGATATTTAAAATGATACTATTGACAACTATCCGTGCTACTAATTGAATCGGTAAAGTACACTATGATTCATTAAGAAAAAAATCAACACATCCAATTGATCCATTACAAATACTATTTGATCTTGTGATGGGTATCGTTTCTTTATTAACACCATATTCTTATCAATATCAATTAAAAAAGGCAAAAAAAAAAGAAAAGAAAACGCCCGTGAGTGCGTTTTAAAATATAAAAATAAAAAATTTAAAAACGTAAGTGTCCAAATTTTTTGAAAGGATGCAACATATAAAGTGAAAGCCTTTACTGAATTCACCGCAATTAATTTTCGTCTCTCTCTCTGACCATATCCAAGAGGTCAACGACCTTCTCTGAAGCAACATTATACATTTACTAACGAAATGCAGCACGACTCTGTGCTTCTCTAGGTGCGCAGCTTCCAGCGGTGAAATTCCCAGGCCGCGAGACCTCAGCTTTACGTCTCTACTAATTACAACGTTTGGCACCGCTAGCAAACGGCGAAATTTCTGTGGAAGAAAAAACTTCGCCGAAAAACACATTCAGAGAAACGTCGAGGACCGGTTGCGACGCGGTCGAGAGCTGTGGTGGCGACGATGCTGGGGGAAAGAGTAGGGGTGGGGTGGTGGCGGTAATGGTGGTGGTGGTGGTTGTAACGTTGTCTGTGGTGGGGGTGACGCAATAGCGTCACCTAATAGGGGGTGGTGTTGATGGAGCTGTTGATGGTGATGTTGATGTTGAAATTGATAGTGATGGTGAAGTTGATAGTGATGTTGATGGCGATGTTGATGGCGATGTTGATGGCGATGTTGATGGCGATGTTGATGGCGATGTTGATGGCGATGTTGATGGCGATGTTGATGGCGATGTTGATGGCGATGTTGATGGCGATGTTGATGATGATGTTGATGATGATGTTGATGATGATGGTGATGATGGTGGTGATGGTGGTGATGGTGATGATGATGGTGATGGTGATGGTGGTGATGGTGATGATGGTGATGATGGTGATGGTGATGGTGATGGTGATGATGCTGTTATTGACGGTGGTGTTGATGGTGGTATTGGTGGTGGTGGTGTTGATAGTGAGGAATTGGTAGTGGTGACAGCGGCATCTATGACGGTGGTGGACGTGATGGTGGTCTTGGTGAAGGAGACCCCATCACTATTTGATCATGGAAGTGCAATTGTGGGCGTTGGCGGGGGCTGGGGTGGAGACAGGCTGTCAGCGTTGACGCAGGCGGAGGTAGCGTTCGAGACGGCGGAAAGAGTAGAGTGGTGAAAGTGGGGATGAGGCGAGGCGAGCAGGCGGTCAGGTGATGGGGGATGATGCGGAGATGAAATGGGGACAATTCGTGGACAGAACAGGCACGAGGTTGTGAAAAGTGGGGGCGTGTATGAGGATGGGTTGAATCGGGCACAAAGTGAGGTCGAAGCGAGAACGAGACGGAAGCGAGGAGAAACGAGCCAAGAAGCGAGGCGGGGGAAAGTGAGGCACGAAGCGGGTATGGAGTGGAAACGAGGTGGGAGTGAGATGAGAACAAAGTGGGGCCGAGGCAGGGAGGTTGTAAATATGGCGAAAGAAGCGTGGGCGATATTGTGGTGAGGCGGGGTCGAAGCGGAGAGAAACGGGGAGGATGGAGCAAAAGAACAAGGGTGAAGCTGAGAGAGGTGGTGGGGAAGAGGTGGGAGCGATGCGGAGCCTGGTGAGGATGATGTGCGGAAAGACGGGGAAGAGGGGAGGACGAGGTGAGGGGCAGGCTGTAATGAGGTGGAGTAGAAACCTAGGGTGGGACAGGGGGGAAGTGAGGTGGGGGCGTGGTAGAAGTAGAAGCGGGTGAAGTGGGGCGAGACAGGGTGAGACGGGGTGAGGCGGGGTCAGGCGGGTTGAGGTGGGTGAGGCGGGGTGAGGCGGGGTGAGGCGTTCTGAGGCGGGCTGAGGTGGGCTGAGGCGGGGCGAGACGGGGCAGGACGGGATGAGGCGGGGTGAGATGGGTGAGGCGGGGAGAGGCGGGGAGAGGGGAGGAGAGGGGGCGGTATTTGAGGGAGAATCGCGCGCTCACCCCTGTGAATTGACGCAAGCAGGCAGGTACGCCCGCCCGTGAAGAGAATTCGCAGCCTTAAGCGCCCGCCCGCTCGCTCGCATTTCGTCGGCGGGCGGTTTTTTAATTTCGGCACTCGCAGCTGGCGCGGGTGGGGGCGCCTGCCAAAGGGGTAGCTCGGAGGGGCGGGGCGGAGCGATGGATAAGGACGGAGTTGTGGTGGGGGGTGAGAACTGAAATCGTGGGGCGGGGGTCACGTCAAAAATGGCAGGAAAACGCGAGCAGGGTGACTGGGTGAATTTCGTGTGCGGGGTTAATGCGAAAGGGAAAATATAAATAAGTTGACGTTGAATTTTAATCATGTCCGGTAATAATTTCTGTTATTGGTTTCCTTTTATAGAGACATTACTACAAGGAAGGACCGGCTTGACATCTATTGGTTGTCTACAGCTGGCAACGTAACTGCAGCCCATGTCCATGAACTGAATTCATCAGTGGAATTGTTTACAGTTAGATTACTTGTAAATGGTTTCATCGTTATATATTGCAATGCTATCCTCGTAGGTAAAGTTCATTGTTTTTCTGACCAGTCAAACTAGTACCTTTTTAAAATAACTTATCTCTAACGGGAAGAGGATGGTACTTCTTCATCTAAACCAAATTATTGGTTGGAATGAGAGTGAAAATAAATATGAGTCTTTATATTCTACTCATATTTGCTTCCCAATAGTGTTACTTTATTATGATTACGTACGTAAGAAGAATTATGTAATTGTTTATTTGGGACCATAATTAAGAGTTCTTCTAATTATGGTCTTATTCTACAAATATTTCTAAAGAAAATTACGTATGAGGGGTTATGTTCTTACAGGTTTGGTCGTTGCGGAGCAATCAAGCTCTGTACACCGACGAGACGTATGAGAAAATGTGCACAAACTGATTTGGCCAGATGATAGAGAATATGATACACATTAGTTAGAGACATAACAATACGCATATTGAGAGCTATGCTAAGTGACATTCACTAATAATTTTGAGTCAGATGCTTCAGATTTAAGCTATATTAAAAATGAAATAGGCATTCGCATTTTCTGCAATGGTGGTCTGTCAACCTGCCAAGCTGATGAGAAAAAACAACGAAGAGGCGATGTGGAAGCATGTGCAGAGGTCGAAAGAGTCCAGGGCAAGGGCTGTCAGGGCCACGGCAGGGAGGGGCAGAGAAGGCCTGGCAGGACAGAATCCGGGAGGGACGGGTCAGGGCGTGGCAGGGCGGGGCGGGGGTGGAGTCGTGCTGTCTTCTTACCTCGCGCGTGCGAGCTTTCTTTTGTCTCGGCCGCTGACAGCACCTCCACCGCCGCCGCCGCCGCCGCCGCCGCCCCCGCGCATCGCGCCTTTGTCTGAGCCCCGTTGTTGTCCTGGCTGCACGTGTCCCCGCAGGCGTTTTTCAGCCCATCCGATCCTCCTTGCGGAACGCCATTTCTTTCGCTCCAAAAGATTTTTCACTCATTTTTTTATTTACATATATTTAATTGTTTATTAACATTTTAACATATTTATTTCCCTAGATATTCTAATCAAGCCCTGGATACGATTGATACTTTTTTCTAGTGTCATTAAATATTTATTACTCATATATTTTACAGAGTTGATTATTAGAGGCGAACTGCACTTAAGAAATAGTGTGGGAAAATAAGTGCCAACTGAACGAACTGGGTAGTGACATGCAAATTACTAAAATGAATATATAATACGAAGTTAACAGTTTTTAAATGAAAATCAATTGGGTAATTGACACAGTTTAACAATGATAGTATAATAAAAGAAACACAGAATACGAAATGAAGCCAACATTAAAAATATCCCAAAATGACAACGGTAATGGTAAAAGTAGAGCACAATAATTAAATTCGAAGTTTTTTATTTAATACACAATCGAACCGCAATAGATTGAACATGCAGTTAGTTCCAGTTTCTCAACCGACAACCATTCACAAGTCACAAAACATGAGAAAAAGCAAAGAACTCAATGTGAGAGCATTTTACATAACCTTCCTACATTTAAAAAAAACGTTTGATTCTGTAGAAAATATATCTGTGCTGAAGACACTATTGAAACAAGTAATTACCAAAAAAGAGTAAAGTATTTTGAATGAAAAATATTTAAATGTACGAGTTGCTGTGAAGGGAAAAAAGGAAGAACCATTTAAACCGTAAAGTTCTTGTTGTCACATTTATGTGTGGAAATCGCTCTTCATCACTGACTTTCCTGGAAAACGTATTTTATGATCTCACACCAACCTTTCGAATGGAAGGTATTGCCGCAGGCTATTTGTATATGATAACAGTAAATTTATTATTAATTATTATTACAATTCATGTATACATGAATGCGTGTGTTGAGAACGTCGGACGTATGGTATACATACGATGAGTACTTTTAAAAAGCACTATTGAGAGGTATGAAATATTATGTAACTTCGGCGAAATCCTCTACTCAATTTGATGCATCATAATTTCTTATTATAAATTATTCTGGTATTTAATAAGCACTCATAGTATAAAGTAACTTTTATCCAAAATGAAACTGTCAGGTACCGAGGACATTTGAATCAGAGAATGACTGTAGATAAACTAAGATACAAATGACTTCTCGGGAAGGGTGACCTCAAGGGAACTCAAAGGAAAAATGTTGCGAATCGGTTATTGCGGACGCCACGAGGCCGCTGACACGCATTGCCAATCAAGCCAAGGAGACTGGAAATTGGCCGTCGCGCTAGGTGCGGCCCTGTCGTGATAACGCAGACACACAGGCCAACGCCAAACCGTCCAAGGCTCAAGCGAACATTAAGATGGAGGAGGGAACATTTTTAGTTACTCGCTCCGGAGTAGAAAGAAAGGTATGTAATGCTGCGCGAAAAAACGGTGAAATTTCGGCAGAAAAACCCTCATTACAGGGTGCTGGTAACGAAAACGTGAATAATGTATATATCGAAAATTTGAGTACTTTTCCCGTAATTTTTGCGCGAAATACGGGCGAGAAAGTATATGCTGTTTTGTTTTAGTAGTTTATATTATTCATGGGTTATATATATATATATATATATATATATATATATATATATATATATATATATATATATATATTATCCACTCAGTTATATAAATAAATATAGAATATATTATAAACTACTGATACAAAAACAGCACATACTTTCTCGCCCGTATTTCACTCAAAATTTATGCGAAAAGTACTCAAATTATCGAGAAACCGTACATGACTTTATTTCAAAATCAATCTTTAAAGAAAAAAATCATCGATGAAATAAACCTCTATCTTCATAATTGTGGTTATTTAAAGACGCCGAATATTTTTGAATTTTTGCAATTTTCTAAAAATCAGAGTTTTTAATGAAAATGAGACCATTCTCTTAAACATCCTTCACACTATCTAACAACACAATTTAATCAAAATCGACTGAGTATTTTTTCTGAAAATTTGGACAATGTCATAAGAGTAAAGTACCCTCAAAAATTAAAATAAAAGATTTTAAATTCAAGGGACCGCGTCATCAGCCAGATCGATTGGGGAATATCAGTTTTGAAGAAAATCCACAGAACGCTAGTGTCGATCACAGTAGGACAGACGGACGAACATTTAGACGTTTTGCCGTCATTCGACGTTTTCTCGGTATCAAGGAGTCACAAAACATGGATTCACCGCGAGTTAGAGAATTTTTTTCTATATTTAGAAAACTGGATCTATCCCCTTTTTTGTTATCAGGTCCCTGTAATAAGAGATTTCTAGCAAAAATTCGCCGTTTTTTTGCGCAGCATTACATAACTTTCTCTCTACTCCGTAGCGAGAAAGTAAAAATAATCGTTTTCGACTGCATTCGAGGATTTTGAAAAATTCATTATTTACAACCCTAAAATAATTAATACAATAAAGATCCGCAATAACTTCTACAATTATTCTAAGTACAATAACATGAATAGATTTAATGAGCCAAGTCCAACCTTTAAAGAAGATAAAATTTGGTTGAAAACCTACTGTAATTTGAATTTACTGCAAATCAAATCGAACCAGATCAACGAAACGAACTAGATCTTGGGATTTGTGAAACGCACCTGACACAAAGAATTGGTATGTCGTCATAACTTTTTAAGGTATTTACATCTATTTTTTAAAACATTTCTTCATTAACTGTTGGTATTTTAAAATAATTGAGAATCGTATCATTTTGAACGAGGGGGGAATGTTTCTTAACACTTTAGACTGAAATCTTTGGATGATTTGGATATTGGATTTGCTACTGGTGCTCCAGACCTGTATGCAGAAAGATAAAACAGTTTTTAAGTTTTGGGTTGAGACTGCTGGGATTTACTGCATAATCATCTAAGTATTATTTTTATTAATCATGAATCACATAATTAAAATTCTCTAAATTTCCATCCTCGCACCCCCTCCCCAATGTGCAGACATCCGGTGGATTGTGAGGAATGCAAAGGTGACTGATGAATAAGAGTGATGAGTCACACTGATGAATCAATATCAGACTGATAAATAATTTGTATTAATAATTTAAGGGTTGAAATTTGAAAAAGCAATGTAAGTGCCATTTACAAACTTTCGAGAAAAATGAGTTTATATATACGTTAAATCTATTGGCACATACAAACAACTTCTGCCTTTTATAGTCACTCCGTAATATTATCAAGAAAGCGTCTGGCCTTAAGCTCTTATTTGTGTTCTATGGCTGGTTTCATTCATCAATATTCTGGTAAAAAGGTAAATTTAACAGAAATGGCACTTCTACCCTTTTTTATTTCAAATCTTCAATTAATCATCTCATTAGAGCTTTTCTTCGATTGCTTTCAACCAGTTAATGTTGTAGTCGAGAGTGATATCAATATAAGCCGTATATTTTTCGACCGAATGCCATCTCGCTCATTCTGGAGCCAGTTCACCCAACCGGCGTCTTGGAAGCCCGCAGCCCTCCTCGCGCACTCGCTCCCGAGGGGCCGGCATCCGACAGCATGTGAGGAATGCAAAGGTGACTGATGAATCAGAGGAGAGAACGCGACCCGACGCAGCCGCCAGCCAGCTCCACTCACACATCCACCACCCGCGCCGCGGACGCCCTTCTCTGAGTTCATAATGAAGTTATAATTTCTACTCCACCCCCCACCCCCACCCCTCCTTCATTCCACCCCTCGCACATCCCCCTCTCTCTTCTCTTTTTCTTCTTCACCCCGCCACGACGTACCCTCGCGGTCTTATCGATCACGCACCCTGGCGGTCCGCGGGAGTTTTTCCCTCCCCGCCCCGCCCCGCCCCCTGCCCCCCGCCCGCCCCTCGGCCCCGCCCCCTTCGCTCTGCTAACGATCAACGCCCCGCTGCCGCCGCCGCCGCGACGCCGCCCTCGCGGGCCCGCGTCGCGACGCGACGCGGGGGAGGCGGATTTTAAAACCACGACGACGCTCGCCGACGACGCCTCCCCCCCACGGCGCCTCCAGACCCCCGCGCGCAGACGGAGACGCTGCCAAGAGGCGGTCAGTGGCGGTGATGAGAACTTTTCCCAAAAATGTTTCGACTGTCTCTTTCACACCTGCCGTGCACGATCAAGGGTACATTGATTATTTTTCTTCATATATTGTCGCCATACTGTTGTTGATTTCGCTACTTGGTAATATGTTTTAAGATTTAAGCCATCGCCGGAAGGAGTGAGTAATTGTACACGTTAAATGATTTGGATGGGATGGTGTTTCGCCTCCCCCATGGCACCTCCAGACCCCCGCGCGCAGACGGAGACGCTGCCAAGAGGCGGTCAGTGGCGGTGATGAGAACTTTTCCCAAAAATGTTTCGACTGTCTCTTTCACACCTGCCGTGCACGGTCCAGTGCACACTGATTATTTCTTCAGATATTGTCGCCATACAGTTGTTGATTTCGCTACTTGGTAATATGTTTTAAGATTTAAGCCATCGCCGGAAGGAGTGAGTAATTGTACACGATAAATGATTTGGATGGGATGGTGTTTTTGCCTCCCCCATGGCACCTCCAGACCCCCGCGCGCAGACGGAGACGCTGCCAAGAGGCGGTCAGTGGCGGTGATGAGAACTTTTCCCAAAAATGTTTCGACTGTCTCTTTCACACCTGCCGTGCACGGTCCAGTGCACACTGATTATTTCTTCAGATATTGTCGCCATGTTGATTTCGCTACTTGGTAATATGTTTTAAGATTTAAGCCATCGCCAGAAGGAGTGAGTAATTGTACACGATAAATGATTTGGATGGGATGGTGTTTTTGCCTCCCCCATGGCACCTCCAGACCCCCGCGCGCAGACGGAGACGCTGCCAAGAGGCGGTCAGTGGCGGTGATGAGAACTTTTCCCAAAAATGTTTCGACTGTCTCTTTCACACCTGCCGTGCACGGTCCAGTGCACACTGATTATTTCTTCAGATATTGTCGCCATGTTGATTTCGCTACTTGGTAATATGTTTTAAGATTTAAGCCATCGCCAGAAGGAGTGAGTAATTGTACACGATAAATGATTTGGATGGGATGGTGTTTTTGCCTCCCCCATGGCACCTCCAGACCCCCGCGCGCAGACGGAGACGCTGTAAAGAGGCGGTCAGTGGCGGTGATGAGAACTTTTCCCAAAAATGTTTCGACTGTCTCTTTCACACCTGCCGTGTACGGTCCAGTGCATACTGATTATTTCTTCAGATATTGTCGCCATGTTGATTTCGCTACTTGGTAATATGTTTTAAGATTTAAGCCATCGCCGGAAGGAGTGAGTAATTGTACACGATAAATGATTTGGATGGGATGGTGTTTTTGCCTCCCCCATGGCACCTCCAGACCCCCGCGCGCAGACGGAGACGCTGCCAAGAGGCGGTCAGTGGCGGTGATGAGAACTTTTCCCAAAAATGTTTCGACTGTCTCTTTCACACCTGCCGTGCACGGTCCAGTGCACACTGATTATTTCTTCAGATATTGTCGCCATGTTGATTTCGCTACTTGGTAATATGTTTTAAGATTTAAGCCATCGCCAGAAGGAGTGAGTAATTGTACACGATAAATGATTTGGATGGGATGGTGTTTTTGCCTCCCCCATGGCACCTCCAGACCCCCGCGCGCAGACGGAGACGCTGTAAAGAGGCGGTCAGTGGCGGTGATGAGAACTTTTCCCAAAAATGTTTCGACTGTCTCTTTCACACCTGCCGTGTACGGTCCAGTGCACACTGATTATTTCTTCAGATATTGTCGCCATGTTGATTTCGCTACTTGGTAATATGTTTTAAGATTTAAGCCATCGCCGGAAGGAGTGAGTAATTGTACACGATAAATGGTTTTGCATGGGATGGTGTTTCGCATCCCCCATGGCACCTCCAGGCCCTGCGCGCGGACGGAGACGCTGCCAAGAGGCGGTCAGTGGCAATGATGAGAACTTTTCCCAAAAATGTTTCGACTGTCTCTTTCACACCTGCCGTGCACGATCAAGGGTACATTGATTATTTTTCTTCATATATTGTCGCCATACTGTTGTTGATTTCGCTACTTGGTAATATGTTTTAAGATTTAAGCCATCGCCGGAAGGAGCGAGTAATTGTACACGATAAATGATTTGGATGGGATGGTGTTTCGCCTCCCCCATGGCACCTCCAGACCCCCGCGCGCAGACGGAGACGCTGCCAAGACGCGGTCAGTGGCAATGATGAGAACTTTTCCCAAAAATGTTTCGACTGTCTCTTTCCCACCTGCCGTGCACGATCAAGGGCACATTGATTATTTCTTCATATATTGTCGCCATACTGTTGTTGATTTTGCTAATTGGTAATAATGGTAGGTTTGGTACGTTTTACTATTTAAGCCGTCGCTGGAAGAAGTGAGTAATAATAAACGATGAGTGGTTTTGAATGTGATTGATTTCGCTACTTGGTAATATGTTTTAATATTTAAGCCAACGCCGGAAGGAGTGAGTAATTGTAAACGAATGGTTTTGGACGGGATGGTATTTCGCCTTCTCAACAGTGCGGCGCCTGAAGACCCTGAGCGCACACGGAGACGCTGCGAAGAGACGGTCAGTAGTGGTGGTGATAACTTTTCCCAAAATGTTTCGAAATCTCTGTTGTATCTTTCACATCTGATGTACACGATCCAGTACATACATTTTCACAAATTATTCTTGGACATTTTATTCTTTGATGTCATATTGTTATGGGTTTTGCAACTTGGTAATCTATTTTAAAATTAAAGTAGTCCATTAAAATATTAAAGAAATATCGATGTCAATGATGTGGGAGTGAGTAATTGTCAAAAAATATGAAAAGTTGCGGATTGGATGTTGTTTCGCCTCCTCCATGGCACTTCCACACCCTGCGCGCAGACGTCGATGCTACTGAAGAGGCGGTCAGCCGATAACTTTTTCTGAAGTTTCGATATCTCAGCTGTTTCTTTCACACCTATTGTACACGGTCACGTGCAAATTCACATTCACAAGATATTTCTTCATATATTGTAGCCATATTGTTGTTGATTTCGCTTCTTGGTAATATATTTTAACATTTAAGCCATCACTGGAGGGAGAGAGTAATCATAAACGATGAATGGTTTTGAATGAGATGGTGTTTTGACTTCCCCACGGCGCTTCAAGACCCTTCGCGCGGACGCTGCGAAGAGGCGGTCTGCGGCGGTGAAACCGAGAACTGTACTTAAGTTTCGAAATAACTGCTCTCTCTTTCACCTCTGATGTACACAGCACGTACACGCTCTTTGGCATATTATTTCTCCATATTTTAGTAAAATTTGGCGCTCTAATGGAGTGCTTTTAGGTATTTACGAAACATTATTTTTATATTAGAGTCATCGGTGGGAATATTTCATCACTTTTCCTGGCATGTCATCTCTCTGTTAACTTGCAATTGCTTGCCACTGGTTGAAGGATGATGGGTTCAGCACAAAATATGAGTAATTGTAAACGATGAATGGCTTTGAATGGGACGATGTTGCGCTCCCTCTACGGCGCATCTAGACCTTGCGTGCAGACAAAGGCGCTGCGAAGAGGTGGTCAGTGGCGGTGAAGCCGAGAAAGATTTCTTGGGCTTCCAAATCTCTACTATCTCTTTCACACCTGATGTATAGTGGGTTTCGGTACTTGGTAATCTGTTTTAATATTTATTCCATCGGTAGAAAGGTTGAGTAACTGTCAAAGATGAATGGTTTTGAATGGGATGGTATTTCGCCTCCTGCATGGCGTCTCCATCAGACACTGCGCGCAGATCACATGCATGCACTTCCACTGATTATACCTTCATATGTAATTAAAATATTTTATTTTTTGCGCCATTTTGTAGTGTGTTTCGACACTTGAAAATATATTTTAATGTGTATGTCATAGATGGGAACGTTAATGAATTATCGAAGAACACACTATTCAAAACACGTAATGGTATGGCAATAATTTGGGAATGGAATGTTTGAAGGAGGATATTTGAAAGGGAAGAACTATTTGAAAAGGAAAGAAGAAAGGGGAGCATTTTGTGTTTATTACTTCAGATTTTAATTGAGCTATAAAGTAAAATGTATCTGTGACCACCATATACCGATAAGAAATCATAAAAAAAAGTTACTACAGCATCACTCTTGAATTTGTTATTTGTTATACCACTTACACGAAGTGGAAGGATACAGACATGCAGATAATACTTTCCCCCCTTTCCTGGGTATGTGTCCTCTCTGTTGTTTTGCAATTGCTTGCCACTGGTAGAAATGTTGGTAGGTTAAACATAAAGAGAGAGTAACTGTGAACGATGAATGATTTTGGATGGGATGTTGGTTAATCTCCCACGCGGCGACTCTCTGGCACATGGTCAATTACACAGTCAATGGAACATCAACAGCTTCAAAATCCATCTCTATTTCACCCCCTTTCACACCTAATGCACACGGTCGTGTGCTGAAACTTTGCAAAGTCATTCCTTACTATATTATTGTTCCTTGCAATTTTGAAAATTGTGTTCAATTTTTTGAGGTCTTCTTAAAACTACCATCGGTTGCGCTGTGAGAATTATGATAATAAATAATACAATAAAAGTTAGTGCGATAATAGAACAATCCCCGACTCGGATAGCGGTAAGTAAATTTTTAAGAGCGAATGATGTTACCAGTGAATATTTTGCATGTACATACAGTAGAAAACTCAATAGTCATTACAACACTCTTACAAAATTACGGCATGTGTTTCCACGAAATAGTTTTCGAAGTTGACTTGTTTCATTCTTGAAAGTAAACAAGAGCATGGCATTGTGATTGTAAGTGACAAAAGTCGATTTTTGTAGATGAATAAACACCTGCTACTGTGAATATTTACACTCGGTTGGCGCACGAACAAAGGCCTATCAAACATAAATATGTACTTCCTTGATTATCGTACAAGAGCGCACAAAACATGGCGTGAACGCCTATTCAATGAAATAGAAACTCTACAAAGCGATACGAGCTCTAAATAATGTGCGTTAAGGGGTATTGTTTATCTTCCGGATCTCATAAAGAGATTAGTTAAGATGAGAACTAATTGAGAAGTGAAAATTTAAGGTATGAAAGTGAAAACAAAGCGCGATTAATAGCAATTTCATACTCGAGACGTAAGTAATGTGTGACCGAAGGTTTAATTACAGGAATAGTATTAAAGTATTATAAAGAAAAAACTTATTACACGAGTTAGAATAAATTTTGTTTAAGAAATAGTTTATTGCTATAAATATTTTCTGAATAACAATGTTGAAATTTTTGCACGAAAATTATTTTTGTGAAAATGTGTGCACTAAAAATGTTTACATTTTCTAATAAAGCTGGTAGTTATTTCCGTTCGCAAACTCTCCCAATATCAGTCATTGTTCATCCTACGGTATAAATATAACCAATCCGGAAAGCGTAGGCTTCCGCGGCCGGAGTCAGTATTTACTAGGCTGTCCGGGTGACGCCGCGTCCGTGGCGAAGGTGCAGACGTTTCGGTCGCCATTCTGCGACCTTCCTCAGGGCGTTATGTGCGGAGATGTGCTGCGCACGAGTTTAAATGGGGCTTAGTTTCTCGATATAACCAATCCTGCACGCATTATCGAAGTAAAAACCCACAAAGCGAACTAATCCTTTAAAATTCCCATGTCGAAGCCACATCCGTAATTCCTCTCCAAGAGTCGTGGAGTGTATTTGTAAAGCCTCTACAAAACGTCAATGCTTCGATTATTTCTTCAACACTCCATCACTCATTTCAGTTCAACTTCGTTGCTCCAAATACAATCCCTCCTTTACAGACGGAAGAAGAAAGATTCCGCGTGCAACACAGGCCATTGCGCAGAGACAGACTACATACCAGCTTGACTAAATAAACGAGTCCGCAGTCAATAAAGCGCCAAGAGGCAGCCATACACTCAAAGCTCGAGACTACTCGTTCCATATAAAGCCTATGGAAGGAAAGTCCTGAGAGGTATGCGAGGTCCGACTTCCTGCGCGAATGCCGCAGTCGATGCTAAAGAGTTGTTACTAGAGCGAAACGTTTGGAATATCCAGTGGGGGATAGCAGCGCTAGAAAGGTAGCGAAAGGGGGGCGTTGCACTTAACTGTGATTACACGAAACGTTTACGATGTCACTCCGCCCTACGCGTTTTCGCAACGTCCTTGTCTCGCGCTTCCATTGTTTCTTGCAAACAATTGCAGTCGTAACCTATTTGCTGTCGATGTGATTGTGCTTTTCTTACAAACTTTTCTAGCGAAATGCTGCATCGTAGAGTCTATTCGTTTTGATCGAGACGTTTCATTGCTGATGAATTTAGAATAATTGCATGGGTTTTCGCTACAAAAGGATACTTTCATGAAGTATTGATTCATAGCGATAAATAAAATGGGGAAAGTTGCAAGGAACAGAAACACCTGACAATCTTTCAAGAAAGCTATGGCCGAATTACAAATTCAGGTACCATGACTCTTCATGTTACACCAAACTCGTGTTTACGTTCATTTGTTGTAATTCGACGAAAATAAAGTCAAATATAACTGAAGTATTAAATGGTTCGAACTCTTTGATATTTATGATGTTCTTTGGCAAAGTCCAGGATCATAATGTAATGTTACTACCTAGTAAGATTCTCTTGCCTGAAAATTATGACAACGTTTTGAGCTAATGTAAGTATTTATTGTGCGAGGGTCGAGTAACTGAATTTACGACCATTAAGTATCTATTTTCACAAAGTGACTTATCCAGAAAAGTGTTGAGCAAATACGTAATTTAATTACGACAATTTCATAATCAACCTTCAAAAAGAATGTTCCATTAAGCGATAACGCATTCCTATAAGAGAGGCTATCTGTTCCGTCATTTGGTTGCCTCATTACCAGTTGAGGTTTTGTTCTTACGCTGTGCTAATTAACTGTTCTATTTTATTTTAGTCAATAGCTTTTCTATTCATGGCCAGTATTATTATTTTTTTTATTCGTCATTATTATGTAAAACGATGGATTTTTCGCAAAATATTGAGATTTTATTCAACTTTATGCTTTCATATGAGTTGAATAAATGTTCGACTTCATTCATTAATTGCGTGTGTAATTAAATGATTTAGTTTAGGTGTATAGCTAGTGTCTGAAACTGCTCCCAACGTCGGGACTCGAACCCTTGGACTTCCCAGTTAGAGGCACTGCAACGGCATCTGTTGATGCCCCGAGCCAGTACTGGAATACGAGATCCGGGGCTGGCCAAAACTCTACTCAAGTGAACAACTAGTTAATTAATTAGTCTGTATCATTAAAATTAGGTATCACGGGTGTTAACTGGTTCTAATATTCTCAGGCAGCCAAAGGTTTTTTGACGTCGCTCGTTCACTAAAATCATTTTAACGTTCCTGGTGCATAAATAACCATTTAAAAATATTATCATAAAACAAATGTCAAGTATATTCATAAGGAGAATACTGCTTTGAAAAGCGATCTATACATGGAAATTATTTGAATAAATTTTGTCTGTCTGTATTTGCCACGACAGCCCGCTAACGGGCCAGGGTCTACCAGCAGCATGTGTTAAGGGGGTACGTGTGGTCAGAACGAAGACATCGTCACGACGTATGCTTCTCAGTCTTCTCAACCTTAGAAGCGAATTTCCTCACCGTCACACCGCAACATATTACACAGGGACATTGCAAGGAAAACGCACACTGTAATCTTGCCCGACCGTAAATCGAACCTGCGTGGCGTCATGGAAAGAGAGCACGGTGAACAATGAACTAATTCGTGAGAGGTGAATACATTTTGTAAATTAAAAAAAAAGTTTGTTTTGTTAGGACCGTGCCCTCTCAGTCTACTTCACTGAGAGATGTACAGGTAAGAAGGCGTGGCGTCCAAAGGAGGGGCGATCAGCGCCTAGAGGAGCATTCCGATCACGCAGGTGCGCGAGGCGGGGGCGGGGCGGGGCGGGGGTGGGGCGGCGGCATTCGCAATATCTGAGCGCCACTGGGCCGCCCCGCGTGCGGCCGCGTCGCTGCAATATCCGGGCGCGCGCCCCAGGACAATGCGCGCGCAGCAAAGGGTGCGCGGACCCCACGCCTGCCCAGGCGGTGGCCAGTGGTGGTGGTGGTAAGGAGGTGGTAAGGAAGGTGGTGGTGGTGGTGGTGGTGGTGGTGGTGGTGGTGGTGGCTTTGGTAAGGTGGTGGTGGTAAGATGGTGGTAAGGTGGTGGTGTTAAGATGGTGGTGGTGGTGGTGGTGGTGTGGTGGTGTTGGTGGTGATAAGGTGGTGGTAAGGTGGTGGTAAGGTGGTGGTAAGGTGGTGGTAAGGTGGTGGTAAGGTGGTGGTAAGGTGGTGGTAAGGTGGTGGTAAGGTGGTGGTAAGGTGGTGGTAAGGTGGTGGTAAAGTGGAGGTAAGGTGGAGGTAAGGTGGAGGTAAGGTGGTGGTAAGTTGGAGGGGTGAGGTGGTGGTAAGGTGGTGGTAAATAGGTAGTACTGAATTGAAGTGAATTGATGTCTTATTTTACGTGGCGAGACTCTCTTCCGTCTGACCAAAGAAATTTCACTACGCTCCTTTCACCCCTAGTAGGTATGCTGGTGATATGGTGGTGGTAGTATGGTGGTGGAGGAGGTGGTGGTGGTGGTGGTGCTAGTAGTTTGGTGGTATGGTGGTGGGGTGGTGGATGTGGTGGTGGAATGGTGATGTTATGGTTGTGACGTTGTACGGTGGGATGATGGTATGGTGGTTTCGCGGTGGTGGTGGTGGAATAGTCGTGGTGGTGTTTATGGTAGAGTGGGAGTAGTGTTATGGTGGTAGAAGTGGTTGTATGGTGGTGGTGGAATGGTGATGGTGGAGGCGGTGATATGGTGATGGTTGAATGGAAGTGGCATGGGGGGTGGAATTATGGGGTGATATGGGAGTGGAGAGGTCCTACGTTTGAGTACTGCCGGAAGCAGGATTTTAGACACTACCTACGTAGCTAAACCGAGTTCAGTCCGTGTCTAGAGGAGAATTCTAGCGGCCGACTTCTCTGGTCGACAGTTTTCCGTGGTTTCTCCGATCAATATCAGGTGAATGACGGAGCAGTACCCTAACAAATGGGCCCCGGACCGCGTCCTATCTCCTTTCCTCACCCCCTCATGTACTGTCATACTACGCACGCCGGTAGGCCAGCCGGGAATTTATAGCTTGTCCTGGCTACAGCGGTGCCGGAGTGGGGGAGATAACTGTGTTGTCCCATAAAAGTGCTTTGCTTATTGATGTGACCAGTAATACATTATAAAAGGTATACAAATGCTAAGTCTAGGTTAAGGTATATTACAATTGTTATATTTTTAATAATTTCTGGTCTATTACAATTATTACAACATTTTGTAATTATGATTTTAACAGACCACTGACATTTTGAGTATAGTCGTCATGTGTTTACGATACCTTCTAACATATAAAATTAAATGAACACGGATGCACTATTAGGAATTAAGAATTCAAGCAAAAATTATGTAGCTTTGATATCACGTGTTTCTTGATTTTCAACAGATACCGCATAACAGTTAACGATTTTTGAGATTATAAAATTCCGGCTTTTTACGAATCATAAAGTATTTATGAAGGTTTAAAAAATATAACACACTTTATCGACCATTCTGAGGAAGCGAAACGGCTTAATTTAATTCAGTGTAATTTAATTTAATGCGAGATACATTATCTAACGTTTCATTTAAATCGCGTTCTATTGTATATTATTAGGTCGAATCTGATAGAAGCAGAATTAGATGTGATCTGCATCAGATCAGACGATCCAATCATAATGGTATCGAAGAAGATACGATCAAATTGGTTCCGCGCATACTAGTAGTATTGTGCGAGACATTTATTCTGTCCAACCAGCCTTCGAAATGTACCTCTACACTACCTGGTTTCGTCCCAGATATTCAGCCAGTGTGAACATTTTTCCATAGTCGGGACATTACTGAAAGATATTGTCTTTCCAAATCTAATAGATACGTGCATCACAGACGTATTCATTAGACATCGTATTTTAGGCAAATGCCAACTTAATTTTTTAATCTACACACTCGAAATAAATTACGTACACATTACTTGATTTTTCAAATGTTCAGTAACCTCAATTTTATTGCCTAAAATGCCTACTTGTATTGCAGCATTAAAGACGAAACATGCCGATTCGGCTTGTTATATAAGCTTTGGATTAAGAAAAATATATTGAAAATTTACAAGCCAATTTTGTAGACAGTTGTGTGTCAGAAAATCGCAAACAATTTGTCCGCTTCTTATTTTTAACGATTCTCTCAAACTACAATCAAGCAATAAATTTATTATAAATATACACTAAAGTAGAAATATTTGTAAGAAATCCTATTCATAAAAATTCGTAAGTACGAGGCCAGCAGTTTCCAAAAGTAGACACGTGAATACAAATGCATCGTGGAAATAAAGTGAACTGCGTCCTACGTATCAGAGAGAAATATGCATGTATTTATTTCACACATTCATTATTAAATAAATAAAACTCCCGTCCATACAAAATTCCATAAAGCAAATTCTTCACATTTTGTTCTCTCTTTGTTTCTCCTAAGATGATGTATAGCACAACTATCGTGGACAGTAGCTTGTATTTGCATTGAAATTATGAATTCATCGTACCATGCATCACGCCAGGAAATTCCATCCTTTTTTTGGAGTGCCATTCGAATGTCATCTGCTTTTCTTATGAAGCTCAAGAACCGTAACGCATATAAGTACGCAAAGAATGCACGTAGTCATTTGAAACAGCTCTGTTGACCACCTGATCTCAGATTACTAACTCAGTTGCACTTGTGATAAAATTTATTTTCCTACTTAGTAACGCACCAGAAAGCATTTATCGACAACATTTTAACTAATTGCATTATTGACTGAACACTTTAAAGTACTTTCCAAGTAAATTATTGTTATTTAAGAGTAAGAGAATAGGTAAGTGAACACGCAAGTACTTGAGACATCTCAAGAACCCAAAAAGTTAAGAAGAACAATCGAAACAGTGGAGTGACTACAGGACAACGAAACCATGGAGGTTAGAAGCCAAATAAGAGCAAAGAATTTTGAGTAGAATGAAACACAACATTTTTGGTTACAGCCAGTAGCTATCAGATGTGGCCGTTTTTTGATCCATGTATTCATTTAGTGTACTAAGTTCACACTGTTAGGCACCATAAAATGATTTTTTCCGGAAAATCGGTAAATATCTTCTTCTACATCTTAGTACACCATAGGTGTGTTCCATTCCCTGGATTTAAAAACTTCCATGCCATGATCGCCTGGTCTTCCGGAATATCTTTTTGAACACTCGCTCGGTCGCTCACTCGCTCGCTCACCCCCCCACTCTCTCTCTCTCACCCCCCACTCGCTCCCTCACCCCCCACTCGCTCTCTCACCCCCCCACTCGCTCTCTCACCCCCCCACTCGCTCTCTCACCCCCCACTCGCTCTCTCACCCCCCCACTCGCTCTCTCACCCCCCACTCGCTCTCTCACCCCCCTCGCTCTCTCACCCCCCTCGCTCTCTCACCCCCCCACTCGCTCTCTCACCCCCACTCGCTCTCTCACCCCCCACTCGCTCTCTCACCCCCCACTCGCTCTCTCACCCACTCGATCTCTCTCCCTCTCACCCAGCCGCTCTCGTTCGGCCGCCCGCCCATCTACCCGCCCACCCCACTCGCCCGCCGCATTCTCCCATCCACCCGCTCACCCCGCACGGTGACCTGCTCGCCCGCCCTCCCACGCAGCCGCCACGACGGGCACTCCTCAGCCCGCGGGCTAGGGGGAGGCGGTTCGTCGCCCGCGGCGGGGGGGGCGTGGCGTTTCCGGCTAAGAGCCTGCGGCGCGTCATCGCCTCGCTCCCAATCGCCCGCGGGCGGCGTCTTTGGGAGGTCCTTCTGGCGGAGGAGAAAACAAATGCCGGGAGGGTGGCCGAGAATTTGGCACTTCCTTGCTGTTCCTTGAGAGACTGGAACTAAAAATATGTAAAACTGGAGAACCAAGAGTCGAGTGACGATGGTGGAATTTTGTCTCCAGCAAATGAGCAGGAGCCCTTTGGACAATTACAGACGTGTGATGAAATGCGCGGTTTTTTTAAACAAGACAACTAGTTAGTACATTCGCAAATCCCATAGTTGTTGATAGTAGAGCGTACCCCGCCTGCAAGTATCTGTTCGTGTAATTGGAATCGGTTGAGGTGGCCTGGGGTGCTGATGTCACTGCAGTGCCTCTGATCGGGATGTCCTAGGATTACAGTCCCGAAGACAACAGTATTTTCGACTCTAGCTACGCAGCTAGGTTGAGTTCTATCGCCGTCTGGAAGACAAGTCTAGTGGCCGACTTCTCTGATCGGTAGCTTTCCGTGGCTTCTCCGATCAACACCAGCGAATGCCGAAGCAGTAAGAAATGGGCCAAGGACTGCGCGTCATATTTCATTTCTTTTTCTTGTCCTATCTTCACCACTATCTTACACATATTTACACTTACATACACTACACTACCACATATGTCGAGAGACCACTCTGGAGCTTCCAGCTTGCCCCGGCTGGGGCGGTGCCCCACTGGTGGGAGATACCTGGTTGGGGAAAAATGATTGTCGACGTGTATGCCGGCGTCAGATCTGATCATCAACCGGGGGAAATAACAGCTTCCAGAACGGAAACATGTACCACACTTACGGGATTAATGAACTTAGAAGTTGACTCCATGGGGGATGAACCGTGCTCGATACCTCTTCCCAAATTCAGTTCATTTTCGCGCAAAACTGTTCAAGCGATTCCTCAGCGCCGCATGGAGATGACCGAACAGGAGAGTCGTTCCATTGAAGGAAAAGTCTGATTTTTGTTTCGGAATAGGAAATTACTGAAAGGCAGGTAATTAGGCGTATGTAATTTTGATACGTGCAAACGAAGCTCCACTGAATAATTTCTGCCTAGTTGGGAAATCAGCTGCTCTGATCGGTGGTTTACTTCATTCCTTGCAACCAATTGCAAGCGGACACTGGACAAACAGACAAGGGGCCGCGCAAGGGGACATCTTAACAAACAGTCAAGGGGCCGCGCCGAATCCTTAACCCATTTCTTTCAAAGCCTCCTCTTGAACCAATTCCACAAGAACAATCTAAGGCTGATCTCAATAGCTGACAAACCTTCTAAAAATTAGAAATCATTTACTGATACTCGTTATCTAAGAAGGAGAACTATATTTATACATTGTTCTTTGACCAGTTTTCATCTATAAGGTTAACAAAGACGTCACCATTTTTTCCCCTTCACAACTCTTTCTAATCACAACTATACAACTTAAACTTAAATTTTCTCCGTTTTCTTTAAAAAAACAGCGCCTTAGGACACTGACTATTGCGCTGACCCCTTCAATTAGAAACCGCACGACCTTTCCAAAATCAGGGAGGGGGGGGGTGCGCAACTAACCTGCAAGGCGCGGCCCTGCTTCCGACGCAAAATGAGCTAATTGGCTGCGGAAAGGCGGAATTCTAATGTCACGCGTCGCCACTTGGACGGAAACCGTCTGCACGGTGGCTGTGGCCTTCGGGACGCAGCCTTATAAACAAGCAGCCAGTGACACACTTTCGAGTTGCCACTTCTGGATATCAAATCAAGCGAGAGGATCAGTTCATCCGGAATAGAGGTCAGGCGGCAGTGCTGGCTTTCCCGACGCTCGTTCTGCGAAATTCAGAAAAAAAAAGAACTCGGTAATGGAAACCTTGCTTTGAGTAAAATTAAGATTCTGTTGCATTTATTGCGTTGTGATATGCGGAGTTTACCCTAAGATGTAATGAACCCGGGAAACTACGTGGATGCACATGCAGGGCCTCTAAGGCCCTGCCCAATAATCTCTCGAAACACACACAAAATATTCTTAATAATTTCAATGAAGGTCAATTGCCGGTCAGATGGCCGAGATCGTTAGGGCTGCAGTGCCGTAGCAGTCTTGGACCAGAAGACAGCGGGTTCGAGTACCACCTCGTGCATGGGTGTATTTGTGTAGGTCTTAATGTGTGTGCCGTCTTTTCACCACTCATTATCATCATCATTATCATCATCATCATAATCTCATCGTTCATACTCCCATGGCTAACAACCTTGGGGGATACAAATTTTAGCTAGAATACTGATCCCTATCTAATAAGGAACTTGCACATGCTAAAGTAGGATGCACGCATGGTCCGAGTTGGTCTACATGAGAAAAAAGGTCAACTATTGATGTTAAACAAATGATTATTTATTTAAATAACTAATAAACTAATAAAATGTGGTGTCACCAACGCTGTACACTGATTTAAAAATAGATTCATACGTTCAAAATTTATTTCATACTTCACTTCTTCCATGCCTTGTTCAAGTTTGCTCATGTTCTGTCAGTATCTGGCACTGGACTTACCAATGAATAGTGGTACTGGTAATGTGATACTCTCCCTCAAAGGTTTTTAACGGTCTTGTAAGTTATCTCCATACGGGAGATGAACTCGTAATATTGCAATTTCAAAATGATAATGCCGTAACAAATACTTGCAGGTACTGATGCTGCGAAGAGTTAAATTTTAGTACAGCTACATTTGTAAGCTTTTTTTCGCTAATATGCACAAAAATGTTCTCAGCACATTTACATTAACACAAATGCTAAATGCAAATATGATGATCATTAGCAATTAGTTCCGAAATTCTGTATTATATTTTTCTCCTCTAATTTTTGATGAGATTAAAACTCCACAAACTCAGTATAATTTGTGTTCATTACTTAAATTGGTCTATTAGTCGTTTTGTGTTAAAATATATATAAACATTAATAGGCGACTGTTTTGTGTGTTAATGTAAATAAGGTGTTTGTTAAGTTAAATAATAATATGCCACATTCATTTGAAAATCGGTATTTGCAGACTTAAGAACGTAAAAGTGAGAAATCGAACATAAGAACTTTTATTCATTCTCTATCTTCACTCATACTATTGTTTACACTGTAATCATTTGAAATTCTTCAAATTGAATACATTACAAGACAAAACTGTTCCTAGGTTTTTGCAAGTTTATTTTTAAAGATACGATACGACTGAAAATTAAAATGAAATCTGAGTGATTTACTTGGTAATTCAATTGTCTACTTAAATATGTCAACATCAGTGTTGACAACGTAATGAAAAAAAATATGGCGTATGAAGTAAAAATTACATTTGGGTTTTGGTAATCAACGCCGTCTACTTAGATATATTTAGATGGCATTGGTAAGTTCCCGGCGTACTCCCTAATATCACAGCGCCAAAACACGAAAAAACCCGTTTTAGAGAATTTCTTTAAATCTTAGAGTCGGATCTAAAAACAAATTATCAGTTCCTCATTAAGAGACCGATATGCGTCGAGTGACACCTCATGTCACGATTGGTGTATGGGAAGTGGTCTACTGGCATTTTCACAGGCGCCAAAGATACATTTTTCATTTTTTCACAAGATTTACCATGTTACAATTAGGCCTATTTTGGAAACTAAAGGAAAATTCCTGTGCTATAATTATCAGTATGCAGCACTTGCATGAACTTTCTATCAAAGTTTTCTGGATAATATATTTAAAAAATATTTGATTCATTTTTTCTTCACAAGCTTTTGTATTGAACTACAATTTTTTTTTAAAAAAAAGTTATCGGTTTATTGAGGACAGTTGGGAAACTGAGATCATCCTAATCAGCTAGAAAAATCATCGTGTGTTACAAAGTGACCTCACCTTAACGAGTAAGAAAATTTACTGCTTCTTCTTAGGACAGTTCTTACTGCCCCCAACAACAACAACAACAACAACAACAACAACAACAACAAAACGCCATGTTTTAAATTCTGCGCAATGGAAACATTAAAAGATGTTCTTGGATATGCACCGTCAGTCTCAGACGCAACATGTAGCATTGCTCGAAGGGGCGAGACACTAGTTGAGACAACTAGTGTAAAAGAATGTTCTGCAATTAAAAATTAAATAAAAGTTTTAGAAGTAACTGGGCATCTAAGAGAAAAGCGACCAAAATATATTGTGTTTATGCAAAGTTGCAGTCAAGTGTCGCTTTTCTGGACGATGTAAAACCAAAAAAAAGCAAAAATTAGGAATTTAAAGTTAAATGGCACAGAAATCTTATTGTATTTGGAGTGAGTCTGTATTTCTGAAAGTGTGCCAATTAGCAGATCGTCGTTATTTTAAGGATATAAATCGGCAGTTTGTTTATGGATTATCATTGCAAGAGCAAAGCCAAACCGTGCAAGACAGAGTTTGCAATTTTATACGTAGTTTTATATTTGTATTTTAGCGTTACATTTGTGAAAAATGTTTTAACGAACACCCCTGTTCTTCGAGCTGAGTTCCTCAAACGACTACCACTCTTGCACTCAAATTCCTACGATATTTCGAAGAATAATGTTTGCAACTGAAAACTTCCTAATATTTTCCAAAATAACGCTAAAATTGAACTTTAGAAAAAACGAAAAAAAATCCATTTTAATAAATTAAAAAAGAAGAGAATAATATTTTTTGATACAATTTGTAATCCTATATTATTGATGCTCAATTTATAGAAAGCAAACGTAGTTGTGCGAATACGAAATTACGCTCTCTTGAACAAAACTTTTTTTTCATTGCTACAGTATTCCCGAAAAGCGAAGAATGTTACCACTGAAAACTTCCTAATATTTTTCAAAATAACGCTAAAATTCATACTTGACAAAAACAAAAAAAAATCCATTTTAATAGATTAAAAAAGAAGAAAAATAATATTTTTTGATAAGGTTAGTAACGCTACAGTACATTACTGATGCTCAATTTATAGAAAGCAAACGTGTTTGTGCGAAAGCGACGAAGTTCATAAACTGCCATGTAGCTTCTTTTACAGATCAGGAAATAATTAAAGGCGACTGTGCGCATGGCGATCGCAAAGAGGTGCAGGAGGCCGCGGCGCCGCTGGCTGCCGGTGGCTCGCGCATTCCGGGAGCGGTGCTTGCTCGTCAGGTGATTGTTTAAGTGGCGCATTCGCCCGGGGCGGACCCAGTTCGGGCCCCAGCGCCACCGTCGCCTCTTCCTTGTCGAATTCGTCTTCCACTTCCCTGCTCTCCCGGCTGCCTACTCTTCATTTTCTTTTATCGTAGACTCATCCTTCTACTCTCCCTTTTCATCATCACCGTCTTCTCCTTGTTATTCTCTTTTTGTGTTCCAGTCGTGTCCGTCCAATCTTATCTCTCGTCCGTATCTCGTCCTTATCGTTATCTATCTCCCATCCGCCTCCAAAACCAATTCCCGTTCCTCCATTTTCTCCCAAATTTCCTCCTCTGTCTTTACTGCTTCTTCTACAATTGGAGTAGACATATCAACAGCAACCTTCTTCCTCATTTGCACATTTATTCGTTTCCCATCCTAACAAAACTGTATACTCATTCCTTCTTTTTGTGCAATAGCTTTTTCACACTCTTCTTTTTCGTGCAATGGATTTCTGTTAATCTTATGTTTATCATCTAGTTCTTCTTCTTCTTCTTCTTCTTCTTCTTCTTCTTCTGCTGCTGCTGCTGCTGCTGCTCGTTATTCTACTACTTCTTCCTCCGAAATAACATCATCTCAAACTCCTAATTATTCTTCAAAATTTATTACTATATCCTTCTTCAACAACAGCTCTTCTTATTATTTTCCTTTCGCATTTATACACAGTTCCACTCCAAAATCCATTCCAATTATTTTCACTTTCGCTTCCTCTCCTGTAGACGTCTTTTTTCTTGTTCTCCTACCATATCTATTATGATCGTTTATTCACTTCTTTTCTTTTATTTCAACGTCTTTCTACTCTTCATACTTTCCCTTCACTCAGGAACGAAATCTCTCGTAATATAGAGATGTTCACAAACTTTGTAAATCATCTCTAATTTCACTGCCAAGTAATTTTGGGCATTCACCAATAAGTTATTGAGGAAATTACAACATAGCTTCAAGTATTTTGATCACAATATTTCACCATAGAAATCAAAACAAATTTTAAATATTGGTTAAAATATTAATTTAAAAGGGTTAAAATATGCTCTACTGAGCTTCTCGACAATCGAATGTAGTTGTAAGCAGAAGACCGTTTTATTAACCACACGTATTAAACAGACACGAGGGGAAAGGTACGACACAAAAGGAACAAGTACGACATATACAAGTCGCAATTGATTGGAGTCAGATATCTATTGACACCTACATATAGGAAGCAGATTGAGCAATTAAGCATGTCCTTGCGTTCTTTGCGACGGTGCGGAGCGGACCAATTACGAAGACGAAACGGAGAGGGGCGGGGCGGGGCGGGGCGGGGCGGGGGGGAGCGCGGAATGGCGTGAGGGGGAGAGCCGGTCTAACCAGCTCCTCTTGTTTATGACTCTACTAGTGGCCTGAAGCAGCAAAAATGCCGCTGTACAAAACCAAAACAAAAAAATGGTTTTCCGAAATCGAGTGTGCTCACTACTCAAGAACATCAAATGAAATACTCTCGTTTAACACTGCAACAAAATAAATATTTCAACAAAAACAGACACCACGGATACTGCAATGGCTACAGCGCAACTGTTCTTTACAAAACAAGGGGTCTAAGTAGGGTTGCCAACAATGTTCATGTAAAAGGGGGGACACTCCATAAAAAACTAGAATGGACTGATTTATTTTGATAAATATTTAATTTACACTAATATCAGCTCTATTTCTTTGTTTCTTCTCTCCATTTACGAATCACGTGAAAAGATGCGTTCACAAAATGCAGATGAATATGATATGAGCGTTTTTGTTTTGTTTTGTTTTGTTTTAGTCGCTAGTAAGAGACACAATCATGCATGCGTGTGCCAACGTTCAGTAAAAGGATATACATGTTTTCTATTCTAAATTAAACAATAAACGATAGAACATAGCAGATTTAGTCTCGTGATAAAACAAATGTTAATAATGTACTAAAAGGAGAACATTTTAAAGGGCGAGAGAACAATTGACGTCAATGGAGGACTGTTTTCCCAAATGGTGGAAGGTTTGCAACCCTAGTTGTAAGGTCCTATGGCGCATCTCTTTTAAGTTTTGCACATTTATCAAGAAAATCACTGTTAAAGAAGACGTGTCTTTCAGATTGCGTTCAGGCCTGCCAGATTAGTTACGTTTTGATATAAATATTAATGTTTATAGAGTGAATGTGCATTTCGTCAACACTGTGAAATTATTTTCACAAGATTGGATGCTTGTGAGAGTCGGAAAAGGGATATTTACTTTTGAAGTAATACATTCTAGTATTTTCCGTCCGAATAATTTGCCAGGAGGTCATTATCTAATATAATAGAGCCATAACCACACACCACCTTCATTGTCCATGAAGTATTGAATGTGTTTCTGAGCAGAAGTGGAATTGTAATATAGTTCTTCGCAGATTCGATACTGTTTGCTGTATACGGATTCACTTATTTTCCGCGAAACGAATTGTGAATTTTTTATACTATATACTTATTTGTGAATAAAATTTTCGACGGTGAAATAACAAGAACTGTTGAAAATGGCAGCTTTTGTGAATTCTTAGCTTTGAAATGTACCGTTGGTCATACGAATCCATTCATGGGTTATGTAGATCTCAAATGTGTGAATTTGTATTTCAGTAAAACTGTGACGTTATATCAATTTAACGGAACCCAACAAATGAACGAAAAGCCACTTTTAATAGCCGACTTCTGTTTAGGATTATTCGTTCTTTATTCATTCATCATTACGAACAATCGAAATAATTCTCCAGCAGACGTGACTTACTGCTATGCCTCTGGCTCAGTGATGTCTGCAATGCTTCTCACTGGGTGGTCCTAAAGTTCTAGTCCCGACGGTGGCAGGGTTTTTGAAACGAGCTAGATAGCTGCACGAGAATGCCGAGCAATACCCTGAGAAACGGGCCGCGCGCAATTTGCTTCCTCTTCCTTGTCCTATCCTCTCTACTCACATGCAGACACATTCACTTACACGCTCAACACTACCACACACACCGGTAGATCAGTCGGGAACTTACATCTTGCCCCGATTGGTACAGTGCCGACCGGTGGGAGTTACCTGGTTGGGGAAAACCCCACTGGCCGACGTGGAGGTCGGAGCCGGGTCTCACCATTCAGTGGCAGAAGAACCGCCACCTACACCGATAAAACATTCACTACACTAACGGGATCAATATCCTTAACAATTGTCGCGTCGCGAAAACACGAAATAATCAATGAAGTGTTATCAAGCGATTTTCTGTGCCGAAAAATAACATTTTTTCTTTACATCATTACAATACGTAAACTAGCAATTAACATCACAACACGTAACGCTATACTACGTGAACAGTATGCCGAAAAAAAATAAAATAAAAATGGCGGCGTTGCGCGCCTCGCACGCGCTTGTTTGGTTCCTCTTGAGACCGCTGCGCGCCGCCACGCACGCACCGTCTTCGTTAGCGCCGACACCTGCCGCCGCGGCGGGCCAAGTGGCTGGGCGGCGAAGGGGTGGGATGGAGAGAGAGAGAGGGAGAGAGAACCGCCGAAATCTGTAGCGCGCGCCGCGCCGCCCAGCAACGCATGCCGGCTGCCACCTGCTCCAGCCCGCGCCGCGCCGCAGGACCGGACCGGGAACCAAGTGGTCGCGGAGGTCGGGTCGAGATGTGGTTAAGTGGCAGCGGGGGGATAATGGTGCAGCCACTGAAGAATTTGGGTGGAGGCGAAGTTCGAATGGAGAAGCAGAGGAAGTATGTGGCGTAATGACGACGCTGAGGTGGAGGTGGAATGGATGTGGTGTGGATAATGAGGAGGATTTAGGTAAAAGTGTGCAACGGAAGGGCCACAGCGGAAGCAGCGTAGAGGTGAAGTTCGAATGTGGATGGTAAGGAAGAATGTCAGACAATGATGAAGTTGAAATGGAGGATGAATTGATGTGGAGTTGATCTATGTATCGATTTTATTTGTTTAATATCATCTGACAATGTTTTGTAAAATAACGTACATGTATTGTATGTGGATTTCTCGTAGTGATCTGTCGATTCTGACAATTGATGAAAGTGATTTCTACGATGTGTGTAATAATTATAACATCAGTACTGCATAAAAACATGTTCCTATAGTTAAGCGAGTAGGTTTTGACAAAACATACAGATTCGTAAAGAAATGGGCAAGGCCCTGTAAAATATCAAGCTCGATGACGAGAGACCTGCAGGAATTACATTCCTTATATTCGATTCTTTTTTTGAAATCAAAAAGTCTGGACACTATAGGATGAGCTTCCCCAGAATATTATGCCACATCCAAGGTCAGAATGTTCATTTGGAATAAAAACACGCAACAAGCGGTATGAAGGCTGATAGAATTTGAAGGAATTCTGAATGTTTAACAAAATTAACTTAATTCAGTTGTATGAATATTCCATTTCAAGTATGACTGAACTGAGAAATACTGAAATTTAGTTGCTTTAACATAAACTAATTGAATATTGTTCATTTTCAATGAAGTCGACTTCATCTACAAAGTTCAACTATGATGCCATCTACGAAGTCAACAACTTCAATTACGAAGAATTATATAGTACACATAAAATATATGTAAACTACCGTTGAACACAACAACGGAAACGTACGTTTTGAAGAAAGTATACATAGAATTAAAAAAAAGAAAAATTAAAATAAGGCGGCAATCATTAATTACTAACATACAATCATTATAACCTGTTTAAAACAATACAATTTGCATGGCCTAATTTTCTTTTTCCTTTTAGGTTCTACGTTAGAAGTTCAGAAAATTGTTTCAATCAAGGCAAATACCTCTGTTTGTCTCCTTTGTGTCAGCAGCAAAAGTGGAATCGTTTTTCTGGAGCAGTAGGTGCCAGGGTACGAGGAAGCTTTGCTAATGGCAAGGAGGAAGAGCGCATCCTTACTGTACTTTCAACTGCACATGGCGATGCAAGCAACCTTCTTTTCGAGGATAAAAGATAGCGTGCGCCGAAAAAATCAGGAAACAACTTCAAACGAAACTTTTCCCCATCATGAAATGCATCACTAAACGAAATTTAGCATTTAACTAATTTATTTCGCTTCATATGTTTTTCAATTCAATGATTATAATCTGTAAAGACAAATGCAAACAATTAAACAATCCAATTAAATATGCGCTTTTTAGTGATTGATGAACTAGAAATTCTCGTTGGGCAGAGTAGAGGAGTTGTTTGTATTTTAGTTATTCACCGTTTAAAATACTTCTCCCCTACATTAATTCTGTCATATATCTGTTTACCGCGACGTAATGATAATCGTTTATTTTGTACATAGGCTGTTAATGTTACCGTTGGTTAATTACAAAACATTCCACATAGTATGTTGAGTTGAATTGAAAGAAATAGAACGGAAGGACCTCTATGTGCCTCTTCAGAATCTTGAAAATCTTTGAATGCCAAAAGTTAACGTTTATTTTATCGATTTCATTTCATACACACTTGTAAGTGTAGTTGATTAATGAGTTACGACACACGTAATAAAGCAAAGAAGATACTATATACATTGCAAGATACTATCAACGAGCTTGAATTATATAGAAAATAAATGTGTGCCAATAGAGCGCCCCTGGATAAAGGACATTGCACCACTGGCCACCATTTTTCCGTTGACACAATGTACTAAGGACTGTTACCGGTTCTTCGTTAAAGTACGATTTTTGGTATATGGGGTTTATGTGCGTAGATGTGGCATAAAAAAGCCTTCCTTCTCTCCGGCGTACAACTGCACGCATAGTAGTGAGTTATAAAATGTATATAACGCATATAGGGGGATACTTTTCTTTAATTTTGCATATATAATTAATATTATTATAATATAGATTCAAATGTTGATGTATTTACATTATGTGAAGACCACATTTTATTACTGACAAGTGTTTTAGAACTGGAAAGGTTACGAAAGATATTACATTAAAATGTGTGAAAATTGTTTTAACAATTTTGTTAAAATTTTTGTTTATTTTCATATAAACTTTTCAAGACCTTGATTTGATTTAAAATTATTGTTAACCACAACTTTCTAATAGAATTGTCAACTATTTGTATTTGAATTTTTTGAAAGTTACGTTTATTATTTTAATTTGAAATTTTGACATGAATATTAATATTCAGAATTGTACGACTTAAAAGTTAAAATACTCTAAAATGAAGTGTTCCCGCACCAAGAAGAAAATACAGAAATTTAATTAGTATTACGAACAAGCAATCAATCTTAATTATTGAAATTAATCTGTATTAAATTCAATATGAATTAAATATTACATTCCTTCTAATTGTTTTTCGATCTAAATGACTATTTTACATAATGTTGTCTACAGGAAATATGACGACTGTCCATTCAAAAACCTTCAGATATGGATATTGTCACTAACTCATTTATACTATGGTAAATCATTTCTACAAGTTCATTGTATGAGAGCAAGTATTTGGGTGAAAAAAAAGTACGTCTCTTAGAAAGAATTAGTAACAAACAAAAGAGTTCATTGATATTTCGGCGAGACGCAGAGAAGCAATTACGAGTTCTACAAACCTATACAGGACAAGAACAATATTATTCGGGTATATTAACCATCAACTGATTCAGGAACTCTATCTAACACAGGATATGTGACGAGTTCAAGAGCTGTTAAAGATGTACAGCAGCACCCAAAGAAATTTGCACATACGCGATTGCACTACTGTGTTTGCGATTGGGCTCGTTGGATTCAATTTAATTGATTCTCGTCAATTTTCACTATTTAATCCAATTGATAAATGAGTTTCATCCGTATATTGAGAATCTGGTGAAGCATATATTTCTCATATTCATCTGAGTCTTCGTGCAAGCAGGTTAGTTCTGTAGGTGACTTGGTGCAAATGTCAAAAGTCAAAGTTTTACAGAATGGGTAGTTTTCTTACAGCATCGAAATGACAAGAGAATCTTTCGCCAACGTAAAGCAATGTGAAATTTGGAGATAGGCCACAGTCAAAAGTCGATCCTTTCTTACACTGAAAGAATGAGCTTTAAAAACACATTGGACACACAATCCGGAAATCACTAAAGACTTACTTTAGCTCTTCTCTCACTAAGCCACATTTATAATTATATTTTTAAAAATCTAAAAAATGTAACATAAATACAATAATAGTATTAACATGTTAATAATTCAATGTAACGAATTTTCCCATATTTATATTTTCGTTAAATTAATAATTCATTTTAAACAACTTCATCAAATATATATTTACATATAACTGATTATGTCATGATTTTAGAAATGATACGAACCCTTTTTCTACATAAACTAGTCCAAGTACAGAACTTCATCTAGGTACTTATATCATGACCTAACCAATGTACCCCACGCTTGTCAGCCAGGCACTTGTTTTCGAAAGCTGGCCACCACATCCCTTCGCCCGCCTTCTGACCCACAAACACAACCGCATATAGCTTCTATTATACCCAAAGGAACCGGACGCACCTCTACGGTCGGCTATCAGTGACAACGGATCTCCAAACTAATATTTCTTTCTTTTTTTTCTTTCTTCTTCCTTCATTTCCGCGTGTCTTCCAGCCAGCCCGCCCCCTTGAAGGAGAACGCCGCTTTATAACAATCATCGCCTCAACCGAAACGGGAGACACCGCGTCCGAGTGTGCTTCCTCGCCGCTGTCACGGATCGTCACCAGCACCGAGTCTCCCCTCTTTTGTTTCTGAAGAGCGTGGCGGCGTTCAGGGACGGCGAGGAGCGTGCAGGGAGCGTGCAGGGAGCGTAGCGGTGAGGTGGTTTCGAGACCGAGTCAAGGGCTCGGTCGTTGGATGGGGGGGGGGGATTGCGTTCAATTCCTGGTCTCAAGATATCACTCGGGTCGAACTATCAGGAACGAAAAACAAGGCAAACAACAAAAACAGTTTAAGAATTCTTGCCGTAATCTAGAAAAGTGCATGAAAATAAGATATTTAGACCAGCTGTGGTGGTTCAGGAAAACACCTGACGCCACTTAATTCAGACAGGGAGATCCTACGAGTGGGTCAGAAGGTGCCTGATTTTTTCACACACACACACACACACATTATATATATCACCATCCTGTCACCTTGTTGGACGCTATTACGCTCGGAGAATATATTCCCCAGTCGTAAAGGAATCTAAATTGTGGCCACGTTACTAAGTAACAATGAATTTTAATAATTAAATGTGTTCAAAGAATTTCTTTGAACACATTTAATTATTAGCTATTTAGTTAGATGGAATTCCGCATCCGCAGCCGCGTACTCAGATATGTAATTTTCCCAATTTCCTTCGGCACACTTCTAGGGAGGGCGGAGTATTACCTTAACACACGGGTTGCGATTCATGCATGATCGTTGGTTTTTCATTTTTGTGTCTACCCATCCCCTTACACACATACACACACACACACACAAATACACATACATTTACATGCACGTCCAATACTACGCAAATCGTAAGACCAGCCGGTAGCTTAGTTCTTGTCCTCACCGCCGGACACAGCGAAAAGTGAAAACCCTGTGTATAACGACGCCAGATCTCAAGTTCTGAGTGAGACACAACACTTCCCGAGATAACATGCATTACACTTACGAGTCTAATAACCATATCAGTTGACGTGCCTGAGAATGTAAAAGAAGCAATCAATCGATATGATATCTAGTTTTACTGGTATATTCCTGATTATAAAAAAAAAATCTAACGACCACTCGAACAAAAACTTCCTCTTCCTACATATGATAATGAAACACTATGTCGTTGGGAGAAAATACTTGAAAAATGTCTGCGCAAACTATGTATTTTGTTTCTTAAATTTATTTTTCCTATACTAAATGCGGGCCAGAATATGTAGCCATGGAAAATGAGAGCACTTCATACAGCAAGGGCCTTCGGCCTTTCTACTACAGAAAACCACGTCACCCGCAGATGCACAAACTCCGCTACGACCTGAATCCTTTCTTTTTTTTTTCTTTCTTATTTCCTTCATCCAAATCCGCCATCTCCTTCAGCACATTCACCACATACCCCACCCGGCTCAAATCACCAACAAGCCCGTTGAGCCCCGCGCACAAACCTATCTCGGCCAATCTCACACGCAACAATGCCCCTCTGTCCACCGGGCGTCCAGGATAGAGTTGTTCGACTTCCCAAGAACAATGCTGCCAACTGTCGGCCGCTTAAAGCAAGCGCGCTGGGCGCGATACCGCGGCGGTAGACGCGGGTAGCGACTGTTCAGCAGCCGGGGCGCGGGCACAAAAGCAACGGAACGGTATTCGAAAACGACGACGTGTCGAGCCGGCCGAGACGCGATCTAAATCGAGGCGAGGTCACGTAACCGGGGTTGATATTGCGTCGGTTGTCTTTGTCTGCCGCGCTTTACGTAAAGGAACGTTGCCGCCCGCGCGCAGGAGAAGGTATCTTGACGCGTAAGCGAGAGTTGCGTAAGGAGCTTGGCATACGACGTGTCTCTCGTCTGCTCTCCGGCTCCGTTTGCAGCGCAGTGGCGAGATCGTAACCTTTTCTCTCCGATACGGTTCTGCATTGGCATCCGCTTACTTGTGGATCAGACCGAGATTTGTTCATTATTGGACTTCAAGAGATAGGTGTTTATCAGCCACTTATCTCCATATACTACTAGATTGGCAATAATTAATATATTTTTCAATTTCCCTCACTGTATACATCTCTTTCTATATAAACAAGGTATCCAGGGAGGAAACAACGAAACTTAAACAATAAGCTCTTAAGTCAATTTTAAGTCTATTTTGTCTAATAAACTACTTTGAATGGCTGAACTGCAATAAGCACTCGAAATTTGATTTTAAAAAAAGTCTTTCACAAAATTTGCATTTCAGAAACGTTACGATTGCTGCCCGGAGGAGAAGGTATCTGACGCGTAAGCGAGGAGTTGCGTAAGGAGCTTGGCATACGACGTGTCTCTCGTCTGCTCTCCGGCTCTGTTTGCAGCGCAGTGGCGAGATCGTAACCTTTTCTCTCCGATACGGTTCTGCATTGGCATCCGCTTACTTGTGGATCAGACCGAGATTTGTTCATTATTGGACTTCAAGAGATAGGTGTTTATCAGCCACTCATCTCCATATACTACTAGATTGGCAATAATGTCGAATATTATTTCCAATTTCTCTCATTCTATACATCTCTCTCTATAAACAGGGTGTCCAGGGAGGAAACAACGAAACTTCAAAAATAAGCTCTTAACTAACTTTTAAGTCCACTTTGTCGAATAAACTCCTTCTAGATTTCGAATGGCTGAACCGCAGTAAGCACTCGAAATTTGATTTTAAAAAAAGTCTTTCACAAAATTTGCATTTCAGAAACGTTACGATTGCTGCCCGGAGGAGAAGGCATCTGGCGCGTAAGCGAAGAGTTGCATAAGATCGAGAAGTCCCTCTCGTGTGCTCTCCGGCTGTTTGCTGCGCAGGGGCGACATCTTGACCTTTTCTATTCCATACAGCTCTACATTGGCATCCGTTTACTTGTGAATCCGACCGAGATTTTTCGAGATTACTGAACTTGAAGAGACAGGTGTTTATCAGCCATTCATCTCCATGTACTCCTAGATTGGCAATAATGTCGAATATTTATAACTCTTGTTGATCTATTTTTATATATACAGTAAACCTTCATTAATGCGAACTCCAAGGAACCAAAGAAATCGGAGTTCGTGTCAAAAAATTCGTGTTATCCAATTAATATAATTGACCGTTTTTCGGTAATCCCTTGCCGGGGCCCCAAGTTTTGTGCATATTACGGAGAAATTTGTGTTTGGCGAGTTATTGCTCGATGCACATGTGGACTGCTTTCATTAATTAACTCGCATAAAGGATATTAGTATATTATAATTTATAGGGAATAGTATACAAAAATTGCCCCAGTATAGAAGGACGCGCACTGAATGAAGCATGTAGCAATTGGGACATGTTCAAGCGATATATTTAAACTGTAGTTAGAACGTAAAATGCTTACCCATTACCCGAGACACAAGCACTGTTTTCGCACTGGCTCTGAAATGGAGTATTTACTCCACTAAAAAAAAGACATTCGTTCAATAGCTCATAGAACGTTTGAAAATATTTTTTTTTATTTACTCACGTCTATATTTTATTAGTATAACTGAAAGTTTAACTTCATTTTTAACACACATTAACACTACATTATACCCGGAACAAACGAATTTTTTTTGCTCTGACTCAAAAATGGCGTATTATCTACTTCTCAAAAAAAGGACATTCGTTCAATAACCCATAAAACGTTTGAAAATAAAATAATTTATTTTTTTACACAGGGCAATATTTTACTAATATACAATATTTATTACAAAGTCTAACTACACACATTAACACACATTAATAGTATAGTAGTACATTACATAGTACATTTATAGTACATTAGTCTAATTTCTCTTTTTACAAATAAGGCTTATTTTTTTGTTATTATTTGAGGTCGCATCAACAACTAGGTCATTAGCGGCCCCTCTGCGTGTAACAGTATGGTAACTATGAGGATGATGCGGTATGATGATGATGATGATAGGGGTGTGAAAGGACGAACACAATACAACCATGCTAGAGGCGGAACTCTAACCCGCGATCCTTCGGTCCGAGATTGCAACCGCACTACTGCCTTAGCGACTTCGGCCATCCGGACTGGCACAAATAAGGCTTTGTATTTGACAAATTGTTACTCTCAGAATATCTAACGTATTACTTCCAGTGTCTGTCGTAAAAGAAACTAAAATAATTACCTGCAGAAATCTAATACCAGAACACTAAATTATAAATTAGTGTACATCAATTTACTTGAAAAAAAAAAAGAATAACTTTCATGAACATAGATTCATGTTTTTACACTGGATTTATACATCCATCACAACGATAATTTCTGCAGTTCTCACAATTTGGTAATGAACTTACATCACCTGTCTCTCTTCTTTCTTATAATTTCTACAAGGACACTTTGAGCATATTTATGAATTTCGGTTTCAAAATCCCAACAACACCAGGCTCTAAATCCGTGTTGTCAATAAAATCATTTTTTTGGCTTCTATAACGCTCTTCACCAGTTTATGAAAATTTGGATCATCAGTTCGCAAACTCTCCGGAGTGTGGAAGCCATGATTTATTAAATAAATTAAAATGAACTACAAAACATTCATAGAGATTGTATCCACGCCTCCACAACACACCTACGTCGTCCATCAAACAACAAACAACTGACAAAAAAGTAGAGAGCAGCTCTCTTCCTTGTGGTAATAGATAGATGAACGAACAGAGAAAATGTACTGATATGATACAAACCACCACTCATCCAAAGTTACTCGCATGTGTTAAATGTTTTCCAAGAAACGCTTAATTGATTTATAATTTAGTCTAATTTAGAGATATTCTATACTCATATTTCTTATCCTTTCATTGTGCTTCTTATAGTTTACTTACGTTCCTAATAATAATTGTGGGAGAAAATTGTTAATAAAAGATAATTGCAGTAAATTACATGATTACTACAATTCAACTTAACTACATAATATATTAGATACAATTTTACATTTACTGTTTCGACGATGTTACAGTCTCTAGAATTCTTATCCAGGCATGTAATGAGGTTTCGGATTCATGCACTTAGCCAGCGTAGAGACCTCCAGTAGTAGCCAGTGTGTAGAATGTGTGCAGTGAGTGAAAAATATTATATACCAAACGTTTTCACTGTTACGGTCAAATTTTACATCTCGTCTTACATACGAGTAGTAATGTTCATCCAATTACTTAAGTATATTAAATGAATTCATCTGAAGTGAACTAAATACGTCCCGAACTAAATTGGTGAATTTTATACACATTATTATCTAGGCACTCTAAGTAAATATTCAGTTTCCTTCCAGTGAATGATTTTCAGGTGCAATTATAACTTTTTGAATATTAACTAAACTAAAATCTGCTTTTTTCCCCTCAGGGGCCAGTTTCTGTACCCTTCTCCCTGCCTGACATTACATCCACTCTAGGCTATTCGTATCAAGGGTCTTGGGAGGGGGCGTCCCCCACTCCCTAACCATTTCCACTCTCTAGTTCTCCAGGCCGAGACCCTGTCTGTCGATAACCCACTAAGGTAGCTGCAACCCTTCCCAGTTATTTCTTGGTTATCACTTTGCGCCGCTGTGATGCGCATATCCTTAGCGAAATGGTGGTTAAAGATGGGATAATGATTGATGAAGTGATACGATGGGATGCATATTGGCAGGAGAAACTGGATTATATCGAGAAAACCTGCCGCAAATCTGCTATTTCCACCCCAAATGCCATTTAGAACTGTCTGGGATGGAACCCGGGCACCAGAGGTGGAAGGCGAGCAGTCTGACCACGGGCTGCCCCAAGTTGCTGAATATATTCAGGTACATTTTCACGCAACTGCCGACACTGCCCATCTCTGATTTCAAAGAGAAGTACGATTTTGTAAAAAATAAAATATTGTAATTTGGTAAACATACTCAACCTATCCTACCTTTCCAACTAGGATTACAAACTCATTCATTGTGATATTGTTTTCAAAGTTTTAAAACTTGGATAATGAACACAAAAATTAATTTTATTTTTTGTGTAGAATTGCATTAAGAATGTCTACATATAAAGTGTTAGATTCAAAAAGATTTAAATACAAGAATACGGAAAAGCAGTACAATTTCTTTAATGAGAATTTAGGTTGCAAACGTGATATTTATCAGAAAACCTGGAAAGCTCATCTTTCTTCAACATCAATGTAATAAAAAAAAAACATGCTGAATTTGAAGATAATTTACATATTTAATTACTACATCTTGATAATGGCTCTAAATGAACAACTCGAAGCCTTGGAAATTAACTTTACCAAAATTGATACCAATCCTTTAGTCGAGGCCAAATTGAAACATGTTTGTAGATACGGAAAATCATAAATTAATACGCATCAACTTACATTAGAGTACTCAAATTACAGATATTCTTTTCTGCAGACGATTTGTCACTTTCAGGTTGATTATTATCAAGAACTGTATCTGACAAGTTGATACAACCGTCGGACATGCTTAATTAATTTGCAGAAAGTGATCTTGCAGAAGGTATCCATCGTGCTTTTCTTGCAACGTAGTCTATATTAATTACAGTGATCTCCACGGATGTTGGCTCGCAACTTTTCTCTCTCTCTCTCTTTTTTTTGGGGGTGAGCACATTTCCTGTTACCTTCGCATTCTCACCCATTCAAAGGTAGTTCTAGGAGCGATAACCCCCTTACAACGAACAACCATTCTTGCTAATGATTATTATTTTAATACTCTTCTTAAATTCCGGTAATCGGTCGACAAATTTTGTGGAACTTTAGAAAGTCGTTGAAGCCTCCTTTTTTTAGCAGAGGCGATCGATACAAAAACATAACGAGCGGAATTATACCGTTATCTGATAGATGAGTAATTGAGAGAGTTACTCTTTGAAATTATACGATTTAGTCGTTTGCACGATTCTTTCGTTTTTTTTATCGGATACAGTTGATAGTGCGTGGCAACGGTGTTAAAAAGTAGGGAAGTGGGGCAGCAAAAATGGCGTTCAATACCGTTTAATGTTGTACAAAGTAGACCTAAACCGTTTTGTTTCTCTGATCTTTTCAGGGCTGCCAGATTGGGGACTTTTGTCTCCATAGTGGGGAAATTTTCGTCATTGTTGGGAAAGAATGAGGAACATAAATTGGCGGGAAATGTTTGGGGATTTTTGGGGGCATATTATTTTTAGACAGAATCGAGATACAAATAATATTGTCTCAATTATTAAGAATGAAAAACAAAACAAAACAATAGTCGTTATTCTCTTTCATTTTATATGTATAAGAGAAATATAAGTGACAGGTATAGAGAAAGAAAAACATGAGAGAAACGAAGATAGTTTATTAGAACTTCGAACAGCTCAAATGACGATAATGGTTGATTTGAATTATAAGAATTTAAGTGTAGAGACAATGGAATCGTCAGGGACAGCTCATGTCGTTGGTCTATAATTTGAAAAATGATTTTTCGTTTTATAGATGGGGAATTTTGTTTCAATGGAGAGGTTATTTGGAGGAATTCGTTGGGTAAAGAGCTGGCAACGCACCTGACAACTCTGGATCTTTCACGTCAATTTTCTTGTAGTTGATGATGTCAGACAAAAGTATTTTATATATCTGTTACTTCTATCTGAACATTTCAATAACGTCTAACCTTCAGCACTATACTTTAAGCTCGCCAGGAATGTCCTAAAAATAAACCGCTTTTACTAGCGACTGTCTAAAAAAACATTTTATGACAGCCACTAGTAAAAATCATTTCATTTTAATTCAAGCGAACAAATCCCCTTAATTAGATATTGTGTTACATTTAGGTCAGCAGTGCAAGATGCGGACAGACAAAATTATTTATTTCTTTGTTGCATTCATACTGTTTTCGCAGAACATATGAACATCGCCTCATTTTGGGCAGTAGTGACAAAAATTGAAGTTTAAGTTCGCCCCGCATGCCTTGAAAGTAACCTCTTTTACTAGTGGCTGCCTAATAGTTTGTGGAGTGAGTGGTAAAATTGTAATTTTATTTTTCGAGTACAAAAGGTTCTGATACATCTGACCGATACGTCGAGAGGTGCAATCCTACAAGCAAAATAAAACCACTTTTAGCCTGAGTGTCAAATAGTATTTTTTAGACACCTTTACTGGATTTCATTTTATGTTAAGTCACGTACATAAATCACTCAATGATACACTAAGGCAGCAATGTCTGTTGCGGACAAATGAAAGTATTTTCTTTTCTTTCTTCCATTCTCAGTGTCAATTCAACATTTGAGCATCATCTCACTTTTAGTACTAGTGCTAAAAACTGAATTTTTAACTCGCTTGGCGTGCCCAGAATGCCGCTTTTACTAGTGGCCGTCCAATAGTATTTGTAATGCGAGTGGTAAAACTGAAATTTTATTTTTCGAGTACAAAAAGTTCTGATATGCGACCGAGAGGTCGAGAGGTGCATTCCTACAAGCACAATAATACCACTTTTACTCCGAGTGACAAGCAGTATTTTTTAGTCAGCTTCATAGAATTTCATTTGATTTTAAATCAAGTAAACAAATCACTCAATGATCAGGCAGCAAGGCAAGCAAAGGCAGCAAAAGCTGAAAGAACAGCTTTTACTTGTGTCTGTCTAAAATAAGTTTTTCGGCGCCTCGCGCGTACCGCGATATGGCGCGGAGCGAAATCTCTGTGGTGGCGGGGCAGGGGCACCCTCGAGTTTCCCCCAAAACCGCAACTCCCAGCCGCAGCTGTAATCGGAGGCGAAAATCGCTGACCCAGATGCACTTCGCGGGAAGACGCGTTCGGTTGGTATCAGCTGATTCACGCCATGCGCTGCGCCGATCGTGTCTAGTAAACGGAGCTCGTGTCTAGTATCTGAATTAAGTTCAGAGCCAGCTTAGCAGCTACCTCTTCTGGGACTTCGACCGAGGGGTCCTAGGGTTTGAGTCCCATCGTTGGAGGATTTACGACGTTAGCTATATGTATGTATGTATTTATGTACGTACGTATGGACTTGGCGCGACAGCCCGTGAACGGGCTCAGACCTACCGGCGACGTTCCTGCCTCGCGGCCATGGGTTAAGGGGGTACGTGTGGTTAGCACGTAGACATCCCCATGCCGTACTCCGGTTTTCTCAACCTGAGAAGTGAATTTTCTCATCGTCACACAGCAGCATATACTGGGACATAGCAAGGTAAACGCACACCGTCCCGTCTTTGCTCGACCGGGAATCGAACCCGGGGCGTAGTGGAAAGTGAGCACGCTCATCAACAGCTAGCCACGAGCCCGACGTTAGCTATGCAGCTAATTAAAATTCTAGCGACCGGCTTCTCTGACCACTTTCCGGGGTTTTATCAGGTCAATGCCAGCCGTCTCGCTGACCAACACCACAATAAACGGGGCACGGATCAGGTGAGGTCATTATTTCCTCTTCCTTGTCCTATTCCTCTCCCTTCCTCATACATACTTACATTTAAAGACACTATACTACCATACATCTCGGAAACTCGGAGTTTGTTCTGACTGGGCCAGTGCACCGCTAGGCAAGGTACCTGTAGAGGAATCCCGCAAGTCGAGAGTAGGTGGGCGCAGAATCTTGCAATTCAGCGGGGGAGGAACTATACTTTCCGCGGATTCCCGGAAATTATCACTGCGTTACCAACGAGCCCGGTAAGATGCCCTGGCTTAGGAGACAATCTGCCCGTTGTTGTTTTCGCAGATTTTCATAATCACCTATTTTATTCACGTGTCTCGCTATTCTGCAGGCGTATTTGCACGCACATGTACTAGTTTCCGGATCTGGGCCACTACGTCTGTCCTTTGGATGCTTTAATTGATTGGTGTTTCCGGGAGTGTCAACTGCTCAAGTCATTACTTAACATACGTGTAGTGCGTGATTTTACTCAAGTAGATATCTTCTACCCAGAGTTGTATTTACGCATAGGCACAGTAGGCACGTGCCTACGGCGGCAAATTTTCAAGGGCGGCAAATTTTCAAAGGCGCAAAATTTTCTTGATATTTCTAAAACAAATTTTGGTTCTCTAAAAACTATAACAGCATAAATCATATTTTTATTTTAAAAATATCATATTAATATTTAATACAAGCTATTTATTTGTCTACTTCATTAGAGTATACCTTATGATTTCAGAAGTATATGAATCTGAAACTAAGGCCCGTTGACGAAAGAAAACATGTTGCAATTCTAGTTGTCATGTTTTAGTTTCCTTTTAATGTTAACGTGTCAGTGTTGAAACGTTAATAATGTTGAACGTTACTTGCTATGAAGATACAGTTTATATCCAAAATTAGCTAATCCAAAAAAAATATTTAATTTAAGAAAACAATGTGCAAATTATAATGTTACTTTTAAAGTTAAAACGTTTAAATTAATGAGGAATTGTTACTGAAACGTTACAACTTGAAATGTAACATTAATTTTAAACAGGGGGCGGCAAATTTGATGTGCCTACAGGCGGCAAAAATATTAATCCGCCCCTGCTTCTACCATCGGAGCACCGCCCCAGCTAAGACATGCTCTAAGTTCCCGACAGGTCTCCCGGCACGCATGGTTGGATAGTACTCTTTAGTGAAAGTGTTTGTAAGTGTATGGGTGAGGATGGCCTCAAGATGAGAAAGTAAAGAAAGATTGCGCGCAGATTGTGACGCGTACGCTAGGATATTGCTACGGAATTGGTGTTGTTCGGAGAAAACTACTGATCAGAGTAGGAGGCCGCCAGAATTCCCATCCAATCAGCGCCTGAATTGACCTATCTAGTATATAGCTAATGTCGAAAACCTTGCACTACCGTCGGGGCACAAACTCTAGGACGGCCCGGTAAGAGCCTTGCCACAGTAGACAATCTGCCCGTCCTTGGTTTCACAGATTTCCATAATCAACTATTTTATTCACGTGTCTAGCAATTCCGCCGACCTATTTTCACGCTATTCATTTATGGGGAAAGGTAAATGTTAATGGATATGCAAAGAAGAGGATTAAACTGTGATGTTTGCTGGCAGTCCAACCACGCAAGAATACTCAAGTGAGCAACCATGCACCAGGTAGGAATCCGTGATTCATCGAGCCGAGACATTGCAGGCGCTGCTGCCTTAACGAAGTCAGCTCGGTCAGTAATTGATCACTTTAATGGTGATTATAAAGTTTGTCGCCGAGCGCTGACTGAAAGAGGCTAATCATCCTCCCTTGGGCAGGGCCTTTGTGAAGTACTGTCCGCAGCGTGGGAGTCGCCCAGAGAGCATGCCCGATCCGCCACGCCTTCCGCGCCGTGTGTCCACCTGGCGTCGCGTCGCGTCATTCCGACACCTGCCGCTAAACGCCCGGCCGCCCCCGCCCCCGCCCTCTCCGCATGCCATCCCGTCGCCCCGCTCCCCCACACGCCCACGGCCGCCCGCCCGCGTAATTCCCTGCCCTCGGAGCGCGGCACGCCCACTCACGCGGCCCACGCGCCCCCTCCACGGCGGCGGCCACGCCCCCGCAATTGCTCCCCACCCCACACCACCCCGCCCCACCCCTCTCCGTCTCGTCACTGCATCCCTTTCCAACACACTCGCCCTCTCTGCTGGCGCTCTGCCCCCGCAATTGCTCCCCACCCCACACCACCCCGCCCCACCCCTTTCCGTCTCGTCACCGCATCCCTTTCCAACACACTCGCCCCCTCTGCTGGCGCCCCTCCCCCGCAATTGCTCCCCACCCCGCTCCCCCTCCCCACCTTATCCCTTCCTGACTCACTCGCTCTCTCCCCGCAATTGCTCCACATCCGTTCCACGCCCTCCCCACCCGCTCCCTCTCCCCGCCCTGTCACTTCCCAGATCTGTTGTCACCCCTGCGCGAGCCACGCCCCCACAATTGCTACCCACCCCCACACCACCCCACTCCCGCATCCCGCCGTAGCCCTTCCCGACACACTCGTCCCCTCCGCTCGCTTCACGTCCCCGCAATTGCTCCCCACTCACTCCGATCCCCTCTCCCCGCCCTACCACTCCCAAACCTGTTCCGTACCCGCTCTCACCCCGCCTCCGCCCGCACAATTGATCTCCATTCGTTGAACGCATTATTTTCTGTCCCACCTCTACTCCTAACTCCCCATACCTTCTCCCATCGCTCTCCCCGACTCACCCCGCTCCCCTCTTTCACTCAGGCCCCCAACCATTTCTCCCCGCCCAACCCCCATTCACTGCACCTCCACTCGCCCTTCGTTCACGCTCCTCCCGGCCCTCAACCGCACCGTGTCCTGTCCTTTCTCCCTATCTCCGCTGTATCCCCTCCCCACTTACCACCCCCGTTCTTGAAGTCGCTCCTCGCCCCTACTCACGTCCCCTCTCCTCTCCTCATACCTTCCCAGTTCCCACTTCTTCTCCCCGTCTCGCTCTCTAAGCCATGTCTCTCAGCTCCTCATTGTCACTGCCCAACGCCCCCTCCACACCTCTCCTGCCCCTCCTCGTCACCGCCCCCTTCATCCCTTTACCCACCTTCCCGCACTTGCCACCACCCTCGTTCTCACGCTCCCCCACCCTATGACACTCCCCGCCTCCTATACCGTTGGCCTCGCGCATATTTCTTTGCCACTACTTGACTTCGCATCTCCTTCACACTACTCTGTCACATCAGCGCGACTGCCAAGATACATCGCATTGAAAAGTGGTTGGAAAATACGTCATCACACTAAGAATACTACTAAAGTCACATTTTAATTATTGTAATTAAACATTCATGCGTCTTCATGAGAGCACTATCCTCGACATCCACAACTCTTCCGAACACTAGACCCAACACACTTCACTCCCGTACCTGAAGGAAGTCTACAGTCCTGCCAACGAACACTCCTATCGCCACACCTGAACAGTCCGGGGTCCATTCCATCCACTTCTCGTACCTTTACTTCCGGCTTTGCTTCCCTTTCGAAAGAAAGCGTAAAAAGGCGATTTTTTCGCCCTTAAGAATCCACGGCTTCCATCGGGTTTGAGCCCGCGAACGTTGGCTAACCTTTATGTCACCAACACTACTGACCATTCTTCACTTCCAACTTCCAACGTCCAAGCTACCCCATCATTTCGTCAGTCATCGGACAAAAAAACACTCTCTTACTTCTTAGAGTGCAATTCAACTCGATTCGGATGAATTTTCTCCCATCCTTCGAGCCAGAACTGAACCTCGCGAAACGAGTGGAATCCACTCTGCTTTTAAAGTGAAATTATTCACTCGGCGTAAAACGGACCGCTCCCTCGATTCGAGTGACATAGACGACCGCTCTTCACTCAATATACACTTATTATCAACTTAGACGACACTAAATTTTCACTCAATATCGAGTTATCACGGCATCCATTTCCAGAGAAATAGTTTCTAACCTCTAATGTAAGTTGTCAAAATTATATTTCTGGGTGTGGAGAAAATTGAATTGAATTTAAATTGATGCCTCATTTTACGTGGTGGGACTCGGACCATCAGGCTCGCTTTCCATCTTACCACGCAAATTTCGCTACGCTCCTTTCATCAACTAGCAGAAAAAGGTATTTCTTGGGCGAGAAATAGGCGATTTGAATTAAATCTGAGGCGTCATTTAGGCTTCAGGATCTTTTACATGCATGTAAATCTACTAACATGGGACAGCCAGCTTTACTTCCCCTCTGCAGGAAGGCGTGCGAAGGATTCGGCTTCGATCGGGTTTGAACCCACCAACTTGGGTATAACAGCCCGATATACTAACCGTTACACAACCACCGCCGCCTAAATATTCATTAATTTAAAAGCAGAAACTATAATTTTATGGAAGAATTGTGAATTTTAACTGAAAATACAGAACATGAAAAACAATGATACTGGTCTTAAATTGTCATATGGTGACCTAAGAATCAGCAAGGATTATCAGGAAGATAAATAGTAAAGAGAAGAATGGTTGGAGGTTCTAATATCGCCTTCTCCTCCGGTCCACTCATCTCCGCCGACCACGTAGATCCCTCACTCACCCACCCGCCGACCAACACTTCCACCGCACGCCTCCCCGGGCCTCGCCGCCGCCGCCGCCGCCTCGGGCGCACGTCCTCGCCCTCCCACCCGGAGACACTTTGCGATTCGCCACGCGACCGTTCGTCCGGGCCAACATGGCGGCGCCGCGCACTCCACGCCTCGCCCAGGCGCGTACCCAACGGCTCGTACGCGCCGCGGGAGGCTGCGGAGGTGGAAGGGAGCTGGCCACCACTGGCCCCTCGCGGCGTCCTCAACGCCCTTGTAATCCTTGATCCTTCCTTCTCTTCGCCACAGCCGCCCTCGCCGTCCACGTCGCCCTCGCCGTCCACGTCGCCCTCGCCGTCCACGTCGCCCTCGCCGTCCACGTCGCCCTCGCCGTCCACGTCGCCCTCGCCGTCCACGTCGCCCTCGCCGTCCACGTCGCCCTCGCCGTCCACGTCGCCCTCGCCGTCCACGTCGCCCTCGCCGTCCACGTCGCCCTCGCCGTCCACGTCGCCCTCGCCGTCCACGTCGCCCTCGCCGTCCACGTCGCCCTCGCCGTCCACGTCGCCCTCGCCGTCCACGTCGCCCTCGCCGTCCACGTCGCCCTCGCCGTCCACGTCGCCCTCGCCGTCCACGTCGCCCTCGCCGTCCACGTCGCCCTCGCCGTCCACGTCGCCCTCGCCGTCCACGTCGCCCTCGCCGTCCACGTCGCCCTCGCCGTCCACGTCGCCCTCGCCGTCCTCGTCGCCCTCGCCGTCCTCGCCGTCCTCGTCGTCCTCGTCGTCCTCGTCGTCCTCGTCGTCCTCGTCGTCCTCGTCGTCCTCGTCGTCCTCGTCGTCCTCGTCGTCCTCGTCGTCCTCGTCGTCCTCGTCGTCCTCGTCGTCCTCGTCGTCCTCGTCGTCCTCGTCGTCCTCGTCGTCCTCGTCGTCCTCGTCGTCCTCGTCGTCCTCGCCGTCCACGCCGCCCTCGCCGCCCTCGTCGTCCTCGCCGTCCTCGCCGTCCTCGCCGTCCTCGCCGTCCTCGCCGTCCTCGCCGTCCTCGCCATCCTCGCCGTCCTCGTCGCCCTCGCCGCCCTCGCCGTCCTCGTCAACCTTGCTATCTTCGACATTCTCATTGATCTCCTTACCCTCTCCGTCCTCGCTGTACTCATTTTCGCCGTCCTCGTTCAAATTTCCTTCGCCATCTCCCCTGTCTTTTGTCATCCTCGTCATCGTATTGCCGTTCCTCTCCTGTTGACCATGCTATCCTCTCTATCTTCACCAGCTTTCTCTTTATCGAGATATCGGATATGCTATGTACATATTACGGAACTTCCCATTTGTTAATTACTCTTCTCTGTGATATTTATGGCAAGCCATGTCCTCATTACTATAAACGTTATCCTCAATATTGTTCTTAAATCTCTTCAACGAATCCTTTTTTTTGCGAGATGTCTCGTTGACAAACACCTCATGTCCGTAACGTCATCTTTCGTTTTCATTGGGCTCATTTAGTATGCGGAATTCGCAATGAGAAATTTTAGAAAAGCTAACCTCTCCCATTTGGTGAGATTTTACTCTCTGTATCACCGTCCCGTCTTGACTCGTCTCCATCGCCTCGACTGTCCCCGTGTATATTTTCACGTACTCGGCAAAAGTATTATTGCAGAGGATATGGCTATTTAATTATACGAGTAATGCAATTAGTAAAATGCAGTGGGAAATCTGTCGTAAGAAATTTGGAGAATCTGGAACTGCGAATAGCTCAGTAGACAGTGACAAATTAAATGTGAGCGAATACAGGAACACTCTTGAGTAGTCCATCCGGGAATGTAGATTTTAATATCTTCGAAGTTTCCAGTTTTAAACCGGATGGCAGAGAAGAGTCAGTGAGTACTCAAATGAGTTTTATTTCTCACGTATTATTGTACTATAGTAATTTGTATTATATTTGAATTAACAATTTTAATTAAATCTGCTATTTTTTCTGATGTCATGCAATACACGGAAACTCCGAACACTAAAATAAACATATTGGTACTTAAAATAAAAAAAAACGAAAAGTCATTGATATCCCTAGAGAACCTGCCAGTTCATATCGTACATCACGCTGTTTATTACTACTCAACCGTCTTCACACTCTTCTTCTCTTCAAAAAAAATCTCACATACACGAACGCCTTGTAACGCCTCTTCCTCCCACAGTTGAGCTCTGGGAATATTTCCTCACAAACTATGGGATAACGTACTGAACTACATAGCTCGGTGTCATTAAGGTGCTACGAATTACGGTACGCGAAAAGATCGCTAGACCACATGCACATTGAACGCAATGAACAATGAACACGACCTCTAGATCGCAGATCGGACAAACCAGCACAGAGGGTAAAATGAGGAGGGCCTTGATGTTATAATGATGATATGATGTTACGGCTTTGAAATCTACGAGTTGTTCTTTATCTTTCGTAACAAATTTCAAGATGGATTCAAAGTCGCATTTCCGACGCTTTTTTACTACTAACGAACATTAACAAACTAATTACATTAATCTGCCTAAGCTGAGTTAATTACGTATTACCGTGTAACTCACAATGAATGTGTACTATGTGCGAAGCTCCAGGATGTGCACTTTCCAACTTCTCCCCCAAATTGAAGTTCATCGCACGCTCATGCTCTAGCAAGTCGCATAGCAACCCGACAACTTTGCTTTTCCAGAACTTGTTTTTCACTTATAATATTTATCAGCATGTTCAACCGCCTTCTTTGGTTTCCCAGACAATTTCGCGAAAGAGAAACTCTTTGTAATGGTTGAACCACCGGCTAACTTATGTTGTACGACCCCTCCCCATATTTATCTGCTCATCATGGCTCTGCTCGGGTTTCATTGTGAAATGAGAACATGCCAACCGACATTCAAATCTGCCCACTTGCAATGTAGATCGCGCTTTATCGTGATTATTCCCAAGATCACAAGAGTCGTGTGGGCGTTTCTCTACAGCCGCGAGGAAGCATTTTCAGTACATAAATGCAAGGGCACAAAGGCGAAACTGATTACAATTTTGTATCGTAAGGTCAACGACCCTATCGAAAAGGAACGATATTGATAGACTTAGGTTAATGTTTGGTTGTGTAGCATTCTTGAATTATGAATCCAAATTATTAGTTCGAAACCGCATATACTAATATATGAAAAGTTCATTGATATTGTTTTCACATGGAGTAATTTCTAAGTTCATTATATTTTAAGTCGAGTTACCTCCGGTGAAAAGTAGTATATGATGTAGAGAACTACATGAACGTGGGATGCAAAGATGTATCTTCGGTATGGAAGACATGTCATGTGTCATGGGTACCAGTCACAGGTGCGCTGTTTTGAGAATACTCGCTAAAACAAATAACAAAAACCCTAATTTGAAGTATCCAGACAGGGGTGCAAATTCTACGCTTGCCACCTGAGCACCTGAATACATAGATACGCCTCCGCTAAATATTTTGATGCAGAGATTAACCAATCAGACAGAAGGCACGCTTGTATGAAAGAAAATTATGTATCTTACACATATTAATAGGTAACCTGCGTGTGTCCCTTCGTTACTCATATTTAGTCAGCATCCGGTCCTTCATTCAAGGCAAGTGAGATCTGGGGCCATGATTTCCCGGATCTTTCAAGACCGTTATTATTTTTCTTTGAAAACACTAGATAACAAATAGGGACACAGATCCAGGGCCAAAGAATCGACTTTGTGGGACGTGATTTGAGTGAACCAGTATTCACACTCGTCCAAAAAATCATTTTCCAGAGCCAAAATTTGGGTTTGGTAGAAAATATCGGAAAATGACAAAGGAAATAAGATTGAAACTGTTGTTTTGGTCGAAGCTCAGTTACATCAAGAACGGGCAAAATAGGTAAAGGGTTAAACACCGGAAAATAAGCACAGACGTTTTTCATAAATTTGAGCACTGGGTCTGATTTTAATATTTCGTCTTTCCGGCACCTCACAGCACTGCAATAAAGAACGACCTCTGAGACGGTGATAGATGTGTTTCCTCAACACCGTAGGATGCGGCACATGGCCATAACCTGTAAGAACTACCAAATCCAAGAATGGGGCTACAAAATGGTCTTTTCTATATTTAATCTGAAGCTCCAGTTGTTATTTTTCCATGAACGATGTCGAGAATGGACAAGCTTAAGCAGATTACTCAACTAGAGTACATTTATTATGTCCTTCCATTACGAACTTACAAATCGCAAATCACCTATGCTCTACTTCCCATGCCCTGCAGCCGTCACAGTTAGATTGCCTACCCACTCCTTCTGAGTGTTAAGCCCTCTTGCCATTTATATAGATGCATAACTAAAAAGTATAAAGAGAGAAAGTATAAGGAAGAGAAAATGCGTCAGGGAAGAGGCAGCGACAGAGAGGAAGACCGAGAAGCAGAGAGCAAAACGAGAACAGAAGGCCCAGAAGACAAAGAGAGAAAAGAGTCGAGAAAAGACGAAGAGAGTGAGAGGGTGAACGGTGAAAAAAGGGGCAGAACAAGAAGTAGAAAGGGAGTGGAACGCGAAGAGAGAAAGTCAGAAAATAAACAGACAGGAAATGAAAGGGGGGGGAGCGAAAGAAAAATAGAGGGAAAGGAGGGGGATGGGGAGAAGGATAGAGAGGCAGAGTGGGAGAAAGGGTGGGGGAGATTGGAAGAGAGATTGGAAGGAGTGGAGGAGGAGTGAGTGAGAGAGTGGGAAGTAGAGAGTGGGCGCGGTTAGGAGGGAGAAAGTGGAAGGTAGGGCGGATGAGGCAGGGAAGAGATAGATCAGAGTGGGGCAGGGATGGGAACCACAGATGTGGGAGTCGAAATCCCCGTGGACCCGCGTTGCGAACCAGAAAGACAATTGGGAGAGAAACAGAGGGAGAGTGAGGAAAAAAGTGAGAGAGGGGGGAGATAGGGTTGATGGGAGCGGGAGAAGAGAATGGGAGAGGAGGAGATTGCGGGAGAGTAGAAGAGTGCTGGAGAGGGAGATAGGGTGGTAGAGGGAGGGGAGTGATAGGAGATAGAGAGTGACAGGCGAGGGGGGAGGGAGACGGCGCAAGCGCATTGAGGCGAAATCCGGCGCGTCCCCGCGGCGCGAACCAGGGCCCCGAACCGTGGGGCGTCCGCCCACGGCGGCGGCCGCGTGGCGTTTTATTCCCGTCCGTAGAAGCAGCACGAGGAAAAAAGGAGCAACGCGGCCATCGGTGCGGTGCGGTGCGGTGCGCGGCGCGGCGGCAAATTACTCCATCACAAAACACGAAGGATTCGTCGTGCCGCTTGGGTTCATCATAGTAGCGGGAGTCCCATCGTCCCCGCTCCCCCCCCCCCCCCACGTCCCGCTCAGCGCCCCGCTCACGGCCTCTTCCTACGCGGCGGCACACATCACCCGGCGCGGCCGAGAGGTAATATCTCACGGCCCCATTACCCCGCCACTGGCCGGCCCGCCCCGCCCAGCCTCCGCTCGGAGACGGTCATTCCGCCCCGCCCCGCCACGCTACGCCACTCTGCCCCGCCCTGCCACTCCTCACCCCACACCGTCACTCTGCCCGCCCCGCCCCGCCACTCCGCCCCGCCACTCCGCCCCGCCCCGCCCCGCCACTTGACTCCACCATTCCACTACGCCCCGCCACTCCGCCATCCTCACCACGCACTGCCACCTGCCTCTTCCCTTCCCGCTGGTACTCTGCCCCACCAGCTCTCTCATCCGTGCTCACCCTGCCCCTCCCGCCCCGTAACGCCCCCACCCTTCCCCGCCACGCCCCACTCTCCCCCTTCCGCTCCTCTCCCCGCCGCCTCACACCGAGCGGTGACGAGCAATGGGCTTCATCGTTGGATGCGCTTTGCTGTGGGACCCGTTGCTTCATATGCGGACGCTCTTCGCTCTCCCTGCGACTCTTCAAGCTTTCTATTGCCTTCCCGGTCAGGTTATCGTAATTGTAAGGAATCTCGAAAGTAATCTAAAACTTACTGCAGGTGCGTACAGAATTCCCTGTTCCTGTGGTTCCGTTTACATAGGAACAACGCAACGCTCTGTCAATACACGCCTTACGGAGCATAAACGGAACTGTCGCTTCGGCTACACTGAAAGATCCGCTGTGGCTGAACATGCTCTTTCGGGAAAAGAACACGACATCTTGTTCCACAACACCGAGATTTTATCTTCTATAAACCACTATCACGCCCGCTTACAACGGGAAGCCATAGAAATTTTCAAACACCCGAACAATTTTAACAGGAAAGAAGAAGGAGTCAAAATTAGTTCTGCCTGGCTTCCCGTACTCCAAAACACCAAGGCAAAACCGTACAACAATGATAACCCCTGCCCCACTTCCATCTCGGTCGATACCCAATCGCAAAACAGTTCGCGCAACGACAGCCAATCAGAAGCAAGCGCGCGAAACCGCCCCCTCCACTACCAATTAAAAATTCCAATTAAAATTTTTTAAAAAAAGTCTAAAAACTAACAAACCCCAAAGTGGGAATGTATATAGTTATAGTTGTAAGATAGTTCTAGTTTGTAAGCAATAAAGCCTTCCCCAACTGCACAAGCCAAATCGGCTGCAGTTATACAAAATGTACCCCAAAGACAACTAAATTCCTGCCTCTCCAGGGTAACTGGAGGGGGGAAACTCATAAAAAAAAAACGCGGCGTCAGTCGCCAGTCAACCGCCGTCCCGGACACTTCGCCCGAGACCTCGTCACTGAAGATGCCCACCGCAGTCGTGGGCGAAACGTTTGGTATCTCAAAGCCAATTGGACCACGGCCCATCAGCCCGGAAGACATGAAGATTAAAGAACATCGTTCCATATATTATTTATGGTTTTATCTCGCATGTTTTTTTAAATTTATTTTATACATTTCACTACTTGGTTACTGCTGGAAAATTAACAAGAAAGTTTGTTTGTGGTAAATTCTCTCAGGGAGCTCCAGTTTGCTTGGGCTCTCATTTCATAATTGCCACATTAATCCTCCTGTATACAACACACTAACAAACTATGACTGTTTAGTATTGTTTATTAGAAACTGTCGTGGCAAAACCTCATTTGCAGCAAATGATGGTGTTATTCTTGGGTGGCTCCCTAGTTCTCGACCTCCACGAAACTTTACACGCTGGTACGATATGTAACATTTTAGCCGACAGAGAGTCTCAGGTGATTCATCGACTTCCTGTCGATCGCATCTTTTCGTCTTCTCCTTGATCTAGTTTTCATGACTTCACGAAGAATTTTGCTTGTCCTGGGTCTTCTAACATAATTCGCTGTTGCTAGGAGGTGACAAGTGACGATAACCCCACTACGTTACCTACAGCATGGACTGAAATCCTTCATTTTACACAATACGACATTGTATAATATTGTAAACCTGTCCTTCCCTGCTTTTGAATGAATTCGTGGTGTGCGTTTTATTTACTCAGTTTTAATATTGTTGCTTCCTTTTGGCTTTTCCAGAGTTTTATGTTATTTGAGATATTATTTGGATAGTAATTACAAATCGCTGTTGTAGCAGCTTAAGAAGCTGGTTGCACAGCTGCATACTTTCCATCCTTCAAATGCAGTGTAAATCAAATTTAGCGGTAATAAGTAAAAATTAAAAGACATATGGTAACATAATTTATGTTTGGCAAGCAACCTAGTACGTATATGCGAACTTGTTCTCGTTGGAGTTAAGTTAAAACTAGTTAATACAAGAATTTTGTAAACATCAGAAAACTTTTTAAAAAATTATATCATAGAACTGAATATAAGGTTCAAATAATTAATTCAAATGATACGAGCAAGCATTCCCATTCCATTATTTCAATATCACATTTTATTAGTTTTATTATTCACTAAATGTTTATACTGTTTCTGTGTCTTATATGATTCTACGTCCTAGCATATCTGTATTACACGTTGTGATGTATTAGGAGCGAACGAACAACGAATAGCTCTGTAACAGTTGGCAGCACTTAAGTGATGTGACGTAGGCAGATCCTCCCCGCCTGGCAAAACGTCAAGAAAACACTCGCGTATGGAACAGAGTTCTTCCTGGGCTTCCCTGGGCAATCAAGAAATGACGAATGAAGTTTTAGTTGATTGTATGCGTTACACGGTGGCTTGACAGACGGTATTCTCATGCACACAGTAGAGTCATCGACCGCATTTCCTTGTTACAGAAAAGTTTCCAGCGGCATTTCCATGCGCAATTGTCTCTTGAATTACGTTAATTCAGTCGCATGTCTGCATATTTTATAAGCAACACATGACACAAACTAGAGATCCGTGTTTGTTTTCTTTCGAAAAGTAGAACTAAGCATCTTTGACTTAATATTATTCATTATGACGATAAGTCTCAAGTATTTTGAACTTATTCCATTTGATTCATTGCCGTTTCCAGTCGCGGCAACTGCTATGGAAATTAGTACAGTAAGTGTAGTACATGTTTTATCGCAAGAGTTGGCGGTATTCCTTCCTGTGGGGAATTTTCCCCTTCAGATATTTTCTCTTTGAGGGACACCGCCCCATGCACAAGCTCTAAGCTCCCGATGATCTCACGACATGTGTGATAGTGTTGTGAATGTGTGTAAGTAAGAAAGGAGATGACAAGGAAGGGAAAGGAAAAATCATGCACTATTCGTAGCACGTTTGTAAGGGGTCTACTTCCGCATTTGCTTGGGGGTGAACGGAGACACCATAGCAGGCGTACCTATTAGAGCAACTGACTACTCAAGTTCTCATACAGTGGTTGAATTCGATCTGTCTTTTGAGATGCCAGCCACCGTCGGGACTCAAACCCTCGGCCGTCCAAGTCAGAATCACTGTTGAGACAGCGGCAGAGCTGGCTCCAAGTTAAACTCAGCCGCTGGTTGTGAGGGATTTGAATGCCGAGGCTGCAAAGGGGGAATGAGAGAGTGAAACGGGAGACCGTAAAACCCCGACCAGAACCACATCTGCCCACCAAAAACCACTCACGGACCGCCCGAATTTCAACCCGGCAACCAAGAGGAGTGCTCCTTAATATTACACTTCACACACACACATACCCACACACACAGATTAGGCCTCGTATACTCGCTAAGCCAACAGCTAACTAGGTCTTCATAACATTTGGAGAGCAAGTAACGCCAATAAAACCGAGGCTAAACAGCAAAATGACTCCACACTTCCTTCCATTGCTTACGGGGGCGTCCGCAAAAACAACCACGAGGACGTTTGATTGGCAGCGGCAAGTGGGGGGTGGGGGGAGAAACAGGTGCCGGCTGACGCACAAATGAGTCCAATTGGTGCGGCCGAGAAGCATGATGCGCCTGGTCTGAGGTGGACTATTGCCTGCGATTCGCTTCTGCCGCACGTATGAGTGCGAGATTTGAATGCTGACCCCCGCAGAGTGTGTTAATGCGCGCGTGATAAAAGACGCAATTCCCATCATTTGTCACGAATAATTTTCGTTCTCAGGGACTCTATGTGTGATGCGAGGTTGCATAGCTCGTTCTTTTCTGTATTCTTTTCGTACAACATGCAATACGCTTTTCTTTCGGGCTTAATGCGCTTGTGAAAAAGTTTGTGCGTTTCGAATTAAACGTTCGCTATGTATCTTCATTATCTAATAAATTGTTTAGCGTGACGTGGTTTTTTGTGTTAAAATTGTTTATTTGTGTGGTGCAAGTTGATAATGAAAGTACGTTATAAATATAATACAATTGTTCTTCTTGGAGCACAGAACGCTAAATGTAAAAGCACAGATTAAATTATAAAACAATAGTTACAAAATGAGGTTTAATTATTGTCAATCACGTCGTAACGGTTCTTGTTATGCCAGAAAGGCAGCGTAGTAGTTCACAGCATTCCACCAATGCAGGTACATTCAAAACTTTAAAATATGCGTTCCTAATAATTATTCTAGAATATTCTACAGGAACACGGCTAACAACAGTGCCAATCATTTCTTCTTGTTGGGAGGAATCAAATCCCCTATTGACTAGCTGTGAAATGTCTTTTGCCCTCGAAACATGTTTTGCAATTTTGTGATTGGTGATCCAAACACTACGATATGACGGAACAATGTGTATTCAATATAGCAATATTTTAAATTATGCAAGTAAAATGGTTCAAACCTTTTTCCAAAATAATAACCACGATATACGAGAGAAAACATTATGCAGTTCCAATGGCTATCTTTCTATAACATTTGAAAATTCAATTTCGACAAATTAAATAATATAACGCTTAGATATCATCAACTCACTTATTTCGGTGAACAGATGTGCTCCCATTTTCTATTTGAGATAGATGGAAGACAAGCTTGCACGTCCTTGTAGAAAGGGAGAAAAATAGTAGTCCATTACCTGTCGAATCTGCAACAAAGATACAAAAAACATGACAGCATTTTGTGAAGTCTATTATGGAAACACACATCTTGTTTTTAATAGTACTGTGCATTACACACTGTTCATTCATCATGTTAAAGATACATTACTATTTATATTCGTCATTTATAACGAAAATGAAATGAAAATTTAATTAATTAATAGTTTCACCTTCGTTCGTATCTTCAATGTGTCTCATAACTGAATATTTAAAATATACGAAGAAACAAACGATATTAAATAAATGTGGCCCAGGGATATAGAAGTAACATGTGCGGTCCGTTTAAGCGAAATCCAAGGCTTCGAGTACGAATTACGCGTCAATCATAGGCGTGATTTACATATCACTCATTGTCTGTCGTACTGCAAGTCAAACTACATGACAAATACGGCTACACGATTAGGAAGTATACGTTTAATCATTACTGTTTCTGATAAAAAACAAAGGTCTTTCAGGCACAATCCCAAAACAGCATCAGATATCAATAAGACAAAATCACTAGCACCTCGCTAAAATGGCGCAGAGAATGTAATAACAAGTTACCGTCGCAGAGTGTACATTGTATTCGAGAACTATGGCAAGACTCTGAGTCAGGCAAAATGCGATTTTATGGTAACATTTCTTCTACCAACCGTGGAGAAGTGGACACAATGACTACTGACAACCAGAAACATTCAAGAGTAAAAAAAATCTGTAACACTTAGTAACAACGCAGATGAGAATACAGGAGAACAGCTGTTCTGTTCGATAGTGATGTATCTCCCAATACCAGAGCAATACCTCAACCAAGGGGGAACGGACAGCAAACGAACTGTCTCCCCTCCGATTTGCCTCCTCCTTCCCACTCGTACCGCTAGGGAAGATACCCGGAGAAGAGAACTCCACAAACCAACGTGTAGGTTTGTGCCGTATCTCAGATTCCAGAGAAACACCATCACCTCCCAGGATATAACATACACTGAACTTACGGATCAATCACTATTACGCAATAATGAAAGAATCAATCAACAGTACCGTGTTAATAAAACCCGTGCAACAAATAAGAAACATCCTGACTTTCTACACCACGTTATCTTATACATAAAAGACAATGTATGATTGTTTGTTTGATCGTACTTTTTGCGCTGCCGTACCGTTTATCCGCTTGCTACAAAAGTTTGTCAACTTATTGCTTGTACTTCCGGAAATAATATAGTCATAGTACAATGGGAAAGTACATATGCCTGCGCACATAGACGGGTGTTAATGGTTTTATGGAGACTCAAGAGCCCTGGTCAGGGCGCTTTACGCCACGGCGCTCTCTACGCAACCCGCCGCACATTGAAATACGTTTATTAAGACGTCTTCATTGCGTATTCTGACACTGCAATTGTGAAACTGTGAAGAGAGAGAGGGGCAGAGGAAGACAGAGGCGCCGTGAGAGAAACAAACAGAAGCAGAGAGTCAGAGAAAGAGAGACACAGAAAAAGAGACGGAATGGTAGCATGTGAAGTGTAATACATTGCTATAGCGAAGCATTACCGGGACCACTAGAGAGAACATAAAAAAAGAGCGTGAGAAGCCAAAACACATCGCTCATTTGAACCAACACGACGCAGCGGCTCATTTTCTGCGTCCACGAGCGGACGTGTCAACCGGCAGACACGTCACTTGGCACCGTGCGGCGTGCTCTTCCGTCTCGCAGGGGGGGGGGGGGGAGCAAAAAAACGCAACTCGTCAGGCGCGAGCACGCGGCACGCGGGGTTAGCACGCCCGCGTCCTCACGAGGTGCTCGCTCGCACGCACGGCGCGCGGCAATTGTCTCCTACCCCCCTCCTTCCCTCCCCCCGCCCTCACGCTCTCTCGTTCTCCCGCTCACCAGCCGACGACTACATCGCCAGCGCGAAACGCCTGCGGAGCGCCAATGATGAGCATACGGTCTTCGCACATGTCGCCGCACGGACAACAGCGCCTCGTTACATTTTTTTTCGTAACACTGTACTGTTACATCGACATAACGAAAGCAAATGAACGAAAAGTCAGTTTAACGGCCGGCGACCGTTAAGGATTTAACAGGCTGTCGCCCGTTAAAGACAAGTGAAACAAATAAGTTGTAGCTAAATATGACGAATGAGTTTACTTATTCCAAGAAATGAAATTTCTAGTTTATATAATGTTTTTCTTAAAAGAAGTTGCTATTACGGCAAGAACTTAACGACACACGGCCGATAACACAAATAACAGATTTTATATCGCCTTAATGACGTGAATAACATTGTAGAAGATATTCAGCATGACGATTCTAAATAGTTATATAGTTGGTTAGTTATTACTAACTTTTATGTCTTTTTTTGTCGCCTGGGCCCTCACGAGGCGGTCGCATGCACGGCGCAATTGTCTCCAATCCTCCCACTTCCCACGGCTACACCTTCATCGCGGCCTTCCTCAGGAACGACGAAGATGAGCAAACGGTCTTCGCACATGATATCACAAGGGCCACGTTACTATTTTTTCATACTGTTACATCGACATAACGTAATCAAATAGAGTAACGAAAAGTCAGTTTAACGGCCGGCGACCGTTAAGAATTTAACACTTCGCCGCCTGTTAAGGACAATTAAAACAAATGAGTTGTAGATACAGATGGCTAAAGATCAAGTACACTTGATCCAAGGAATTATATTTCTTGTTTATATAATTTTTTCTAGTAAGAAGATTATGGACAGAATGGAAAGACGCACAGCCGATAACACTACAGACAATATCATCCTAATAATGTAAGAGAGCTTGGGAATAACGGATCTAATTAGTTATTTAGTTGGTTAGTGATTAATTTTGATCAAATGTCTTCTTAGCGGTCACTTCAATGACTCGCTCATCTCGACATATTACATGTTTTCGGCACCGAGAGTTCGGGTGTTATCCGTCCCGTACCCTTCTCATACTACACTCGTTTGTTGTTGGAGTGGCATTACGACCCACATCCTTAACGGTCGGAGGTGACCCGTAAGCTCCTCTCTGCTGTACGTATGTCACTTATTAGCTCTTCCCTCTCTCCGACAGACACTTGGTGATGTTACTGCCGAAGCACTCCGTAGATCCATCTCGGGAACAGATAGCCGATTTGGTGTTTCAGTCTGGATTCTCTGAATATGTTCAGGATAAAACCAGACCGAACTGGGAACCCGAATCCGGGGCTTGGGTTTCCTCACCCGACCTTCTCCCTGCGCTCACCCTAACACTAAAAATATGATTACCTCTGAAAACCTGCGCACACAAACCATTAACAAAATCCCCTAAGAATTTTTCTTCCGCAACTGAACGGAAAGTTCATTTCGTTTTGCTTCTCACGCGCCCTGCCCTTAAGTTTATCTTCCGCAGATGGCGCGCACGTGGCCCACTGTGCGTCGCAGCGTAGGGCGGAAGCCGCGCGGCCGCGGCGGCGCGGGGCCCAGCCGGCCAGGGGGCGCTCATCAGGCAGGTGGCGCCGCCCAATTGAGGGAGATTCCGCGCCCGACCGCGCCACGTCGCCGCCACGTCTAGCGGCCCCCGCCCGGGGTTCGTCTCGCAGTAGTCAGTGCGTTGCAAGGGGGTAGCGATGCGCTTCTCCACGCAGTGAAGCCGTCATTGATTATTTCGTGTTTCAGGCAGCGTCAATTGCTATGGTGGTTGGTTGGTTGGTTGGTTGTTAGTGATTCCGGGCGCGTTGACAACTGAGATTGTTAGTCCCGCAAATGTAGTGCATGTGTTTTTCCACGGAATGTGGCGGTGATCGTCTCCCGGTGGATGGCGGGGTTTTCCCCAACCAGGTATCGCCCACCAGCGAGGCCCCAGCCGGGACAAGCTCTAAGCACCCGACCGGTCTCCCGCCATGCGTGGAAGTGTAGTGCATTATAGTGCAAGTGAGAATAAGGGGTGAGGATAGAACAAGGAAGAGGAAGCAAAGATCGCGTGCGGTTTTTGTTAAAGGTACTCCTCCGTCATTTTCCCCAACCAGGTATCTCCCCCAGCTGGGCACCGTCCTAGCCGGGACAAGTTCTCGGTCTCCAGGCACGTGTGATAGTGTAGTGCATGTTAGTGTAAGTGTATGTAAGGGGGTGAGGATAGAGCAAGGAAGAGGAAGGAAAGATCACGCGCGGTCCGTGCCCCGTTTGTTAGGGTTCTGTTCCGACATTTGCCTCAATTGCTATGGTCATTAGTACCGAAGATAGAGACTGTTTTATAATCGGGGGTGATATTCTTCCCCAGCAAGACGGTGAGATTCGGTGCCGATGAACAAGTCTGCTCGCGGGGCTATCACCAACCAGACATCTCCCGCCGGCGGGGCACCTCCCCAAACCGGAAACAAGTTCTGAATTTCTGACAAGTGTGGTAGTGTAGCGGCATTCGCCTGGCACTGATTAGAGAAACCACGGAAAACCACCGTTTGGAGCAGCATGAATTGATGCGATAGCTAGAACATGGGCCTATACTCCAAACAGTGTTTTGCGGAAAACGCATTACAAGTTTTCGATTTTCAGTAGACACTTCTTGAGGAATACACTCTTCAAAAAAGGTTTGCTAAAAGTTTTTGCTCTCTTCATTTAAGTATCCATATAAGTTCCGAATATTAGAAACTTTTCCCGCAGTAAGTCGAATTCGAATGACAGATTAAAGTACAATATTCTGGCGAACTCTCTTCGTGTAAGAGAATATTGCTCTATCAACCTACCTAAAAGAGATAAAATCAACAAAATTTGCTCTAATATAGATTAAAGAACGCAGAATTAATTTCTGCATTCTCCGGCAAAGGACCCATTCTCCTAAGGGCCCCTTTTCGAGCTACCTCCTCAATTCTCTTTCAGACAGAAGGTGAAGTCGACCTAGCTGTATAACTAGTGTCGACAATCTTGCCACTGTCGGGACTCGAACACAAGGACCTTCGGATCAGAGGCCTTGCAGTGGCATAAATTGATAACTTGACCCACCTCAACCGGTAGTGCAGTGATGATGAATTCGTGTCTTGACAGAATGCTAAGAAACAGAATCATTATGCATCTTCCAGTAGTATGCACTGACCGTTCATTAGGAAGGTGATATAAAGAAGATTCACCGACGACCTAGAAACAACCCTGCACATGACCATTAGTACAGCCGATGAGCACGTGTGGACTATTATGATGCAAGAAGGTCGTAATGCCTTCTACATTTCTTAATTATTGCATACATTTCTATCAGATGCGACAAAGTTCATCTTTGTTCATCATCGTAGAGATGAGAAAGGTTCTGTAAAAAATTTCAAAACATAGAATGGAAATATAAAAAAATAAATAAAAATAATTATTGTTACTTCATCATTGTACACACTGGGAGAACCAATTTGGTTCTATACTAAACGTATGATTTACAGAAAACAAATATTTTATTATTACTACAAACTATAACTGTGAAAAACTGTGTTTTAAGAGTTGCAAAACGAGTGCAGAACGAGTGCAACCGCGCGCAAAACGAGATTTCTCGTGCTTGTTTTCGTGTGCGAAATATCGTGACGCGTGTGCGAAACATCTGTGACGATTCGCAATTGTCTTTCGCCTTGACGTCTTTGCTTATTATTTTCAAACAATAGTGTAACGACACTGACAGGAATCCATGTACTTTTGTAGGTATTTGTAGTTATTTGATATTTATATTCCTTTACTTAAAGCATTGCATTTCGCTCACGGCGAGTTAAAACATTGTATGCGCCACACGGGCGTGAGGTGATTGCCGCACACGTCTTTTTCGTCCGAGCCTAGCTCGTACGACCAACTCGACTCGCGTGGGAGACACCTGCTTCGCGCCCTTGTTACGTAAACTACTACATCGGCTTCAGGGAGGACTGCATCCCCGTACCCCTCCCCCCCTGAAATCCGCTACTGGACAGATGGAGCAATTGCCTGATTCTAAGCAGGTCACATTAAAATTTGTCCAGCGTATTAGTTCAGCCTGCAGTCTTGTATCATGATTATTGCTAATTGCAACCCGCTCACCGAGTTTTCTTTCAATTTTCTGATGTAATCTTGTGCAATGTGTCCCCGATGGACCTGTTCTTTTTTTTTTTGTATTTCCGTTCGTTGTTCTGTTTTCTATTGTTCTAGAATACTGTTTTTGACTTAATAACCCACCACACTCTTAATGAACACCCTAAATCAGTAAATGATACAATAGACATGTTTGTTAAGAGTGTATAGCTACGAATTCTATGTATTATAGAGTCGAAGAAAAGCCTCTCAACAATACTACTATTTCCTGTTGTCCCTTTTCACGTTGTACATTTTAATGAATTTAATTTCCATGCATTATATAAACTCGGGTATTACGAGGCAGGTAAATTTCGGGAACTGTTATCAGGTACACCATAACCGTCAATTAAACTCATTCACAGGTTTTTTCTCTTTGCTAGCGTAGAAAAACTATGATTGGACAAAAAATAGTTTACACTTCCTTTGGGAGACACATATTTTCATCGAGTAAGTACTGTTTAAAAAATAAATAAAATATAATAAAAAATAGGGTACAAAAATAAATAAGGAATTATTCCTTATTACATATTTCGTGTGATCCTCGATTTCCTTTTCGATCTCTTCTCAAAATGAATGGTTTTGATGACGGTGGATGACATGTTTTGAATGATAATTAATCAATGAGAGGCAGTTGAAACAGGAGAGCCCCTGAGAAAACCTGCCGGGTACCCACTTTATTCACCATAAACATAGTATCGCTCGGGATTTGAATCAAGAAACCCAATGGAAAAAGGTGAGCGGTTTGCCCACACACCATGGAACACCCCTACCACTGCCTATTACAAGTATTAAACTGCAACCATTACGACCTTTAGTAAACCATTTGGGAGTTCCATGATAATCGCCAGAAGGTAACTTCGCGATATAGGATTGAGTCAATAAACACAACTTAACTTTTGATTTGCAGAGAAGCAAAGCACTAGAAGGTTTCAAATCCATATGCGATTTTCTCTCGTACAAAACAAAGCACCACACGAGAGGGGGCGGGCACTGTAAGTGCTCGATTAGCGAGAAGGGGCGCGCGGCAGCAAAAAGCGGTAAGTCGCGAACAAAATGAGTAGCAATCCGAATAGCGCTAATCGCGAAAGACGCGGACAAACGCGACCTCAGAGTCGGGGGTTTATTAACTCGAGAGGTGATTAGGGAAGCCGGGGGCAGATGACACGGCAAGAAGCAGCCCCTTTTCCCGCTTCCATCACCACATCTGCCACAGTGGCGCCTGCATCTTTGCAACCACCACCGAAGGATGTGTCCCGACTGCATCCCGAGCTAATCATCTCCTACGCCTTACATTCTCGGCTATCCGGGAGACGCCGCGTCGTTGGCTGGGAGGGGACATGTCGCAGGCTTCCTGAACTGCCCTGAGGAAGTCTGCGACATGTCAGGTGAAAAGTCGGCCTCCCAGCCAACGACGCGGCGTCTCCCGGATAGCCGAGAATTTATGGATTCGAGCCGCACACGTAAGCTTCCGCATCTCCTACACTTGTCACCTTCCTTAAAAAAAAAGAGTAGCCCAATTGCATCCCCTGGTTAATTTATTCTAGGCCTTGTACCATCTCCAAAAAAGGCGTAGCCCGATTGCATCCCGATGTCAACTTGTTCTAAGCCTTTCACTTTGCATGGTCGCTTTTAGACGCATTCCGAATGCATCCTGCGCTGAACTTTTCCTCGGCCCTTTTCTTACCTCTCCAAAATGGCATACCACATTCGCATCCCGTTCGGTTTTTCTACGTGAGTACAAGAAAGATACAAGGTGGCAATTCTTCAAAAATAGCTCTTCTTGTATCCGTTTTTTACAAAAAATTATGTTTTTAAAATAGCCTTTTTTCACTCAAAATTACCCGAAAACTTTGAACCCCGTACTCTGAAAAAGTTTTATACCACCACATTTAAAGATATACTTTTGAAGAACAGATTTTATTAAGAAAAAAGTCACTATCTTTAATATTGCTGGAAGAAGTATAAACAATTTAAAATTTGGCAATTATCAAAAATTCGGAGAGTTTAACGAAAATCGAATTCTGCTTCTACCTACTTTGTAAAGTAGGTAAAATATAAAACAAAGTAAACTTACTTTGTTTTATCTGAGAAAAAATTAAAGGAACAAATTGATTTCATTTTTAGGAATAGTATGAAAATATCCTTTAGACTTTACGAATTGTAGGCTCAAAAATGAATGTATGGTTGGTTGAAGACAAATAAATTTTAGTGAAAATCCTGCGTACGGTTTAACCGCTAGCATTGTTCAGAAATGGCCGGGTAGACGCACAGACCTTTTGTCGCAAACCAACTTTTCGATATAAATGACTCAAGAAATTGGATTCTGATTTCATGACGTGTTACAGGAAGTAATTTTCTACATGCAGGAACAAGAATAATCCGCATTTTCGAAGTTAGGGACACACAAAACGAGTTTTACTATCGAAATCGCCACTATCGGTGCCGCAGCATTAAAATACTCTCTTTATAGATAGATAGATAGATAGATAGATAGATAGATAGATAGATAGATAGATAGATAGCTTTGATTTATTTAGCCTGCTCGACTATTTATTACATTAAATACATGTTTACATTCAGTGTTTACATTTATAGGTAACTATTAACTATTTACAACATTAATTTTCTAATTTGATATATTTTACAATTGTTCTTTTAAATTCTCTAATTTGTTTACAATTCTCTACACAATTTATTACGCAATTTAAATCCTTCGTTAAATATGTAATTTTTTGTCCGTACAGTTTTACTTAAATTAATTACCAAATTTTATAGCCGTCTTCCTTTTCTTTTAGTTTTATACTTCACTCTTTAGATTTGTACACTAAATTTTATGTTATCTGATGTTTAATTAATTTAAAAATAAAAATTACGGTCTTATAATGAATTTTCTCTTTTATTAACATAAATATGACATAAATTTCAGAGTGTCTAGGACTGGAGTGTATTAACTGCATTGAAATCTCACGTACTACGTAAGTGAGATCATAAAAAAGTAAGTAAAACCGTCGGGAGTTCCGCAAGGGCCTCTCCGCGGTGCAACTGCGGGCGGCGCGGCCGGCCGCCCCGTGGCCGCGTGGCGGTCCCCAGCGGCGCGGCCGGGCGCCGCGGGTCGCCGGCAGCGACGAGCGAGATTTATCAAGCGGCGCCGCCCGCCGGGTCGTTAGTCACCGGGCGGCGAGAGCGCCTGGGATTTTGCGCCACGGACCGGGCAGGTGCCCGCGCGCCCACGTGGGGGAGGGGGGAGGACACGTGAGGCGGAAGGCGCGGGGAGGCCTCGGACGAAACAGGAGGGGACGGAACGGGGCGAGGGAGGGCGGAATGAGGCGAAACACGACGGGGCGAAAGCGGAAGAATGGGATGAAAATCTACGGTGAGAAAACGGCAGAACGGGTGGAAACACAACGGGACGAAAACAACAGAATAAGATAAAACTCGACGGCATGAAAACGGCTGAATGGGACGAAACACGCCCGGGTGAAAACTGTAGATTGTGATGAAACACGAGACGAAAACGACAGAATGGGACGAAAAACGACGCCACGAAAACGAAAGAATAGGATGAAACGCGACAAGACGAAAACTGGAGAAGAGGACGAAACATGACAAGCCGAAAACCGCAGAGTAGGTCGAAACACGACGGCATAAAAGCAGCAGAATGCGATGAATCACAACGACAAGAAAACTACAGAATATGACAAAACACGACGCGTCGAAAATAGAAGATTGTGGTGAAACACGAGACGAAAACTTATATATCTTATATATCAAACTTATACAATACATAACAGAATAGATAAAAACACGACGCATGAAAACAGCAGAATGGAGTGGAACAAGACGGCAGCATGAGATAAAAGTCGGCGCGAAGAAAACAAAGAATAAACGAAACAACAAAATAAAGAAACGGAATAGACGAATCATGACGGGACAAAACGAAAGACTGGGAAGAAACATAGAATAAAATAAAGGAAGAATGAGACAAAACCGACCAGAGAACGGTAAGGAACGGGATGGGTCGGGATGGAACGCGTCGGGTCAGAATGGAACAAAAAAAAATGGAAACTCAAGAAACGAAACGAAATGGAAGGAAAACAGAACGGAACGGGAAAATCCAGAATGAAAAGAAATGGGACTGAGTAACACGGAACGTAAAAGGAAGGACTGAGATAAATTTAAACGGGCAAAGATAAATAAAATATTGCATAAAGATGTTATTTTAATTACAATCTTCGCGTCCAAGGGCAAAGGTTTACGGTATTTTTTGTAATTGAATCCATTCTCTATAATTACGGTATGATGCGACGATAGTGGAGCCACAAAAGAAAAAAGTAAATGTCCTTGTGTAAAGGAAATAAAATAAAATATATTCCTTAAATAAGGACATTTTACAAACAAGCATTAAATACAAATTTTACAGGAAAAAAATCCAAATCACAAAAAATTGAAACTGAGACAAAACAACAGAGAACCAAAAGAGTTTATTGCAAACTAAGGGAAAAATATGTCTAATTTTTAAACCAAAAAACGTGTTTTTTAAAATTGTTTCTGTTTACCAACTATTTTGAAGACGGCTTAACTCGATTTCTGGAATTTCTCACAGATAGATTTCTGTTTCTAAAGGCATTTGCTTATACATGATGTACACTGGGTGAGAACTACTGACTGAAATTTCCTGGAATACAGGATTTTCTTGATTAATTATTTCTATAACTTCGCAATGATTATTATTAGTAATTTCACAGCCTGCTTATTGTTAATTATTTCGTCGCTTTACTAAAGGGTTATTTTCTTCAAGTATTTCTTTTAGAGAGTTTGATATTTCGAACGGATCATTTACAGAAATGCAGGAATCATTACAAATTAAGCACCAAAGTTTGTGAATGTTATGAAGGATAATTTATGTGGCAGCAAATACACATTCTGTTTTATTTCAAACACGCATTAAACCTATCATAAACAGAACATGCACGTCAAAAATTAACACACTCGGAATATTCTATCATTCGAGGTATATAATTTTCGCATCGATAACGAGGAATGGTTCATCAAAACATACTTAACATTACTACACAATGGGCATGCAATGCGAAGGTAGTAAATACTTCAAAGGAATGAAAGACATTTTATATACATGGTACAGTACCGAATGTTCCAAGAAGCAGTAATTTGCTGTCTGTGAATCAGAAATTCGCAGGATACACAAATAACAAAATAACAGATTAAATAATAGATTAAATAGAAACCCAGGTATCATTCAATATTTGCAATTCCTGGAAAGCAGTGCAAAAGATAGCCATTCCCAAGTCTCTTTGTTATTAAACCTATATTGAATTTACCTAAGAACGAAAGGACTTCATAAAATATTATTTGTGTAATTGTGAACTCTGGATCCTAGGAATAACAACCCCGATCCACCCTTCTGAAATCCCCTTGTGTATTTCCTTCGTAAAAAGAATAATTTTACTCGGGGCAAGAGAACATCGTGAAAAAAGAGTTTATAAATATTTAAATCCACATCGGCAGAACATGTTTTTTCGCAGATCTGCATACATCGGGAGATTTTTTAAAATGGCTGTGTGACAATGTAAAACTTTACAAATTTCTTTACACTCATGTTTCAGGAAGTAAATGTCTTAGAATGGGTACAAAATATTTTTCGCAAACACTTTTTATAATTTCATACTATAGAACGTCGATAATTCCGTTTATTTAGAACCGGAACCTTACCGGTTAACAAAATTGTTTGGATATTGTAAATGAACCAATAAATTGGTCCCGTAGATGTATTTAACGGAAAATATACTTCTAAATCGTTCATAATTCATTCCGATAGTTACAGAAGAGAAGCGTATTACAAAGTTGAGGGGTCCGATCTGTGGTTTCTTGGAAATTTCATCTAGTTCAATTTTACAGAGGCTCATATTGTCATATTTTTTTTAGTTTATTATAGTCGCATCAACAGCTGTGGTCATTAGCGACTACTTTAAATACAACTTAAGAAAATTAATATGTTAACTTTACAATATAATACAGTATGTATAAAAATATTTGAACACAGACATTATTTGTTATTTTTTGTTACAATATTAGTTACCAGTGTCCACACTAGTATACCTTTTACAATTATATTTCTTTGAGAATATTGCAGTCTTTACAGAATTTTAATATTTGGTTTTGGTATTCGTTGGACGATAGCACGAAGTCAGGATTTTGTTCTCCTTCTAGGTATGTGTGTCGGCTGTACTAAAACATAGGACATTAAAATATGTTGAAAGTTAAGAAGGGTATCACAGTGCTAGCAGGTGGGTGGGGGATTTCCAGTTAACAAGTGCTGATGACTGAACTTGCAATGACCAGTTCTTATCCCTATATATTTTATTTAATATGTAAAAAGGAAGCTGTCTTATTTAAACTGAAGCTGTGCTGCGCTGGGGGGGGGCAAAGATATCTGGAGGAGATATCTACCGCAAGCTTACCTGTATGTCGGCATCGGATCTCATTGCCCAGCGGGGAAAGAATATCGCTACCGCTCGCTATAAAACCTTCACTACACTAACGGGACTAATGACCATAGCTGTTGACATGCCTCGAAATATCAATCAATCAATCAAATCAATCAATCAACTGAATATATTTGAGAGTTATATTTAGAATTTAGCATACTCATAAAGATTCATTTTAATAACCTAATTCCAATGTTTTATTTTTAACGTATGTTAGAATTTCATCGTGCAATAAACATTTACAAGTATATGTACAATTGTCACCATTCCCGTCGCCTTATTGGACGCAATTACGCTCGGAGAATGTATTCCGCAATCGTAGAGAAATCCAAATTGTGACCATGTCGCTGAGCAACAATTCATTTCAATAATTAAATTTCTTCAATGAACAAATTCGGCCGGGGCAACAAATTCTTTGAACAAATTTAATTTACAGCGATAAACTCGAAATCTCAAGGGCGTTTTAGTTCTCTCCGGGATTTGAATGCCATATAGCGGCGCTCGCTACAGATATCAAGCCGAAAGGTCATAAAGCCATTTGGCCAGGAATTTCCTCATTAACCTCCGCCGTCTCTCCCGCGATCGCAAGTGGGCCGGGCGGCGCCGGCTACCGGTCACCCAATATCAACCGGTCTCATCTCCCTCCCGGCGCAGAATCGTCGCGTGTCGCGCAAAGGCATTCCAGGCGTATGCCCCGTTGCGTCAGGCGGCCGCTGGTCGAGAGTCGCGCCAAACGACAGATTCTCGAGCTCACTTCAGGAGCTCACGACCTCTTTGCCGCCCCCCCCTCTCCACTGGGGGGGCTCGCGTTGGCGTGGATACTTCCCTGTGATGCGACGCCCCACGGAATGAGGTATCTTGTCCGCGAGTTCGTTACAGGTAGTCGATCAACCATCAGAGCAGGAAGCGAGGAACTTGTGTAAAGCGCCTTTGTAGAGGTTTTTATTCTCCTGGGACCTGGGACCAGGACCTATTTACCAGGGAAGTTGTAATGTGATGCGGTAGAACAAAACTTCTTATGCTGTGATTGTCTTATTATTAATAATGTAAATTCAAATACATATTATACAATACAAATATGGTCATATTAATAATACAAATATGGTCATATTAATAATACAAATATGGTCATATTAATAATACAAATATGGTCATATTAATAATACAAATATGGTCATATTAATAACACAAATATGGTCATATTAATAATACAAATATGGTTCTCTATATAATTTTAAACGGTCCAATATTTTGTGTAAGAAATTGGGGAAAATCTCGTAAAATATTGTAATTATTATTATTATTACTCTTCGGGCACCTGTCTTGTTCACATCATCGTATACTATCATCAGATTGTGTGAGTTAACTGTAACATGATATTGAATTTAAAGGGAAAAAATTAATATCGAGTACCTGATGATGGAAACAAAATTGGTTCCCGAAACGTAGTGATATTAAAGAAAACATTTTACGAGATTTTCGCTAACTTCTTTCACGAAATAATTTGACTGTCTAAAAATATACAGAAGACCATATTTTGATAAATATAGAACAAAATTTGTTGTCAATACCAGCACTAACGCGTCGACTGATCAATGCTGAAGTAACGATACTTCAAAAATCAATTGACATCGAATGGAAAATGGATTTTAAAAACTAAAACAAAGTGCATTTTATTTCGAACTCTAAACGTATCTTTACTGATTATATATTCCCAAATAATTTATTTATTTTTCATTAAAACATTATATTTTTAGCATCTGAATAAATCCAAAACTTGTCATTTTCAGCTTTTGAACTGGTTCTCGCTCATGGTTTTATTGAGTTGACCATTAATCTTCAAATCTGCCTGTACCATACATACCCACTACACTAACTCCGTGGCTTCCTTTTTATAAATACTGACATTTTAATATTCCAGCTTCGTTAGCTATTTCCAACTCAGTTGATTGATTCAGAAATATTATTTATCCATAGCTCACATCCGCTCCAAACGGAAAATGACTTTCGTAAATTGTTATCAGCTTATGTTAATTGTATTGAGAAACACAAGAAGGAAATTAATTGAAAGAATTTCCTAATTTCCATCTCAACATGGCGATGTTATTCACTATTTATTTAATAACAAGAGCACCTTTCATCATTAACAGCTTTATTTTTTCATACAGATACACATCAGTTCAATGTCTTAAAACCAAGAACATATCCTAAAAATACTGAAAAAACAAACAAAAAACAAACAAACTGCTTTTGATGTTTATAAGTTTATAGAATATAGCCTGTAAAAATTAACTACAGTCTGTGCACTCTTATTAACTTTACAACTATTATTATATTTTCTCTATTGAAAACAAAACAAATTTTTGATTTCAATAAAGCCTAGTATGTCTTGAATCTCTACTATATTTTTAATTTCTTATAAAAGAAAAGAAAAGAAAAGAAATTTCGCCCTACTTTAACGACGCTCTTGACCGACTTACTTCACCGAGGCCCGTTGCATACATTATATCTTCTACTCTTTTGCTAACTCGTTCTTCCAACTGTTTTTCTTTTTTTAACCTTTATTTCATTAATTATTCCCTAAAATACTTCAATGATTACTCAATAATTCTATCAACATTTAACACCATTCTTTCTAATTAAAACTAACCTCGTTGTGAAACTCATAATTCAAACCCGCTACTACGCAACATACAGCCGTCGCTAATCATTTCTCATTTCCAAATCCTTCTTTCTATCTCTTACTAAAAAAAATAAAAAAAAACAACAACATCATCATTATCACATCCATAACAAACTTCCGAAGTTTGGTATGAATGATACAATAGTGGATGGATCATATCTCTAACAATATTTCAGAGCCCGTGTAGTAAGAGAATGAAACGAAATAACATGCTTGATATGTTGAAAAAGATTTGAAAAACGTTGTTTTTGGCTTCAGAAATCTAATATCAGCAAAACCATCCTCAAATCTGTCTATATTATACATACCCACTACGCTAACTCCGTGGCTTCCTTTTTAAAAATACTGATATTTTACTATTCCAACTTCGTTAGCTATTTCCATTTCTGATGTTTGATATCAATATCACGATATTCATTCAATATTGTCTGAATTCTTATAGTCTACCCAGGGCAACAACCAACCAAAAATATCGATAACTGAGGTAAAAAGATAATCGAAACGTTGCAGTATTAACTGGTTGTAAATACATTTTATGTCACCACACTGATCTTTGTTGAAAGAATAAATGTTATGTTTTTGCGAGAAAATAAAACGTTATTCTTCACTCAAATAAATCTCATCATGAATGCTCCCTCTTTTTACGTTTCCGTATTTTCGCACTATTTTTGCCACACAACATAACTTTCAAAACACCTGCAAGAAACGCATGCGCCCTCAAACTACGTGTTCGCCGAGTTAAAAGAGTTGCTAATGCGCTTGGGGGAGCAACAAGAAAAAGAGACGATGTCAAGCCGTGCTGGCGAACAATAACATCACCTCCAGCCTTCACATACGGCCGCGCCGTGGTGACGTTGGTGACAGTGACGGTGGGGAAGCGGTGGCGGTAGAAAGGTGAGCAGTGGCAGGGATGGGAACTAGAGCCTTGGCTGTGGTGATAAAAGTGATAAACCAAGCAAGCAAAAAAGAAAAGCGGATAATATTCAAAACAGTTTTTTTTACGAGAGATTAAGACTGTGAAAAGAGAGTTAGCTAGCGTTCGGGAAAATGAATGAAAGGAAGATTGATTAATTGATTGGTGATTCCGGGTACGTTAATTGAAACGGTCATTAGTCCCGTATGTGTAGTGCATGTGTTCATCGCGGGAGTTGGTGTTAAGATCTTTCCCCGCTGGCTGGTGAGATCCGACCCTCACCTCCATTGGCGTATTTGATTTCCCCAACCAGGTATCTCCCACCAGCGTGGCACCGAACCAGGCTGGAGAAGTTGTAAGCTCCCGACTTGTTTCCAAAAAAGTGTGGTAGTATAGAGCGTGTGAGTGTATGTGTAGTAAGCAAGGGGGGGGGGGGAGGACGAGCAAGAGGAAGGAAAGAACGCGCGCGGTCCGGGGCTCGTTTGTTAAGGAAATGTTCCGGCATTTGCCTAGTGTTGGTCGGAGAAATCACGAATAACTACCGAACAGTGCAGTCAGACGCTAGAATTCTCCTCCAGATAGCACCTGAATTTAATCTAGCTAGTGTCGAAAAGCCGTCCACGATCTGAACCCCAATCCTAGGACATCCCGGGTCGGAGGCACTACAACGAACGGAAGAGCGACAGAAAGAAAGAGAGCATGAGAGTAAGAGAACGTGGGAGAAAGAGAGCAGAGGAGAAAGAGAATGGGGATACAAAGGAAAAGAAAGGGATACAAAGTGTACGGAAGGAAAAGGAACACAAAAACTACTAGGAAAGAAGGTGAGTAAAACAGAGAGAGAGAGAGAGAGAGAGAGAGAGAGAGAGTGTGAGAGTGAGCGTAATAACAAAATTAGAAAGCGAAAGTAAAAAAAAAGTAAGCAACAAGCGAGAGAAAATAAAAAGAGACATCAAAATTCCAATTCAACGATGAAAGCTAGCAATTGAAAATCCAGTAGCGAAAGAACAAGAGAACGGGGAAGATTCGAAGCGTTCGACGGAGAGAAGCAGAGAGAGAGAGAGAGAGAGAGAGAGAGAGAGAGAGAGGGGGGGGGGAGGTGACGGGATATGACGGGAGGTGATCGAGGGAGTGCACTTACCCTCTTCAACTTTATAAGATTTTCTCCGGGAAGTAGCGCGAAGGCGGCGGTGTCGACGGGGGCGTCTTTTGGTTATTGCCCGGAAACATATCTCAGGGCTCTGACGATCACGGCAAGTCGTGCACGGCCGAGGGACGAAGACCTCGGAACAAGGAATATGAAAGTCCTTTTACTTTCTCGCAACCGCTTACGCAGTAGGGAGAAAGTTATGTAATCCTGCGCGGAAAAACGGCGAATTTTCGGCAGAAAAGCTCTGATTACAGGGCCCTGGCAACGAAAATGTGGATAAATCAAGAGGCTAATTTTAGAAAAAATGGCCCTCTAACCCGTGTTGCAGCCACAATCTATTTCGTAACTTCTTGATAATAAAAAAATTGAATGACGCAAAAGTCTGTCCGTCTGTGAACAACGCTAGCGGTTAAACTGTTCAGACGATTTCTCCAAAATTCATATTTCACAATCGATCTGGCTGATGTAGCACAATCGATCTGGCTTGAAGTTGAAACCGATATTTTAATTTTTAGATGCACTTTACATGAAGCCCTTAGGACATTTGATTAGTATTCAAAAAATGGCTCCATCGTTTTCGATTACATTTTGTTGTTGAATAGTGTGAAGAACGTTTGAGAGGATGGCCCAAGTCTCATGTTCGTTAAAAGCCCTGATTTTGCGAAAATTGCAAAAGTTCAAAACTTTTTCGGTGTCTTCCTACAATTATGAAGAATTATGAGGATGGATATGGAAGATTATGAGAATGGATTTTTTTCTTAATGAAATCTGTTACTTAAAGATATATTTTGAAATGTTTATTACGTAAGGAAAGAAAGTATGGTAATCGTGTGCCAAAAAAATTAGGACTTTTCGACCAAAAAGGTCTCATTCAAAGGCCCTAGAAACAAAAAAGTACTTTAATATTTGTTTAAATTATGTAAGAAGAGAAACAAATCAATAATTTGTTATGTAACATATACCAAAAACGTAAATAAATATTAGAATTTTTACCGAAACGTAAGTTTATTGTTTTTGAAAATGTCATAAATGCAGTTTTATTATTAATATGTGTTGTGCGAAATTATAAGAAATATTTAAATAATTTTCTAATCTGCTGTTGAATGCCTTTACAAATAATGTTATTTTTTTAAAAGTTTATTGGATATTACTATTTCATTTAAGACACCTTGTTAATAAACAAATTATTTACATTCAATGAAAGTGAAATATTACAATACTATGAAATACAAAAAATATGTAATATATAAATTTTTAATTTATAATGTTTAAAATTTCGTTTTAGTAGTAAGAAACATTTAACTAAATAAAAAAAACACGTTAATGATTATTGATCCGTTTTTTCGACCTCTGTATAGCGAGATCTTTATGACTACAGCCTTTTTAGTCCATCCTTAAATATATCTCTGGCAAGGCTGCCTTGAAGCACTTGAATCTCTGTTCTATTCAATGCGGAAAATCACAGACGGATTTGAAGTGGCAATAAAACGGAGACGCGATAAAAGGGAAAGATTTGCTGAAAGATGGAACATGTAAAAGGAAGATTCTAACTGAATGGAATGCATGCATTTTACGATTATCTACGGCACGAACATATATTTTACCTAGTAATTATTATTTTAAAACTTAGATTCTTTACCATAATCGAATTGTTGACGGCAAAATTAAGCGGTCATTCCTATCATTCTACTACTCCGAATAGCAAATTAGTGTTGTCAGGGAGAAGGCAAGGTCTCATGGTTTGAGATATGCTGTCGAGAAACGATAAAAATAGCTACTTGCCTGTTCCTCAAGGGCAGACCTTCCCGAAAAAAATTGCCCGATCACTGTCTCTTGCACGCACACACATGCACACACACATGCACATGCACATGCACGCAGAGACATGTGCACACGCGAACACACACACAAACATACGCCACGAACACACACAATCACACTTGAAAATGCCCAAAAATTGAAATTTTCCGAATGAAACGTTTTAAATGGTGTAGATATGATTTTCGTTGAATCTCTTCATTTCCGATATTTGAAAAACTTTAAATTTTGTTCGGAGTTCTCCTTCTATAATACTGAAGATTTTTTCTAAATGAAATTTGTTCTTCAAAATAATATTTTCTAATAATGCTGTAAAATCTCAGAATTTTCTGAACATGCAAATGTTTAACTTTCTTTTTAAAGCACCAAGCAAATTTTGTCTATGAGGCTGGTGATTTTGTAGTAAAGTGAATGATGTACTCCTTCTAAGAATCCGAGTTCAATACCTAGTTTTTTCTGGTTGTAAACACTTCTGCAAGTTCAAGAAGTATTACAACATTGTGTAGAAGTTACAAATGAAGAGAGAAAGTATTTGATATTGTACCACAACTAGTTCATTTTTAAATTTAATTTTGAAGTGAAGTAAAACCAATCACTGAAAGTTATGTTTAATTTTGGAAAGCGCGAGCTTCTTCATTCTGGAGTTCGTAATAAAGAATATTATTAGGATCTGCGCGGTGTGATATATTAAAGAGATGGAACGTCGTGGGAAGAATCAATATAGCCATTTAATGTTAATACTTTAGTTCTTCGGCATTTTGTTTACTGAGAATAATTCACAGCTCTGTTTCAGTTATTAAAAGATGCGCGTGCATGTGTTAAGAAAATAGTTTTTAACATTATGTTAATTTAGTTGATTTAAACAGTATATTCTAAGGAACGATTTAAAATTAATAAAACAGTAATTTTATATATTTATTGGGGTTGAAGAACTCTTTCACAGCAAAAGACATAGAGGGCCTTGAATGATGACCTAATGAGTAATGACAGTGATGATCAAGTGAAATTACGAAGTGAAAAATGAATGTCAAGTACTGGAGTGACTGCCAGAAAAAACGAAATGACCCCGAAAAAATTGTACCGAGAGCTTGTTTCTTCCACAAAATCTACACGGTTTTGTCAAGAATTGAACCCGAACAACAGGCGTATTCGGTTGTCATTACAACAACCACATAAATCTATACGTATAAATATTTATGGACATAATAATTGAATTCATTGTTGAGTGGTGATTTCAGACGCGTCCCTGATGAGGTCGTTCGTCGTGTAAGTATAGTGCATGTTTTTATCGCGTGAGAGGGTGGTGATCTTTCTCCGCTAGATGGCGATCCCTTAAACACGTCGGCGAGCGGGGTTTTCCCAACCAGGTATCTCTTTCCAGCGGAGCGCCGCCGCCGCCGCCGGGACGAGCTCGAAGCTCCCAACCGGTCTCCCGGCATGTGTGACAGTGTAGTGCATGTAAGGGTGCCTGTAAAAAAGGAGGAGAAGAAAGATCACGAGTAGCTCGTTTATTAGAGTACTCCTCCGGTATTCGCCTGGTGCTGATCGAAGAAACCACTGAAAAATTACCAATCAGAGCAGCTAGCCGGTAGAATGCTCTTTCCAGCCAGCAGCAGAATTCGACCTAGCTGTCTATCTAGTGTCGAAAATCCTGCCACCGTCAGGAATCGAACTCTCGGCCTTCCCGGTCATTGGCATTTCATGTGACATTAGTTGATGCTCTAAGTCACCTAAGAATTGTATTTGAAAAAAACCAATCCTTGCCCCATGATCGCTTCGCGACAAAACTCCGTTATCGCAGCGCGGGGAATCCCCGTATGAAAATCTCCTGCTTGTGAGGCGGTCGCGAGTCTCACATCCGCTTCCTTTTTTCTCCCTCCCCCTCCCCTCCCCTCCCCCGCCGCCTTCATCGCTCTCAGAAGCCCTCGAGGGGGCGTGCGGTCGGCGGGGCGTCAAACGACCGGCAAGGGAGGGAAGCGATTTGCCCCGATTTTGAAAGATTTCCCCAATTCCCGGCGCCCCTCCGAGGCGCGGCGCGGCTCGGCGCGGCGGAAGGCAGTAAACGGCGAGAGCGCCCTCGGGGTGGGGGAAAGGGATAAACAGGGTCCCGGATGAAGGTCGGCCAGTGAGAGGAGCTAGACGAGACAATATTTAAGGCGTATCCGTCACTAGGCACTGAGGAAGATCGCAGAATGGCGACCGAAACGTCGGCACCTTCGCCATGGACGCGGCGTCACCCGAACAGCCAAGTAAATACTGACTCCGGCCGCGGAAGCCTTCGCTCTCATTAGATGAGACAAGTTTCAAACCATGTCATTGCCTCAATGTACCAATAATAGTAATAATTAGATTTGTTTTTCTAGTTTTTTTTAGCCTACAGTGCGTTATCGTTTCCGTCCGAATGAGACGCATGTTTGACTAACACTAGACTCCAACACACTTGTAGGCTCCTCTAATCTGGGATCAGCACATTGCGAGGCCCTCCGTGACCACACATACATGAGAGACACGGGACAATCAAACATGCTCAAGGCGGGACTCGAACCCGCGACCATTCGGAACGAGGCGCAGGGTTCATACACGCTCTTAACCACAACGGCAATCTAGATCAGCCAAAAATTAGATAATAATATGTATATTTAACCCTGCATTTACCAAGGGAGAGTCATTCTGTGTCTACGTATTTTTAAAACAATCATTAAAATTGGAGTAATGCAATTCAAACCCCTGGATTCTCATTTTATGTCAGAAATAAAATGAATTTTATGCTTCCTTAATTACTGTCAAGTTAGTAACGGTCACAAGAAAATTATAAAGTCAGAAACATGAGGTGTACACTAAATGAACTTCCCTTGGTCTAACGTGTAACCGGAGTTTTCATTGGAAACACAATTATTACTCAACAACGATGCTTATTTTTCAAGTCAAAATTATTTTCTCTTGTTGAAGATGGTAAAATATTTCAAACTACTTTTAGTAAATAGTATTGATTAGGCTTTCCTAATGGTAAGGTACCGTATCAAAATGAGTTAATACATATGAGAATCCGATTTCGATAGTGAGAAGATATTTTTGAAAGGAACACGGAGTAAATTGACGTCTGTAATAGTAGTGTAAGTGAAAAGTAAGATACATAGGTAAATGTAAATGCAAAGAAAGCCAGTAACGCTATATTGGTGGCGGGCATTTTAACCCTCTCTAGGTACAGCGCGTCATGCACAAAATGTTGGTCAAAGCAGAATTAAAACACTAAGGGTTTTTCTAACTTCGCACGCACGTCGGCATTTAGTTTTATGACTGTTTTATCAAAGATGGTGCAAGTGGAGGTACATGCCATTTTCTTTACGAAAACCGTTTTGTCAGTATGTAACGCATAATTGTTAGATTAGACGCTATGACGATGTAATTTGGTACGTACATCAGAAGTAAGATCTAGTTTCGCCGTTACAAAGATAATTAATATATTTTAATTTTGTGGGTACATTACATGAAATTTGTATCTCATTTTATCTATTTTCTGCAAAATAGCTGAACGTTTTTTCTTCGAAATTTTTGCTCGCGTAGAAGGTGAAATATATTTATGGTATATTTTCGATTTTCATTAAAATCTCTTATATTTAGAAAATTGAAAACAATATTTATACTTAAAACATTAAGGGACGTCGTCTAGAAAGAAATTTGAGCTTTTATCTCAAACAAACTTCGTGATTTTTGCTTTAATTGAAAGGTAATAGGCTCGAGATGTGTCATCTATTGTTATTATTAGCCGATTCAGTAGTATAAAAACTAAATTTTAATAAAATAAAAATTCTAAGATAAATTATCTCACAAGAATGGCCTATGATATAAATATTACGAATATACTTCTCTTTAAGTAGAACTGAACAGCACGAAATGAGCGTTACAATATTCAAAACACATTGGCAATAAGTTTTCTAGGCTATCCGGGACGAGCCGCGTCACTGACATGGTGGCTAACGTTTCGGCCAGCGTATTGTGACCTTCTTCAGAGCGTACTGCTGTCTGAAGAAGGCCACAATACATTGTCCAAAACGTTAGCTACCATGTCAGTGACGCGGCTCGTCCCGGATAGCCTAGACAACACAAACTCCGGCCGTGGAAGTCTATGCAACCATACATTGGTAATAATATCATGTGCATGTAATATGCATGTGCAGGCTGCCTAAAATAATATAATCAAGACAATATCTCAACGTTGTTCACTTTTGTTCTCACTGCAAAGGCTGTAGTTCCTCAAGTTTGCTTCTTCTCGAATAATCCAAGCCCTTCACGCGAAAAACCGGTCAAACGAAACTTTGGTGGTAATTTTTTGGTAACATCAAGTTTCAAATCCACAGTTCGTGGTGAACCGAAGGCTACCGCGACAAGATCACTCGTCCAAAACTGTGCATTTGTCACCGGGCACAGGTATCGGTCACGGAAAGCCGGTAGTTTTTCGACGAAATTAGTAGACCAGCGCACGCCGAAAAGAAAAGAGTCGGGAAGCTGTTGGTTCGTTTAAGAAAACACACAGAGAGCGTTTTATTTGAATGCATTTCCTGCACCTTCCTTTTCCCACCATTAACGGAAGGTTCTTTTTCCCAGGCTTACGTCAGGTCTCTCTCTTTGACGGCGGGCGGGACAGAACAACTTCACCGGGGCAGCGGCCCTTGTGAACAACCTTCTGAGGAAATGGACCGTCCACGTAAGAATTTCGCGTCATTAGCATACCGCAGGTGGGCCCAAATCCTAAAATTAATTGATGTTGTGTGAATGTTCAACACACACACACACAGGCTCACGTGGAATTTTAGAGTGGTCATTACTTCGAGATAGCATTTGGTCGTGAAGATCAAATTAGTTCCACAACTTTTGTTTGAAATATTCTTCCACTCGGTAACGACACATGAAAAACTTCGCCGGATTCTTTCCGTCGAGTCAACTTCATTTTCTCCTCTCCCCGGTTTTTCATGGTCGTAACTACCGGATCTCTGCAGGTGAAGACTGACAGAAACATTCCTTTTCTTGCTTATATGAACATTTTACGACCGGTAGTACGACTATAATCTCGAACGAGAGACTCGTGGAAGAACAAGGAATTGAAGTTGGCGCAACAATGGAAATGGAAGGCACCATGTTGTTGACCGGTACAGCGTTGTGGGAAAAAGAAGATGTAATGATCTATCTGAAGGTAGTAAATATAAAATCCAGAGTAGAATGTGTAAAATATTGTTTTTTATCTAAGCAGAACACAATCCGTGTTAAATTAAAAATAACTTTTTTACTAGTATCCTTAATATGTTCATAAACGAAAATGTAGTAGTGTCTAAATTTAACCGAAACGTTTTTCTCAACCGGATTATTTGAACTTTTTTTACATCTAAATCTAAACTAAACGTTTTTCATACTTTCTGGCAATGGTTCATTATTTCTGACTAACCCTATTATAAATGAGTATTCCATAAGCATAGATCTCGAGAGAAGATGTCAATAACAATCAATAAAAACAATAAACAATAAAAAACTATAAACAGTAAAAACAATATTTTAGAGAAATATTTTGTTGAATAAATGAATAGCTGAAATTATCTTACCAGAGGTTGAAAATTCTTTGATCTCTTTGATATTTCCCATAAAATCCATTACTTCTAAGGAAGGCATCGTTCTAGCCAAGCTATTGTTTTGGAATTTACTTTCCTCGTAACATTGTTGTGTTAATTAACATGAGAAAACATAATTATGATCAATGAAGCATACTATCGCAAGGGTTTGTTAGAATTAAAATCAAGCAGTGAAAAAAAACGCATATGCAGATTGGAATTTAACCATACCACATCAAAAAACTTTATGGAAGCGAAAATGAGAAACAAAATTTTAGATATTACATATTTGGAGATAACGAAATTCTGAATATTAAGAAACTTGAAATATTGAAGACTGACGAATCGAGGTTCTCCTGAAATAAAAATAAATCTTCATCAAAAAAAGAATCACCAGGCAGTGAGAAAAGCGATATCTCAAATGAAACTTAACCCCTCACAGAGCGGTTCGAGGTAGCCAAAAGGAAGATAAACAGAATATGAGATATTACAGAATTCGAGCTATCAAAGTTCGATTTATCGAGGTTCGAGAGCGATTTTAAGGTAGCACAAAAGAAAGATAAACAGAATATGAGATATCACAGTATTCGATCTATCAAAGTTCGATATATCGAGGTTCGAGAGCGGTTCGAGGTAGCCCAAAAGGAAGATAAACAGAATATGAGATATCACAGAATTCGAGCTATCAAAGTTCGATTTATCGAGGTTCGAGAGCGGTTTGAGGTAGCACAAAAGAAAGATAAACAGAATATGAGATATTACAGAATTCGATCTATCAAAGTTCGATTTATCGAGGCTCTCCTGCAAAACTAAACCAACACAAAAGGACCATCAAGCGCTGGGAACACGAAATATCTCGAATGAAACTTTACCCTTCCATGTCAGAAGGGTTTTCTCACACAGCTCTCTCTCTCGACTGTAAACGTTTTGCCGCCGGGCGCTTCCTAGCAGATGGCCGTTGCCTAGTCGACAGTGACCGACATTTATTTTTCTCGCGCGAATTTTTCCCTCGGCGAAGCGCCGTGCCCGAGCGCGTACAGAGCGGCACAAACACGCCGTCCCATCGCCGGCCCCGCGCTCCCCGCACAGTGGGGAGAAACCGCGGAAAAGCTGGTCGAAACTAACTGCTACATAAGAGGTGGCCAACATTTGACATATCCTACGTTCAACTGTTTCAGATGTGTTGGAAAACATTGGATACCTGGCGATATTTGATTTACCAATAAACTTTTTACAGGCAAAAATTGCAATAAGTGAAGTTTGCCGTAAGTTTTGGATTATTTGTATTTACATTCTTATTGTTTTGCCATTTTAAAGAAACAGCTTCTTCTTCATCTTCAGGCTGTAAGGAACATACGTGTAAACTGCAAATTCAGTTAGAACACTCATAACTTTTGTGTGTTTCAAATGTGCTATTCAACATTAGCGATTTTTTTTCTTTCTTACTGCGATTACTAGCGATTCTTTTTTCTTAGTTGAGGTTGGAAAATTAGGACAGGTCTATAATCTGTTTCGCTTAAGTGCAGAAGGGGTTAACTAAATTACACAATTAAATTATTTTATCAACTACGCATGTATAGAGTTAAACTTTACGAAACTGAAATGAGTGTCGTTAAATAGGTTTTTTGACGAGAACTGTTCTAGTAATGCTTAGCCTTCTATTAACAATCATTATCATTTCGTAATGTAAAAAGTATTAGATCCATCCCGTGAATTTCTATTAATTACTATCGACATAACTCTTCCACCTTTGGTTGGAGATATAGTAGAATTTAAATGAAAATTATACAAATTGAAATTTTTAAGAAGTAAATAAAACGTCGAACGAGATTTGTATAATATCGTTTACAATAATCGATAATTCAATTAATTTAATTAATTTAATTAATGATTTAATTGAATCACTATCAGTCTAACGACGTTTTTGATAATAATCCAACCTAGTATTGTGATAAGTTAGTTAACGATACTTATTTTGTAAATAACTATAATGTATTCATCACAGTTCTTAAGACACATGGCTCATGAATTTACTATCTGAAAGATGATCTGAGAAGGGGGAATAGTTGTCACGAATCCTGCTGATTTTGCTACACCTTCCCGGAGAAGATAATACTACAATACTATTGAACGATGCCACGACAAGAGAGCACTCAGCACTTTCTTTCTTATATAGGCACAAGAACGATATGTGGTACGATCCAATGCAATTTTTTTTATTTCATCCTTTGTCGCACTGTATTCTTTAGAATGTTCTATTACAACCTGCATTGATGTGTAAATTTAAGTACCTGCAAGTACCTGCAACAATGTACCTATAGGCTCTTGGGTCGTAGGTGATATCCGTGTGGTTGGCAAACAAATCAGAAACGATCTGGAAAGTGAGCCTACCGGTCTCTCGAATTTGCGAGCTTCTTTCAACAGAATGTATCCAAATGCCACATAGCACGAATTAAAGTTCATTGATTGATTCTTAGTGATTCCGGGCACGTCAACTACTAGGGTCATTAGTCCCGTACGTGTAGTGCATGTTCTTGCTCGGGAGGTGGCGGTGACTTCCGCCAGCAGTTGATCAAGATCCGGCGCCGACCTACCGTCGACTAGCGGGTTTTCCCTAACCAGGTATCTCCCACCAGTGGGGCATCGCCCCAGCTGGGACAACCTCTAAGCTCTCGACGTGTGTAGTAGTGTAGTGTATGTGAGACTAAGACAAGGAAGAGGTAGGAAAAATCGCGCGCAAACCACGGCCCGGCATTCGCCTGGTGCGCGCCTGGTGTCGGAGAAACCACGGAAATCTACCGATCAAAGCAGCCTGCCTCTAGAATTCTCCTCCTGAGAGCGAGTGAATTCGACCTAGCCGACAGGCTAGTGTCGAAAATCCTGCCACTGTCAGGACTCCAACCTAGGACCTCCGGGTCAGAGGGACTGCAGTGACATCATCCTGAGCCATCTCTCTCAGTGAAAAGAGTGTACAGAAATGCGACGTAGTGGGAAATAAATTTGATTTAGAAATTTTCGTCCCGGTCGAGGGGCCGCTTCCCCAGCGTGCGCCGGAGCCGCGCCGCCCGCACGAAAAAGCACTGCTCTTCACCTCGAGGGCGGCGCGCACGGGAGGGGAACGATCGGGCAGCGGAGCGTGGCGGACGCCTCTCCCACACGCCCACCCGCCCCGCGATTTCCCTCACGGACAGCCACCTCCCCCCCCCCCCGCTCGCTCCCTCGCCCGACCACGCTCCTCCAGTCAATCGCCCGCTCCTCCAGTCAATCGCCTGCTCCTCCAGTCAATCGCCCGCTCCTCCAGTCAATCGCCCGCTCCTCCAATCAATCGCCCGCTCCTCCAATCAATCGCCCGCTCCTCCAATCAATAGCCCGCTCCTCCAATCAATCGCCCGCTCCTCCAATCAATCGCCCGCTCCTCCAATCAATCGCCCGCTCCTCCAATCAATCGCCCGCTCCTCCAATCAATCGCCCGCTCCTCCAATCAATCGCCCGCTCCTCCAATCAATCGCCCGCTCCTCCAATCAATCGCCCGCTCCTCCAATCAATCGTCCGCTCCTCCAATCAATCGTCCGCTCCTCCAATCAATCGCCCGCTCCTCCAATCAATCGCCCGCTCCTCCAATCAATCGCCCGCTCCTCCAATCAATCGCCCGCTCCTCCAATCAATCGCCCGCTCCTCCAATCAATCGCCCGCTCCTCCAATCAATCGCCCGCTCCTCCAATCAATCGCCCGCTCCTCCAATCAATCGCCCGCTCCTCCAATCAATCGCCCGCTCCTCCAATCAATCGCCCGCTCCTCCAATCAATCGCCCGCTCCTCCAATCAATCGCCCGCTCCTCCAATCAATCGCCCGCTCCTCCAATCAATCGCCCGCTCCTCCAATCAATCGCCCACTCCTCCAATCAATCGCCCACTCCTCCAATCAATCGCCCACTCCTCCAATCAATCGCCCACTCCTCCAATCAATCGCCCACTCCTCCAATCAATCGCCCACTCCTCCAATCAATCGCCCACTCCTCCAATCAATCGCCCACTCCTCCAATCAATCGCCCACTCCTCCAATCAATCGCCCACTCCTCCAATCAATCACCCACTCCTCCAATCAATCACCCACTCCTCCAATCAATCACCCTCTCCTCCAATCAATCACGCACTTCAATCAATTACCTACTCTCTCACCAATTGTTAACTCTCTCACCTATTACCCACTCCCTCAATCACCCGTTTCCCCACCCGTCCGCTCGCACTTTTGCTGTATATTTGGAAATGAGAAGCGATGACATGAAGCCCAAGATTCGAATATGTTGCGCGGTAGCTCATCTATATCTTTTCCTCGTGGTAGAGGTGACTTGACCGCCGCGTTGCGACGCGCAAAGAAAGAAAGAAAGCGATGGGGCATCGCTGGCGGGTCGAGTGCGGGGGCGGGGGCGGAGGCGGGGGCGGGGCAGGGACGGACCGTAAGCGGTACGGGATCCACGCCGCACCGTTGCCTCCACGGCCATCATGGCCTCCCCCGCACTCCCCACTCTCAATCGTCCTGCAGCCCTCTGCACAGCCTGCGTCCTCAAACAGCGATACCCAGGTTTTCAAAAACAATAATCATTTAAAAAAATACACTCCACAAAATGTTAATAATCAATTTGTGGAAAAGCTGATGTTCTTTAATATCAATGTTTTGTGCGCCATGTATTTAAGTTTTCGATCTTCTGTTTGTGTAAGAAAAAAAAAACATAATCACAAATATGAGATCGTATTTCGCACGCGAAATTTCAACGCACGTGCAATGGGCGTATGATATCTTTCGGCCTTCCTTCCCGCATCATTCTATAGCGAACTGAGGAAGCTCTGGCCCCTTGAGATGTATCTCTGAGCACTAGGACTTTCAGACTCAGTTTCCAATATTATTTTTATTATGTTTAGTTCGGTTTGTCAGTTAAATCTTAATTATGGATGCATATTCATGGTTTCTGTGAATTTAAATTCTTCGTCGCAAGAACGTAAATGCCGAAGTTTACTAAGCCACGTTCTAATCCATCGATGTTTTGAGGGCGATGTTTTGAAGGTGATGTTATTTGAAGGCAATGTTTTAACGGCCGGCGTCCGTTAATGATTGAATAGACCGCCGTCCGTTAAGTAAAATTGAAACAAAAAGGGTTACGGAAAATGGCGTACATGAACACTGAGTCATTTAAATTATGTTACCCCTTCCAAGAAAATTCATGGAAAACAGTTAAAACTATATCGTTAAAAACTTTTACGAATTACCACTATTTAAATGATCATTTGTAAATTCTTCAGAGAATTTGTTTTTCCGACTGGGAATCCAGACAGGGTGCCCTCACTTATCGTCCTGTTGCTTTCATCACTAATGCACAAATACCAATGTTCCCAATGGTTTCATGACTCGCCCCCTAATTCCACATAATGGCAAAGATTAATCACCGTCATTACAGTATGTGTGTCGTACTTGTCACAAGGGGTTTGTACTATGATATAATAAGAACAATTCGCAACCCTCCTTGTAAGAGAACTGTAATATAATATTGTATATCATAAAAATTAAATAACTCAATATAGTCATCAAGAACGTAACGTTTAATTTTTAACAAAATTGTTGGCTACCCTGATTCTTATGATCTCAACTGCTCATCACGCGATAGGTTAGAATATTGAATAATCTTGGTAGATTCGAAAGTAGGTTCGAAAATAATATTTTCCACCAGTGTGATGGCGGTAATAAATGTGTTAAATTGAATTTTTAATATTAAAAAAAATGTAGTCAAAATATTTTCGTAGTACTATCCACGATTTTCACCTCTTTCGCCGACCCTGTATTGTAATTTGTTGTCAAACTAATAGAATTCTTTGGAAGACGTTTGCGACCCGGGTGATTCGAGAGATACGTTGAGAACGTTCCGCACCGTCATACGCTCTCCTCATAGGATTCACTCCAGGCAATTTTGTCGAGCGCGTGACTGCCGTTACGGCGACATTGTTTTCGTGAGCTTCGAGTGAGCGAGTCATTGCTCTTTTTTTTTCTACCGATGGTTTTTAACCAGGAAAGAGTGTGTAGTTACTGTTCAAGAAGAGCCGCTGTCCTCGTGCTTAATTTGATCAGAAGACACTTTCTTGCTATTTAATGTAAACGGCAAAAAAGCCTTTTAAAATTGTCGGTCGCTAGAGCAAGAAGTAGTGAAATTAAATCAGTTAACGGTTAGTGTCCAGGCTCCTTAAATGTAATGATACGGCAGGCCATAGTTTGGCAAAATATATTAACAATGGAGGAGCAACAAAGGGAAGGGGGGTGGGTTCTCACGGATCTCCCCCTTCCTCAACGCCGATGACACAAATTCACAATTACAGACTTCTCTAATTTAAAACGAAATATTTACTAATGTAAATATATAAATAAATACAAAAAGAAATAGCATATCTTTTAAATTCGCGTTAACCTTTGATGACAATATTTAAGTTAAAACTTGCAAATTAATTTATTTCCAATATTATAAATCAACAATTACAAAGGATACTGTACAATTTCATGTGTTGTATATGAATTGAGCTACTATATATGACTAAGGTTGTATAGCAGGTGTAAATTCTCTCGCCTCTCCGCTCCTCCACCTCATAAGGAAAATCTCATCTCATCTCTGATTAAGTCACTTTTTTCTCGTATAGTTAAAAACAATACACACGAATTTTTGAAAAATTAAAAACACAGCATCCTAAACAACGTACAAAAACTGTAGCGATCCTTTCAATCTTATTCTTGCTCCATTCACTTCCCTTATTTACTTTTAACAAACATAAAGCACACACACACACAAACAAACGCACACGCGTCAAAGATCCATTCATAACGCAGCACCGTGATATACAAGAAACTAGCCATGTTACAACAACGTATACTTGCTCATATTATTTGTAACGGTTGCATAATGGTCACGTCCTTATCCCACGGCCGCGAGGCAGGGCCAACGCTGGTCGGCCAAGGCACGTAGGAGCTGTTGAGCTATAGAATAGGGCCGGGCATAATGGTTACGTATAACAATACTAGCTAATCCATTGCAAAACTTTCGCATATTTGAGGTAGATTGTATTTATTTTCACGACCAGTGACATGTTACTTCAGTTTAGGATCGCCATTTGCTCACAGATCCAACACCTGCTTCTCAAGAGGTCCCAACACGCAAAATTAGTTGCTCCGCCTGGAATTAGTTGCTCCGCCTGGAAAGTCATGCGCAAAGGTTTAACATTCTAACCACTAATTTCAACTACAGTAGAACCTCGCTAACCGCTCTTAAATTTCAGATAATCCGAACAAAATTCTGGATGGAGGAAAAATAAAGTAAAGAAAATGCTTATTTGTAGTGTGAATTTAAAGAAATTATTTTATATTTCTGTACAAGAAACACAAGTAGTCGAAATGTACTGAAATTGTAGTGAAACAAGTTGTCAAAATAAAACGTTTATTGCACTAGTAACTACGGTGTATATCACATGTTTATGTAGCATTCGTTTTCACTTACAGGAACTTGCAACATCGCTAATCTTCTTTTGCCGTAAGAAACTGAATCTGCTTGATGATGCTATCGGTGAGCTACGTTGCCATTTACCCACATCGTACGCATTGTGTCTGGTAATCCTATAGATGTATTTATATATGTACGGTACATTTTTTCGGATAATTCGAACATTTCGGAACTCGAACAGATCTACCACCAAATAGTTTGGAATATCAGGGTTCTTCGGTACATCGTCGAAATGATCGAAGTTTCAGACGCATCCATAAAACATTTATACTTTTATTTAATTTTTTATTTCAAATATTTTAATAAAACTGTCACTTATGCACACATTTAAGAGTGCTATAGCGTTACAGAACGGAGCCATTTTTGATAAAATCTTGCAAATTGTCGTAAAGGCTTCAAGTACTAAATAATCGCAAGTTTGCAAAAATCCTATTCGATCAGAGAATACAATTTCGAAAACAATCAGAAGCTAGTATTGTTTAGACAGACGGACAAATAAACGAACAGAAGACGAACTGACAGACATTTTCAAAAATGAACACTTTTCTGTCGTAAAGATACCCAAAACGTTTATATCGATGATCTAGTTCACAAACATTGCATATCCACTCCTGGTCATTTTTGAGTTAATATTTTTGGAGATACCTCTTTCACATCTACCTAATGTACAAAGAGTGTACGTTCATTTAACAGAGATTTTTTTTTCACAGAAAGCAAACGCTGACGTTTCACAAGTAACTGCACCTTTACAAACTTTCATTCTTGAATTCCCAGAAACAATGATTGATGGACATACAATATGTGTGCCCTTAGCTACCAATGAATCATTCAAAATATTGACAACGATTTTTTGTAGTACTACACAAACTACCAATATATTATTCAGAATATTGACAACGATTTTTTTGTAGCAGTACACAACCTACCAATATATCATTCAAAATATTGACAACGATTTTTTGTAGAACTACACAACTTCCTGTACTTCGTATTCACTGGTACACGGAATAGTAAACGATCACACTTTCCTTACAAACTCGTGCACCATTTTTCGAGCAACTCATCACGCAGTGAAGCAGAAACAACGCAAACTCCTTCCGACGCATCTTCGTGAAGAAGCCCCCCGACTGCTTTGCTTGTTCTTATCGCGACGAGAGAGCGATCTTCACCCCTTTTCATTGAGGGCGAGGGCGCGCGTGGCTGCTTCACGTCGACTTCTCACCTCAGTGCACAGCGGGGCTTTGGGGGTGGTCCTTACGCAATGAGCCCTTGGCTGCCGTGCCAATGCGTACAGAAAGGGTAGGAAAAATACCGTCGGGTCTGTTGGTTCAGTGGTAACAGCCGTCGTTGATCGAGAAGTTTTAGCGTTTGACTCCTGACGTGAGAGGAGTTTCGATACTAGCTAGGTAGCTGGGTCGAAGTCAGCCACTGCCGAGAGGAGAATTCTAGCGGACGGCAGCTCTGATCGGTAGTTTCTCCGAACTACTCCAGGCGGAACAGTGCCCTATCAAACGGGCCACGGAACGCGCGCGATCTTTCCTTCATCTTCCTAGTCGTATCCTCACTCCTTACACACAGACATACATGTACATGTACTACACTATCACACATACCAGGAGACCAGTCGGGCTCTCAGAGCTTGCCTTGGCCGAGCGGTTGCTATTCTGGTGAGAGATACCTGGTGGGGTAAACCTACCTCGCAAGTCGACGGTATGTAGGCCAGCGCCGGATCTCTGCTTCTAGTGGGGGTGGACACCCCCATATTCAGCCGAAAAGTCATTCAATAACTGGTCTAATGACTTAAGCAGTCTTCACGCCCGGAAACACGGACCAATTAAGGAATCAATCAATCAATCAATCAATCAAGTGGGTTGTCCACTCGACCTGCCCTGATCCAGTGCCTATTTGCAAGCCAATGGTGTGGCCTGCTCTTTTTGTTGAGTAACCACGTCGGGAGAGAAGAGTTCAGAGGCGCTCAGGCGCGATCGACTCTAGTTTACTGAATTGCAAGTTGCATGTCGTCAACTGCAGTGGGCAGTCTGGCCCCAATTCGTGAATTTGAGAAGCCCTGGATAAGGCGAAAGTTCGTTAACCACTTTATAGTCTTAAGAGATGACGTCAAAAAACGAGAGTCATTCATCCACCTCTCATAATTTGCACAGAGATTCTGCAGGGTAAACCAAGGAGAACAGAGGTACCAACTTGATAACTGCCTCGGTTTGAGGGCTAGAGATCCTTCGCAAAGTACAAGACTATTTTTTGTCGTCGTGATCACTGCGACTTTGTGAGCAAATTGATTACAACACATTTATTTAAAAGTTTTTATTTTTATTTTATCTGTTCAGAGACACGTTGGGAGTCTGCAGCACAGGGGGGGAATGTTACGTCAAAACAAAATAATTTCAAGTCATATCTTGTGAGCCAGTACAACGTAAGATAATTGAAGTTTACGATAAATTAAGAGACAAAGTGTTCGGTGACATCGTACGGCATGTTTGAGTTCAATTTACGGTGAAAAATGAAACATGCACAGAGTGATGGCGCGGCAGGGAAGTGCACTTGTGCTCTATATTATGACGTGGCAATCTAACGCCAAATTAATGATGAAGCTGTCTACTAGTGATTCGAGTGAAGCACAGGGATGTTCAGATGATGGAGAAACATGTTTATGGATAAAATATAAATATGTTCCTGGATAAGTAAAATGGATGAAATCATGTTACTTTTTCCGATGTCGTTCTCATTAATGACCCACGCATTAATGTCATTTTCCTTTATTTAATTCTCCTTTTTTCCGTTTAATTTTCTGGTCTTATCTTTAGTATCATGTGATCTTCTTACACCCTTCCTTTCCTCTCCCGCTTCTATGCACAAAATGATTGGTCACTATCTTCCTTTCCAACCTTTAGCAACAACGTGCAAAGGTTTGCGATGTGAATATATTTGAACGGTACCGTACAGTGTTTACCGCCGCCACCAACTCGAAAAACGGCGCTTCGCGAAGGAAAGCGACTGAGTTGGCAGCCCTGGCGCCGCCCCCCCCCCCCCCGCAGCAACAGACAACTTTCCAGGCGATCGTGCAGATTCGGTGTATTCGAACGCGTTGCCGTTGCTGCGTTAACGGGCGGGGTGCGGAGTCTTGCGAAACTTTCTTGCGGAGTAAGACCCGCGCACGGGCGGCGCCTCCGAGGATATTGACCATCCCCCATCCCCTTCCCTCCCCTCCCCCCCCTCCCCTCGCTCCCGCCCGCCACGCCCCCGCACGCTGCCTCGCCACCGAGGCTGCTACATCGCTCACACTCTCGTCACTAGACCCCGCGAGTTCAGGCACTTGGTTTTTCTAAAGTATGCGGCCAAAAGACGTGTAAATAATGAACATCACTATTTAAAAAGGCGTTCTAAAATGATAATTACAACTATTACACTCACCACCCCACCCCCACGACCCGCCACTACTTGCTGCCACACGGCAGACTCTGCAACATCGCTCACACTCTTGTCATCACTAGAGCACGCAAGTTAAACAGACCGGCAAAGTGAAATAGGCAGGCGAAAAGGCGTATATTTTGCTCAAAGAAGCAGGCAAAAAGCCATCTGTTCTGGCCAAAATCACCTTGCGCAAAAGCACCTGAACTATGCATATCACAGTTTAAAAGGAATTATTGTAAAATGTTGGTAATTCAAATTATTATTGTAACTAAATTTGCAACACCTCTTACATTGAAGGAAAATATATCTTAGCCTCTGCGAATATTGAAAATACCCCCTCCCCTCCGCCGCTCACGTCTTCAACCCTCCGCTACACACACCACGCCCCGCACACTGCCTCGCCACAGAGGCTGCTACATCACTACAACCCGCGAGTTCAGGCACTTGGTTTTCCTAAAATAGCATTATTATTCAGGCTAAAATAAGAGGTCAAAAAGGAACATAAGTCATAAACACCACCATTCAAAAGTAGTTCTCCTAAAATATTAATAATTACAATCATTATACCCACCCGCCACATCTCGACAGTAGGGACCGCAAGTTCAGGTATTTTTTTGATCTAAAATAGGTGAGCAAAAAGGAATTTAATTTTGCTCAAAAAGGCTGGCAAAAATATATCTCTTCTAGCGAAAATCGCGGTGCGGAAATGCCCGTGAACTATTCATATCACAGTTTAAAAGGAATTATGGTAAAATGTTCGTAATTCAAATTATTGTTGTAACTGTAAAATTTGCATCAACTCTTACATGGAAGGAAAGGACATCTTTGTTTCTGTGGATATTGACAATACCCCTCCCCCGCTCCCACTTACTAGGCCCCGCCCCCGCCCGCGGCCTCGCCACCGAGGCTGCTACATCGCTCGCACTCTCGTTACTACAACCCGCGAGTTCAGGCACTTTTTTTTCCTAAAATAGCATTATTTATGTGGCTAAAATAGGAGTCAAAAAGGCACATAAGTCATAAATACCACCATATAAAATAATTTTTTCTAAAATATAAATAATTAGATTTTGTATACCCACACGCCACACTTCATGGTCCACCCCTGCATTCTGGCATGTCAATGAGACTACGATATCGCTCACACTCTCATCAGTAGAGACCACAAGTTAAGGTATTTGTTTGGACTTAAAATAGGTGGACAAAACGGCATTTATTTGTGCCCCAAAAGGCAGGCAAAAAAGCATCTGCTGCGGCCAAAATCGCCCTGTGAAAAGCACGTGAACTATGCATATCACAAATTTCAGAAGAATCATTGTAAAATGTTCGTACTTGAAATTATTATTGTCTCTCTAAAATTTACGTCGGCTCTTATATGGAAGGAAAGGATATTTCACCTCGGCGTATATTGACTATTTCCTTCCCCTCCCTCACCCTCGCCTTCCACCCCCACGCCCGGCCCCGCACACTGCCTCACCACCGATGCTGCTTCATCGCTCACACTCTTGTCACTAGAGACTGCGAGTTCAGGTATTTGTTTGACCTAAAATAGGCGGGCAAAAGAGATTTATTTTTGCTCGAAGAGGTAAGGAAATGGGTATTTGTTCTTGCCACAAAAGGGGTGCAAAACGGCATGTAAGTAATGAATATCACCATTTAAAAACTTATTCTAAATCGTTAATAATTCAAATTATTATTGTAACTAAAATTTATTACAGCATTTAAGTAAAAGAAAATGATATTTTCTTAAAAACTTGATTGAGCCATCTTTTTTCTGCACATTCATTCAAAAATATTAGTTTGCGGTTTCACTAAACATAGTACATCAGTCTTAGAAGACGAATACATTTCTATAAGATGACTACAATACTTTGTTTCACTCGCAACGCTATCTCTACAACATGCTATTGTGGACTCGTTCTCAAGCAGACCCGTTCCCAAAGAGTTCCGAGGACCCGTTCCTAATCCGACCCGTTCCCGCACCGATTCACTCCCACCCCATCTCGTTGCCGATTAGACACGATCTTCAGCAGACTCGTTCCCGAACCGACCCGCATCAAAACCGTTGGCGACATCATCCCTTCCCGACCCGACTCCGTTCCGTTCCGTTCTGTTCCAGTCTCGACCCGTTTTCGCCCTGACTCGTTCCAGCTCCGTGAAGAACTGTATTGTGCTCAACCTATTCCCGCCAATTTTCTGAGCCCGCGTCCCTCCCTGCTCCCACCCCCTCTTTACTCCTCGTCCCACTCTAACCGCCACGCCGCCACCAAGCCTACATCGCTCACCTGTCAGCACACTACGTCTCATTTCGTTTACCTTCATTATTGCTTCCGGTGGAGAGCATCGACATGTTTGCCTTGTTGAAATTCTACTTCATTTTCAACGCGCTTGTTCTTGGTAATTAACAATTTTGAGACATCACATTTACCAACTTTCATTCCTTGAATTCGTCTTACAGTACTAACTCAAAACCCCGCGTTTGTAGTAGACTACCGACAAAACAATTAAGTATAATTTCCTAAGGTATTTCGTATGATTTACAACTTGGTCAAAAGAAGAGGTTTTGGTTAAAATTCAAGAATTTTTGTTAGAAATCAAGTTTTCTATTTTGAATCTGTCATTGAGAAATGATTACATATTGATTGAGAAATGTTTACATATTTTCGAGTTTCGCTTCACGAAATGAAGCCTACTGGTAAGTGTTATTATATAAATTATAATTACAACCCTGGATATGTGAGCTCTGCATTCAATAAAGGAAACAGTCGAAAATATGGAATTTTTACTCGCAACACTTCATAATCACCATTCATCTGCATTCACTCTACCAGATAAAGTCACGACACCCTTTCAAGTAATAGTTAATAGTTTTATATATTGTGATGTGAGTATTCAAACATTTTATCACTTGAAAAGGGGTGGCGGAACAGCACCCAAAGCGTCCTGGTGGAAAGCGCCGTTATGAGTTAAAAACATCCACCAAATATAAATTTGTTTCTAACTCCACAAGACATTTAAGACACTGAATCATATCAATTAATACAACACATTTTAAATAAAAAAATTGCATGCTGATTGTCATTGTCCCTTTCATAATCTTTTTCGAACACACGAGGTTCTTACACTGTCATGCAGAGACGAGAGTTTGATGTCAGACTTAAGAGGCCTTAACATTCGGATTCATTATATTCTTTCACTAGGATTCATTAAATTACATAAAAACATTGAATTGCATTTTGAAATAAATATAATATGCCTTATATCCCAAAATCTCAAAAGACTGATATCGAATTAAGACACTGCAGATACGCGATTGCCAAACAAGACCCGTGACGAATTTAAAAGAGTTTGCATTGAGGGGCGGGGCAAAAACACTGATTTTTAATTCTTTAAAACTATTCAATGTTTCCTAATAGCACGCAAGTTATATAAATAACCAAGAAAATGAAATAATTGAGATTCGTTTCCTTGAAATAAGGAGTTGCTAAATGAAAAAAGTGTATGGATCAAAATATAAAATGTAAAATTATTTTCGTTTTTAATATCAGGTACAAAAAATTGCATCATCCCACAAGCAATGATATGCCAATTCATATAACATATAGCAAATGCTTTCAAATGGAAAGTCGATTTATGAAGAGAAACGACTAGGTTCCGAGACTTCTAGTAGCACGAAACATTCCACAGAAATGTAAAAGACGTATAAATAGAGAGGGAAACCCATTGCTGACTGAATACCTAATACGTATGTCACTCAGCCTTCACATGATCCATCTTCATCTATCAACGTCTCTCCCCCGATGCAGCACGATCGAGTCAAGATCCAGAATTCCAGTTTACGGCGTAACGCGGCAAAGAACCAAGATGGCTCTGGCTGAAGAAGTAACATCATTGGTTACAAATCAAAAATTCTCTAATGTGAGCTTTATTTTATATCGGTATTTCTAAACATACGTTTATTTTGAAGTGTAAATGACAGGGAGATATAAATTCATGGCAAAAGCGGCAATTCATGGTAATGCGGCAAAGAGCCGTGAATTGCTCTGGCTGAGAAAGTAACATCATTGGTTACAAATCAAAAATTCTCTAATGTAAGCTTTATTTTATATCGGTATTTCTAAACATACGTTTATTTTGAAGTGTAAATGACAGGGAGATATAAATTCATGGCAAAAGCGGCAATTCATGGTAATGCGGCAAAGAGCCATGAATTGCTCTGGCTGAGAAAGTAACATCATTGGTTACAAATCAAAAATTCTCTAATGTAAGCTTTATTTTATATCGGTATTTCTAAACATACGTTTATTTTGAAGTGTAAATGACAGGGAGATATAAATTCATGGCAAAAGCGGCAATTCATGGTAATGCGGCAAAGAGCCATGAATTGCTCTGGCTGAGAAAGTAACATCATTGGTTACAAATCAAAAATTCTCTAATGTAAGCTTTATTTTATATCGGTATTTCTAAACATACGTTTATTTTGAAGTGTAAATGACAGGGAGATATAAATTCATGGCAAAAGCGGCAATTCATGGTAATGCGGCAAAGAGCCATGAATTGCTCTGGCTGAGAAAGTAACATCATTGGTTACAAATCAAAAATTCTCTAATGTAAGCTCTATTTTATATCGGTATGTATTTCTATGCACACGTTTATTTTGAAGGGTAAAGGTTAGGGAGATATGAATTCATGGCAAAAACGGCAATTCATGGTAATGCGGCAAAGAATCATGGATTGCTCTGGCTGAGAAAGTAACATCATTTGTTACAAATCAAAAATTCTCTAATGTAAGCATTTCTAAACACACGTTTATCTTGAGATGTAATGGATAAAGAGATATAAATTCGTGGCAAATTTAGAACAAGTTCCCTGTCGGTTATATCTGAAAAAATAATTAACTTCAACAATAAGCAACGATGATCAAAATATTGACAGTTGTTTATGAGATAAATTGAATCAGATTTCATTAATATTGACGATCCTCCAGCCACGTGCGCAATCTCCCTATGTAGATAGAAGTTAATACCCAACACACAGAGTGAATTTTGATCACTATTTTGTTGTAGTTTTTCCAGAAACCGTTTACTACTGTTTCTCTTTAGATGTGTCTACAACATGGTCATGTTTCATTATTTGACGTGTGCATATGGAGATAAAAATGAGATCTTTGATTAGTTGAAATTTAATTTATGTGAAACTAAAGTTCACATTTCAGCTTGTCTCGATTTTAAAATATAGTGTAGATTTTGTTCATTAAATTAAATTAATCGCATAGGCAAATGCATTACAGCACACATGTAAAAATGCCGCTTTTGAAATCGTGACCAAGCACTTCATCCCCAAGTGGAGTTATGGGTTGATGTTGTAAGCAAAAAGCATTCCCACAGAGACACAAATCTTATCGAAACACAGAAGCATGTGTGAGCATAGTACATGCATGCCCGAAGCGTGGAAGCAACATACTGAACATATTTTCATTACAACAAACTCATGAGAAATTCAGGTGTCACCTCATTTCCTAATTTCTAGAATCTTCTTCATTAGTTAACTTACATTTGCTATAATTTCATTAGTTAGCTCATTCATTACAAATACATAATCACATTATATAATTCTACCTACCCAGACCAACAGGATTTAAGAAATTATTTTGTTATATTTAAATAAGTTTTGTTGTATTTAAATAAGAAAATTTCTAAATGAACACAAATATTAGCGAACCAGAAGAGGATGTGAAAGCATCGAACACTTTCATACCTGGAGCAGCGATAGCAAAAGAACGGCAGCAGCCAACCAAACACACCCACACTTCAACGAGCACATCGAAACCTAACGCCTCACCCGCAAAAACTCCCACTTCATTTCCTGATTTTTCGAGAAGTCACCTCGCTTCACCATTAAGGCTCGCGCACAATTTAACATGCACGGTCAGAAACTACACGTAATTTGCCCCGGCAATTCCAACAAGACGGAACATTCCGCAGAGCAAGAAGTATGTGGCAGGTTCCCGGGCGGTGTAATGCGTAGCATTAAGGAGCCGGCGGCGGCAGTGGCAGCGGCGGCGGCGGCAGATCGTGAGAAGAGTGGGGGCGGCGGGTTCACACTCGCGCTTTTTTGCGGCCAAAGGAAACGTGTGGCGCTGCCACGCCGCCCCCCCCCCCCCCCCGCCACACCGCGCCACACCGGCAGCGAAATGGATGTGTGATCAGCGGGCGTAAGGACGGGGCTCACAGCGATGTCTCTGACCGGGCGGCCTTGGGGTTCGAGTCTCGACAGTAGCTGAATTTTCGACACTAGCTAGGTCGATTTTGGTCACTGGCTGGAGGACAATTATAGCAGGCGGTTGCTCTGAGCCGTTGTTTCTCCGAATAACATTACGCGAATGCCCGAGCAGTACCCTAAAAACGGGACACGGACCGCTTGCGATCTTTCTTTCCGTCCTTGTCCTCACCCCCTCTCTCTCACACACACACACACACATGCCCAACACTACCACATTAGCCGTGAGAGGTGGCTCAGGGCATCAACCGATGTAACTGCACTGGCTCGGACCAGTCCCGACGGTGCCAGGATTTTTGTTGCTAGCCAGATAGCTAGGCCGATTTCCGTCGCTCTCTGGAGGAGAATTATAGCGAGCGGCTGCTCTGATCAATAGTTTTCCATGGTTTCTCTGATCAACACCAACCGAATGCCGGAGCAGTACCCTAACAAATGGACCGCGCGCGATCTTTCCTCTTCCTTGTTCTCTCCTCACCCATTACTTACACTTACATGCACTATACTACCACACACGTTGGGGGACCAGATGGGAGCTTCGAATTTGTCATGGCTGGGGAACACCTAGCTGGGGAAACCTCCACAACGAAACAATACGATGTTTAGGACGGCGCCGGATCTCACCATCCAGTGGAGTAAGATTGTCGCCTCATCCTGTGATGAAACACGCACTACACTTACGGGAAAAACGTTCGTAACTGTTCCCGCGTTCGAAAACAGTAATCAAGGACGATGCAAAGTCAGCTCTGAAAGCGCATTGCCAGTCTGTTGTCAGCATACTAGAAGCTGCGCTCCGAAATGAGTTGTGACATCATCGGTCGTACGGACAGTGCAGAGTTATTTTTGAACTAAGAAAGGGAGATCGAAAAAAAATAGAATAAACACCCAGCTCAAAAATATTGGAATCATATTTTTAGCACTACAGCAGCCCCACACCGAAATGGGGTGGTCATTGGTCCAAACAACGGTGCGGAGACAAATTTGGGGTGGGGATAATAGAAGACACGGGAGAACGAAGAAAATAAACATAATTACGCAGATTGTATACAAAAAGAATATTTTGTAGAAAGACGTAGAAATGTGCCTAAATGTAATGTGTTTTTAGCGACCATAACGACGTCCCAAAGAGACAATTTAAGAACAGGGAAGGTAGTAGGCACGATATATCGAAACATTACCGCATTATCACACCGCCTATACACAAACAAGAACTCAGGAAGAATATTGCAGCACGCCGACATCGCCACGTTGAACGCGAGTGCGAAATAAGCGAACGACATAGTCACACGACGGTGCATAGGCACAGTTTTGAGCCGGGAAAGGTAGTAGTAAAGGAGAACGAAAAAATAAACGGAAATTTACGAGTAGCTTGTACACAGAAAGAAAGTTTCGTGGAAAGGTGTCGAAGAAGTGCGTCGAAATGTAATGTGTTATTATCGGATAAAACGACAACCTATAGAAGCAGTTTAAGTGCAGCGGAGGTAGTAGGCACGTTTGATCGAAAAATTGACATGTAACCGCAGTGTCTGTACACCATCAGGAACATTGTCAAAACAATGCAACAGGCAGGCAGCACTGCGCCGAGCTAGGATGCGAGATCAGAGGACGCAATGACGATGCAGAGAGTTTTGGATTAGGAGAGGTAGAAGTCAGGGGAGATTGGATCAATTAAAACACAAGCATAACGCCTGCGCAAACCCCAATGCAACGATAGGAGGACGTGATAGCATGTGATAGCCTGTGATGTGAGCTGAGTGTACGTAACGAAGGAACAGAAAAAATATGCGGGGCTAGGGAAGTTAGCTGTCTACGATGATTGAAAAAAAATGTTTTCTTTTTATATTTGTTTTATAACGACTTATATATGTGTATTTTTTCTATCTAACATACAACATACATGTGCAGTAAATGTGTATTTATCTCTTCCATAACCCTGATGAGGGAGCAGTGAAGTTCCGAAACGTGGGCAAATTAAATGTTTCAATTTTGACCATCGTTGTTTTGAAACATTGATGTTGTTATCAACATCATATTCCCACTTCGTACCCGTCCGTTCCGGAAGAACACGCGTGGGCAGAGTTCGCTTAGCTAAGTTATCCTATAGCTGTATGACGACTAAAAAGAAGCTCAGGCAGGGCAACGGAGAGCGGTGATGGGAATGTCATGCCCTCCACACGTCTCCCTTACACTCAGGAGCGGATAGTAGTATCCTAAATACTACTACTCGTAAAAGCACGGCCTAGGCCCGTGAACACCTATAGCTGGCAAAAATAGGACAGTAAAATGCCTTAAACATACATATACAGTAGAATCCCGGTATTCCGAACTAATATTATTGAGTGAGGTTTGTTGGAATACGGAAATGTTTGGACTATCCAAAAAAATGTACCGTACATATACAAATTCGTCTGTAGGATTACCATATACAATGCAACGTAGCGTGCGATGTGAGAAAATGACAACGTAACGTTGCGATCGCATTACGAAGATTCAGTTTTTTACGCCAAAAGATTGCCTCTAAGTGCAAATTAGTGCTACGTACATAAACATGTGATATACAATGTAGTTACCAGTACAATAAACCACTTATATCGACATGTTTCAATAATTAATTGCTCAGTTCTACAGTAATTATAATTTCTTTCTTTACACTACGAATAAGATGTTTTTGTTTATTTTGTTTATTTTTACTCCATTCCGAATTTTCTTCGGATTATCCAAAATTTTGGATTTGCTGAGTTTGAATTAGCAGAGTTAGAATTAGCGGAGTTTGAAGTAACAGAGTTCGAATTAGCGCAGTTTGAAGTAGCAATTTTCGAATTAGCGGAGTTTGAAGCAGAAGAGTTCGAATTAGAGGGGTTCCACTGTATTATTATAAAAGACTACCATAAAATGCCAAGTATGTACATACATTATTAACATCGACTCATCGTCGTCGACGTCGCATCCCCACCTCGAACCCGTCCGTTCCGGAAGAACACGCGTGCGCGGAGCGGAGTTCGTCGCCCGGAAGACCTCGAGGAGCGCGCGTCGGACCACTGCACATACTGAATCAAGCATATCGGCAGTGCCCGCAGCGCTGCGCTCCCCAACATGGTAATTAAGGGGAGCCGCTGCCTGCCTGCCTGGCTGCCGACCGAGCCCGCCCGCTCGCTCCCTCGCTCGCACCTGAGCTCAGCCGCCGCGCCGTCACGCTCAGCCGGCTGCGCGCCCCGCCCCGCTCCGCCCCGCCGCTCCACGCCGCTCCGCGCCGCCCGCCGACCGTAAACGATGGACGCGACGACGGAACGGCGCGGTGCGACGAGGCGGCTGCGCGACACGGCGGATATCGCGGCCAAAAATACGTCACACGCAATGTATTTTAACGGTCGGTGTGTAGCCACAGACCGATGCGACGCCGAAAAACATCAACTGCGTCTAAAACCTTGGTATCTCGAATACCTCGATATCTCGAATACCTCTATATATCGTATATCCTAGTATCTCGAATACCCTGGTATCTCGAATACCCTGGTATCTCGAATACCCTGGTATCTCGAATACCCTGGTATCTCGAATACCCTGGTATCTCGAATACCCTGATATCTCGAATACCCTGGTATCTCGAATACCCTGGTATGTCGAATACCCTGGTATGTCGAATACCCTGGTATCTCGAATACCCTGGTATCTCGAATACCCTGGTATCTCGAATACCCTGGTATCTCGAATACCCTGGTATCTCGAATACCCTGGTATCTCGAATACCCTGGTATCTTGAATACATCGATACCTCGAATGCCCGGATATCTCGAACCTGTCGATATTTCAAATATCCCGATTTCTCGAATTCTTCAGTATCTCGAGTTCCTCGATATCTCAAATTCTTTTTGAATCGAAATTATTTAATTTTATTATGCTTGATACATTGAATTAGTTAATGTATAGATACTATTCTTTCTGTAGTTGAGATCTCAAACCTCATTATTTTTTAATACATTAATATAAGTAATTGTCTTTATCAAAAATTTTGGTTAATTTTTGAAATTCCTTGATAATACCCATTGCACGTCGTCTCGTTTTTTCATTTCTAATCCAATCTTCTTTACTCTCTGGATAGCTAGATTTTGCTGTAAAAATTGAGATTTCGCGGTAAAATTGTGCAACAGATTTCTTTGCAAACTCAATAAATTTCGAAATACCGACCTTAGTATTTTTATGTGCTGTAGAAATTTCAAACACATGTTATGGTAGTTCAGCACCCTAACCGAATGTGTCTTCACTTCGCCTTTATTCCATGCCATCGATGAATTTTTTTAGATGGGAAAAAAATTAACATACAGGTTCACTATGGTGAGAAGTAACGAACATGTGTGATAACTTAACATACATCATTGTATGAGGTTGCGGAATTAGCTGTGTTGGTGAGAGCTATTGTGTTCGCATTTTGTTTCGCACACGCACGCATCTCGAGAAGACATTACGTATCCTGTACTGTCCTCTTTTGGTGACTTTACTCCGGCTACAACACGATCACATTGATTCTTTCAACACCCAATTACTAAGAAGAGTATTCTGAGTATGACAGGCATCACCATTTTACTTGGAGAACATTTTTACAGATATGGCTTGTTCGGGATATTTGATCTCATTTGCGTATATTATTACTTCTACAATTTCTTTAAATTAAAAAAAACACTAATAAGTGTTAATTTTAAACAATAACTTCGTAAATGTACATCATTCTTGATCAAGCGTATTCATTTTACTATAGGATTCAGGCAGGTTACATGACTTCTAAAACAAACTCTCTCTTTTACCTTTTGTTGGAACCATCGACTTCTGTTCGAAAATCCAGCAGATGAAAGATAGTCACATTATCCGCTTGAATCGGCACGTGAAAGTACAAGGTAGATAACACTCAATTAATCATCTATCTCCAAACACATCGCAACTAATAAGCGCCCACGAACCAAGTGAATTGAAGAGGACCACGTAAGCGATAAGTACAGACTGGGAAGATCGGCAATTGTACGTTTTTGGAGAGCCACCCATTGAGCTTGCATGAGAACTACTGTTTAACACCGGTCAATTTCGACCAAATTGTCAGTTTTATCGACTGCTTTTCCACACATCCACCTTCGCATTAGCAATTACAGGCATACCCGCAACGCTTCACGCATGGTAACGGAGCTCGCAAGCAGACGCCTGGACGGGCGGCATTTTTTTCAGAAGAGGAGCTAATTGCAGAGGGGCGGTTCGACTGGCGGGTCTGAAGTTCGGCCCGCAAATGACAGCTATCGGATCCGTGAAGAACAACGTATGAATGTCAGATTCGTAGCTTTTGAAATATCAAATATCAATTTTATAACTTAGTTTACACAATGGTGTTTTTCACATTATATTTGATAGTTCTAATACTTATTTTCATATTTGACACAACTTTTTATAGAGTTTTTTGTGTAAATCTATTTTGTACCTCTAGAAATGAATGTCCCTCTTTTATCTCGTAGCTATTTTGTACTTTCACTTCAGTTCATATTAAATTATAATTTTATTTGTTTATATTTACTATATATTATTTCCTTTAATCCATCATATTAAGATCTTGAAGGCGGAAACACGTCAACTTTAATTACGTATCACATTTTTTGTGGTTTCATCCACAAAAAAGCTTTTGAAAGAAACTACATGCATAATGACGCGTAATAATAGTGCTCAAAAGATAACTTATTTATCTGTGTATTTAAATGTAATATTTTTTGTAATAATTATCATATTTTCTCATTCTTGTTCACCTTTTCGTTTGACTTTTACGTTCGTTTTGCTGTCTTTTGAACCTGATAGTCTTTTCTTCCTCTTCTAATTTACCACTTTCTCATTTTTTTAAATTCTCGATCTCTTCTTCCTCGTGGTCTTCTTTCTTAACCGCCATTCTTCTCATCCCTATCTTTGCCTTCCGCGATTCAACACCAAGAGTGTTTCGAAGACGCGTATTGTAATTTGAGTTCGAGTTCCGCGCAGGCCGGGACAAGGAAGGTAGCAGAGTCTGGGAGAGGTTGGGGGAAGGGATGGGGCGGGAAGGTCTGGGTTTGTTGATGCGACGATGGACATAAATGGATGTTGAAGGTCAGGAATGAGAAGATGGATGTGAATGAGTGGGGATGGGTCATGATGGGATGGGTAGGAATGGGTGATGATTTGTGAGGACAAGGATTCATGGGTGGGGATGAGGTAATGAATGAAGATGTGTGGCGATGGATTACGATGGATGGAAATGGATGGTTAATGATGGCGAGCGACGGCATGACTGAAGATAGATGGCGATGGATAGCGATGGTTACCGATGGTTGGAGACAGGGTGGGATTTTTGGAGGTGTGGATGTGGATGGAGTGTGTTGGGAATGGCAGGGATGGGCAGAAATGAAGTCTGGTGGGGTAGTGGGAAGTGGAACGGAGAGAGGTAGAGAAGGGACGAGATGGGTGGAAAGGGGGGAGGGGCAGGGCGAGGCAGGGCGAGGCAGGGCGAAGACGACAGTCCTTGGGGAACACCAGAGCGAGCGTCGTCTCGAGGATTCGGGAGGTTGCCGATTCGTTACCCGTCTCGCCCCGCCGCCAAGGCTGCGCTGTGGCTTCCGCCCGCCCCCGCCCGCCTCGCCCCCGCCGAATTTAGGAGGTCCCTGGCGCAACACTTGGCTGCGCGACTGCGACGGGTCCTTTCAAGCCTCACGCGGTTTGTCGTGTTTTTCACCAGGGCCGAATTGGCCATTTGGTCAAGCAGGCAACAATGGTAGCCTCGGGAGCCAAAAGAGATGTTTGTGTGGGAAATATATCTTCTTCTTCGTCATCTTATTCTTCTTTCCCAGTCATTTCAAACCGCCAACGTTTTGACACTGGTATTCGCTTACTGGCTTTACGTCTTGGGCACTAAATCATGAAGAATGTAAGATGAAACATTAATCATATCAATTAAATCAATCAATTTTGCATTATCTTAGTTGCGAGACTCAGGCCACCGTCTGATCACGCAAATTTTGCTGCTCTCCTTTCACCATCTAGAGGAGAAAGAAGATATCAGTCGGGCGCCGAACCAGGAGATTTTGAATTAGGCTCAGAGTCTTCTCTTAGGCTTGATGATCCATCCGAAGGAAGGTGTACGAAGGATTTTTTCGCCCTTAAAAATCCAAGACTTCGATCTAGTTTGAACTCGCAAACTTGAGTATAAGAGCACGATACACTAACCGATATTCCACCAAAGCCACGACAGAACTCATAAAATATTCGATTTGCATATTTTCTTTAGAAGGACGATTTCGGAGTTTTTAGCACAAGCACACATGCGCAGTGTGTCTTTTGGAACTCCATAACCTCACACTAAGGCATGGGTTGCGGAAACCATGTTGGCTTCTTACTCTTTTCCGCCAAGTCTGGAAAGAACTTTAGAAATATGTGGAATATGATTTTATTTATAATTCATAATAGGCCGAGTTGGATTTTTACATAAAATGCACGAGGGTGTATTTTCAATGTGCTAAATTAGAATAAAAATGTAGCTAGTATCGGTCACAAATGTGTGAACAATGAGTGAAAGAGATGGGAATGGGTGGGCGACGGGTGGGCGACGGGTGGGCGACGGGTGGGCGACGGGTGGGCGACGGGTGGGCGACGGGTGGGCGATACTAGCGTCTTTTGAGTGGTGGGATCTCCAACTCTACCCAGATTCACTTGCGGGAACATTTACATACGCTAACGCATATGGTAAATTTCATACACGGCAAATCACGACTAAGACAAATGCCCCTGTCAAATAAACAGGGGTTGAATCTCATCAAAGGAGGGCTAAACGATGAAAACAATATCACAGTTCCCACAACGGGTTACGGTGGGCATTATGTAAATGATACACCTTCGTGAGTAAAACAGAACAGTTTAACGTGAAAATGCTCTTTTGTAGGGGAACGATCACGTACTCTTTTATGCTATTATATACAAATACAAGAGGAAATTTGATAGATGCATTTTTCATGGTCGCTGTTTTGTATTCCTGGTGCTCACGCTATTAAATACAGGCGATCGCTTTATATGTGTTTTTAAACTATTACGTGCTATCACACAATTTTTCTTCCACGTGCGACTTATATTTACTTAACCATATCACTGTAATTATCGTTATAATGAGAGATCATTCAGCCGTTACCCCTATGCATTAATCTCTATTTCCTGATGTTGGGGAGTATTATTATACGGAAATTAGTACTTACAGTAACGATCAAGTCAGCTGAGAATGTAAATACTGTGACAGAAGGACAATGTCACGTATGTGTCATATGTCCCTGTCGAAAACAAGCTCAGAAGGGTTACATAGGAAAACGTAATATAAAGCAATAGAACGTAGAGGATGTTTTGCATGAAATATAAAAAAAACAGCAAATTGAAACTTTTATTAATATTTCGAATAAGTAAATCAAAATTCATTATGTTCTTGATAGATACAAAGCACATTTTTATTCATTGAAATAAAACAATAATTCTGCGATGTTCATTTCCTGCCAATAAAATGTACAAATTTCCCGAATCTTTCATAACTATCCTGCTTTTTCCTCGCGTAAAATGGATATGATAAAAGTTCTCTACATGCGTATATTTTGCGTATACGTGTATACGTATGCATTTGCTTATGCGTGTATTTTGACAAATCTGCTATTGATATCTTTCCATTTTACCTTATACTTATTTTGTAGAGAAATATTCGTATTTTTTTGTTTATAATTTGTACCCGTCAGTGCGGTTTGACGTTTTCAGTTTCTTATGTAAATTACACATTCATTTATTGTTTTATCACTGAAAATAACCTGATTACAAATGATTACGACAATAGCTAAAATCCTTAAAACATCTGAAAAAAATTGACAAAATATACATTTTAATCAAATAAAATGTGAGAAATAGCACATATTATCATCTACATTACATTTTACAACACATTGAATGTTTTGGTAAGGAAATGCTTCTTATTTTCGCAGTTATTTACTTAATAGAAATCAGAAGACGTTCTGTTTCTATAATTACTGACTGAATCCCTCAGAGCTCTCGATGTTGAAAGGTCAATCTAGGGAAGGCAATACTGAATTTACATATTTATGGAAATGGACCCAATCTCTGAAGAAGTGAGTGAAGAGCGAAAAGAGTGGATGAATAAATGGATGGAATGATGAATGATGGAATGAAAAAACTATTTCTGTAAAACGGTGTTTATACTTAGTTTTCATAATTTCCAAATAAACAAGTTTTATGACCACAATACCATATTAGAGCTTAAATTTGGTAAAATATACGACCATTTTTTTCTAAAAGGAACGTATTCCATATCACAATTAAAAAAAATATTTCGCCCCAATTTTCTTTTAAAAATTCCAGTTTTTAAAATAATTTTCAACTCCATTAATAATCACTAAATAGTGGCTATAACTTCTATTACTGAACGTTTTATGATATTTGAAAGCGGCGCCAATTAAAAAACAACATTCGTTAAAATTAAAATATTTTATTTTCTGAAATGTTAACATCAAAACTGGAATACGTATGTTATAAAGGTTTCTAACGATATATGTAAATTCAGTTCCATATTTACTGAATTTCGTTTGGAAGTAACGTCTCACCGACCTCACCCGAAATTTTCTTAGTCTTTTATGTACAATCGCGGAAGACCGTCGCCAAAAACAACCTACATTCGCCCCGCTCCAGAAACCACTCGAAGCGTCAAACCAACAGAGCTCTCGCCCGAGAGACAAGACTCCGTCACCGGCGTCTACACAAACGGGAGGTCGTCAAGACAAATTTTGTGGGGGGGGGGTGCAGGAGGGCAGGGGGGCGAGGCTCGAGGCGCGGCGGGTCCGGCGTAGGCGCGTCGCCCAATTAGGCGCCGGGCCCATTTCGGCCGCCGGATCACAAGCGCCCGTCACGTGTAAACCCAAATGAGACCTATTAATAATATGTTAATACAACCGCCCGCGCGCCCCCCGGCGGACGCCGTCCGACGCACGAAAGTGGACGGTGGCCGGCCTGCTGCCGGGCAGGGTTCGGCCGGCGCACGTCGGTGGGTAGGGCCGTAACGTGGGGCGGCGATGTGTGAACGATGTGTGCGTGATGTGTGTGCAATTCATGGGCGATGGTGGGCGAAGGTTGAGCGGTAAGAGGGCGATGTGGGGGGTACAGAGTGAGCGATGGGTGGGATAAGTGTTGGTCGATAAGTAGGCAATGTGTGGAAGATGGGTGGGCGATAGGTGGGCGATGGGTGGGCGATGGGTGGGCGATGGGTGGGCGATGGGTGGGCGATGGGTGGGCGATGAGTGGGCGATGAGTGGGCGATGGGTGGGCGATGGGTGGACGATGGGTGGGCGATGGGTGACCATGGGTGGACCATGGGTGGACCATGGGTGGACCATGGGTGGACCATGGGTGGACCATGGGTGGACCATGGGTGGACCATGGGTGGACCATGGGTGGACCATGGGTCGGCCATGGGTCGGCCATGGGTCGGCCATGGGTCGGCCATGGTTGGACTGTGGGTGGGCCATGGGTGGACTATGGGTGGGCCACGGTGAGCGTTGGATGGGTGATGGGTAGGCGATGGGTGGGTGATGCGTGGGGCGATGGGGGTGATAGGGGGCGATGGGTCGGCAGTGGGCGGACAGTGGGTAGGCAGTGGTGGGCTTTTGGTGGGTAGTGGGTGGGCAGAGGGTGGGCAGAGGGTGGGCAGAGGGTGGGCAGAGGGTGGGCAGTGGCTGGGCAGTGGCTGGGCGAGGGGCGTGTCACGTATGGGTGTTGGGTGGACTAGGGGTTGAAGGTGGGCGAGGGGCGGGCCACGTATGGGTGTTGGGTACTAGGGGTTGAAGGTGGGTGGGCCATGGTTGGGAGATTAGTGGGCGATGAGTGGGTGAATGGTGGGCGATGGGTAGGCGATGAGACAGGGCTGCGTAGGCGTTAGAGATGCATCAGTGGACAGATTCGGTTAGGCGCAGCACTAGTAGATCGGACGGCATGTTCGGCAGATGGGCAATGACTGAGTGTATTTGAGGAAACTGATTGGTAGGCGATCAAAAGGAAAGTTTGCACGTCGGTTGGTTGGAGTGGGGGTGTTAGCCAAAGGAGGGTGTGGAGTAGGTGAGCAAGCGGGTGGTGGTCGTTGAGCATAGATAAGCGAGTGGAGGTGGGCTGGGTGGGGCCAGAGGACGATGGGCAGCGGGCAATGAGTAGGCGTGTGATGGGCTGGCGGTCGACGGCAGTCATGAAGTGGGCGTTGGAAGGGCGCTGGGGGAGGAGGTCTGAAGATCAAGCTAGCGGTATGGCGAGTGACGGTCAGCAGGGCTGACGGGCTGGCAGAAAGACGAATTTCCGAATGGCGGGCAGGCGGAATGGGGCATTGTATATTTGGCGGGCTGGTGGAATGGTGAGTTGGAAGAATGGCGGAAAGACGGAATGGTGGACTAGCGGAGTGATGAACTGGCGGAAAGGTAGTATGAAGGAGTGGTAGAATGGCACAATGACGGAATAGCGCAATGACGGAATAGCGCAATGACGGAATAGCGCAATGACGGAATAGCGCAATGACGGAATAGCGCAATGACGGAATAGCGCAATGACGGAATAGCGCAATGACGGAATAGCGCAATGACGGAATAGCGCAATGACGGAATTGCTCAATGACGGAATAGCGCAATGACGGAATAGCGCAATGACGGAATAGCGCAATGACGGAATAGCGCAATGACGGAATAGCGCAATGACAGAATAGCGCAATGACGGAATAGCGCAATGACGGAATAGCGCAGAGACGGAATAGCGCAATGACGGAATAGCGCAGAGACGGAATAGCGCAGAGACGGAATAGCGCAGAGACGGAATAGCGCAGAGACGGAATAGCGCAGAGACGGAATAGCGCAGAGACGGAATAGCGCAGAGACGGAATAGCGCAGAGACGGAATAGCGCAAAGACGGAATAGCGCAAAGACGGAATTACGGGCTGGTGGAATGGTGAGTTTGCGGGATAGTGAGTTGGCGGAATGGTGAGTTGGTGGAGTGGTGAGTTGGTGGAATCATCAGTTGGTGGAATGGCGGGTTGGCGAAATGGCAGGTGGCAGAGCGATGAGCTTCCGGAATGATAAACTGGCAAAATTGGCGGATAGGTGGGCGGATAGGTGGGCGGATAGGTGGGCGGATAGGTGGGCGGATAGGTGGGCGGATAGGTGGGCGGGTAGGTGGGCGGATAGGTGGGCGGATAGGTGGGCGGATAGGTGGGCGGATAGGTGGGCGGATAGGTGGGCGGATAGGTGGGCGGATAGGTGGGCGGATAGGTGGGCGGATAGGTGTACGAATAGGTGTACGAATAGGTGGGTGGAACTGGCAAAAATGGCGGATAATAGGGAATAGCGGAAAGGTGGAATGGGGGAATCGCGGAATGGCGGGCTGGCGGACAGTCCGGCGGGAGCGGCGGCCGGGTGGGCAGGGCAGCTGCACCGCAGGCGGGCGCGCGGGCGGGCGGGCTGGACGGCGGTGGGCGGACAGGGGGCGGGTGAGAGCTGGTCGCATTAATGCCCTCGACAACAACCGCGCAGTCGAGTGCAACCCTTTCCATCCCAGATGCACAGCTCCCACCCCAGGCCGGACGTGGAACGGTGTTGTGGCTCTGGGCTGTCCCGGTGCCCAAACGGAGGTTCAGGCGCTGATGACTTTTGGACACAGTGGGCGAACACTTGCTTCTAACGTTTAGGCGTTTACATACAGTACTAAAAAAACCGCATCACATTTCTCACATTTGTAATCTGAAATATAATCCTGAAAATACACCACTTGATTTTCAAAAATCGAGCTAGTTATGAAGGTAATGGAATCAAGAACATCATATAATCCACATAAAATATATTACCAATTTCTATTAATATTTCTATCAACGTTTTTAGAGAAGATTGGATTAGGAAATACAGGCATTTTCTTTATTTGATTTTTTCTCCATTTTTTTAGATGATGCGATTTATTTTAGCACTACTGTATAAAGTGCATTCTACCCAAATTGTAACGTTTTACAAAAGAGGAGCCTAGCACATCGAAAATATATTTTGGAATTATTTTCCTTGTAAAATATGTTTCTGTAAACATTGAAGTTTGTTTTAATCACAGATAAGTGAAATGCTTGTTCTACGAATTGTATCTCCAGTTTGTAGAGTAAATAGAAAAAAAAATAATATTTTGAAGCTAATAATACAAGTTTTTCTGAGAAAAATAAAAATGGGGACGCCTTATATAAATTTACCTATTTCTGCTGTCACTCTTTCGAGTTGCTGTCTCAAGTGGCTAGAACATAAAGCTATTTTCTTCCAACATTTGTGTGGAGTTGATCGGTGACAAGAAAAGTGACCGATCATGACAGTCAGCATCTTGAATACTCATTCAGTCCGTGTCGTTCTTTGGCACAACTCAGCCGGTTTGCAAAATGTGCTACGGTCCGGTCTCGAACTCAGAAATTCCATAATTTCGAAATTCTAATTCATTCGCTCGTATACCCACTTAACCAACCACAAAATTTACAAGGAAAAAAGAATCAGACTTTAAATAATAACCATATTTTTTTTTCTTCAAACTGTTCATTCGTATCGGCAACACTCAGAAGCAAACAGTTTGGCATCGGAATAACTAAATCCACAGAGAACTTGAAATACCTACAATACCAATGCACATCACAATACCATGCCGAATTTCGCTTCTGAATTTTCATTGCAGCGTACCCACAGCATCGTTAGCACACATTCAAGTTGAGTTACAATTACGTATTCGCGTAAGCTCTTAAGGCAATTACAGATTTAAGAGAAACTTTGAAAAATATTTTTTTTAACTTTGCTTCCATTGCTGTTACCCTTATAATACATGCAGCAATAAACTGAAGTAATTCATGGCATCACCACTAAACAGTATCTTAGGACTTAATAAATGTAATTGTTTTAACTTCATACCTATTAATATCGTCTATCAATTGACACAAAAAATTATACTTAACAAAAATATTATTCTGTCAATTTGCTCCCTCAGTCAGTTCGTTCACACCACTGCCCTTGAGCCCCAAACAGGTTCGCCCCGCGTCGCCCCATCTGGCCGAGGGCGGCGCGCGGCCACGAAGATTCCAATAACAGGCCCTTTAATATTTCCCGGGCGTATTTGTCAAAGTTGGTATCACAGACGTTAAAATTACGCCGAGGCCCCGACCGGAGAAGCTCACGTCTGCATGGGCGCGAATGCATTATGCAGCAGGATTTTTGTGTATTCAAGACGAGCCGCTCGCATACATTACCCTCCCCCCACCCTCCCAGCCGCTCCCCCACCCCGCCCCCCAACCCTGCTGCCGTGCGCGGGGAAATTTATGGCTATCAAGATTCGTCCGACTTTTCTTAATTACTGGTCGAGACAAAGGCGGCGGCGGCGGCGGCGGCGGCGGCGGCGGGCACGTAGACCTGCGCGCCGACTGTTCACCGGAAGTGTGGTCGGCGGCGGTGGTGGTGGAGGAGGAGGAGAAGGACGTGTGCGAATCGGGGGGTGGGGGTGGGGGCGGTGGGCGGGGCTTGGCCGGCGGTGCGCCCGCCCCCGGGGGGCGGGGCCTGCCCGGAGACCGCCTCCGGGCGCGAGCGGGGCTGTGGTTTGGTTTGCGTTGCGCGCGGGGGCGGACGCCTGGCGGCAAATTAAAGGTGCGTGAGGAGACGCGGTCGGGAGTGCGGAGCGAATGAGGAATGAGGTTTATGCGGGCGGGCGGCCGGGAGGTTAACGGCGAGGGTGGACGGGCTCGATTGCATCCCGCAGTCCGCTTTTCCGAGGAATTTTACCTGTCTTCCCAAGAAGGTACAGGGCAATTGCATTCCAGTCGGTTGGACGTTACACGATTGCATTTCGCAGTCCGCTTTTCCGAGGAATTTTACCTGTCTTCCCAAGAAGGCACAGGGCAATTGCATTCCGGTCGGTTAGACGTTACACGATTGCATCCCGCAGTCCGCTTTTCCGAGGAATTTTACCTGTCTTCCCAAGAAGCTACAGGGCAATTGCATTCCGGTCGGTTAGACGTTACCCGATTGCATCCCGCAGTCCGCTTTTCCGAAGAATTTTACGTGCCTTCCCAAAAAGGTACAGGACAATTGCATTCCGTTCGGTTGGACGTTACCCGATTGCATCCCGCAGTCCGCTTTTCCGAGGAATTTCACCTGTCTTCCCAAGAAGGTACAGGGCAATTGCACTCCGTTCGGTTGGACGTTACCCGATTGCATCCCTACAGCACATTCTGTGTGGAGCAGATTGACTTCACAGCTGGGAGATGAGAAATATAGCGTTCTTATTGCATCATGGGTTACGCCGAGGGCGGGAAGTACTCCAATCAATCCGTGAGCGCGGGCGTGGCTAACACTACTTCTACATCTGTCGCCACCACATTGTCCTCTGTTGTGCGACCAACGAGGCAAGAATCAATAGATCTAAAATTGACCAGAGGCTGCTCCATCACCCAACGAGAAGCTTGCCCGAGGTTGCTTAGATTTAAGGCCTTTTAATACCCAACGCCACTGACAAGCCCGGCTCGGTTGTAAATTCTTTGCAACGGAGTACGTAGTAGCGGCGACAGCAGCAAAGTTGCCAGGACACCGGCAAAGAAGTTAAATAGGTCACTACCTGGTTAAGAATCTTTGATGGTAATAGCGTTCGTCAGTTAGAATAGAATATACTTAGGAATACATGGAATATTTCTTGGCGTAGCGTTTTCGAAGGAGTTACTACAAATACCCAACACAGACAACCAAAGAAACATTACAATATTTACATATTACTTAATATAATTTTACAAAATGTTCTTCCAATGGTGCCCCCTCCCTGATCAATTTCATGCGGATACCGAAGAAGTACCTCAAAAATCGCAACACTGCCCTCATGTGATCCCTCTTTCCCATTATCCTCCCCTCTCCCACAGGCCTGCTCTTACAACAGTGATGGGATTGATTGATTGATTGGTTGATTGATGAATGGATTGATGTTTCCAGGTACCTGAACTACTTTTTTCGTTTGTATCCTTAGTGCAGTGAATGTTTTACACTGGAAGGTAGTGGTGTTCCTCCCCCAATGGTATGTCGCAGACCTACACTTGAGCTTACCGAGTTTTCTCCAACAAGGTATCTCCCCCCAATGGGGGCACCACCCCAGCCGGGACAAGATATAATCTCCCCTTGGTCTCCCGACATTTGTGGTGGTGTACTGCATGTAAGTGTGTGTGTATGTATTGGGAGAGGATAGGAGAATGAAGAGGAAAGGAAGACCGCGCGTGGGAGGAGATTGTTTGTTCGGACACTGCTCCAGCATTCGTCTCAGGAATGACAAAGTTCTCTCAACGTTGCTTCCAATGCCTCTGTTAGAGGAATTACAAGAAAAAAAGATAAAGAATAAAAAGACTATAAAATTTATAAAACGTGGTGTGGCGAAAGTAAGGGCTGGAGTTACCAACCCCAAAATATAAGAATATTTTTTTACTAGAGGCGAAGTGCAGCAGGGATAGGGAAGTTAAAATCCTTACGGGATTCAATATATACGACAATACGGAAATATACGGCAATTCAATCGCCGCAGTTGATGTCCGAATTATTTTTCGTTGTAGTTCGAATACTCAAAGGAAGTATGAAGACTAAGAAGAACAATCACAATGTTCTAGTTCTTATTATTCTTTAAATTATGTAGACACAGCTTGGGGCAGCGTCAGCTCCGTAGGTTAGGAGTGCAAACAATTAATTACGGATTAATTAGTGATGTAGAACACTTAATTACGGTTAATGCAACAACATTTCTGGCTGTGTCTGTACTAATAACTACTCCCTGACCTATGACGGTGCAAAAATGAAGTTAATAATGACGTATGAAGCAGTTAAGAATGTAAATGTCACTGGATCAGTAATAGCTTTATTGTTCCATGAACAAAGAAGATACAAAAAATATGATGTTTTAATCGATAATTATTATGATCCATTGCCTCTTATTACTCGTTCAAAAGAATTTTAAAATATTAATAAACTTATATTGATATTAATTTGTTATTATTCTTGATATTCTGCCGGGATCGTATATAAAATGAGGCTTTCTTTCTCTACGTAAGCTAAGACTGAAAGTAAGAAGACAAATTACGTTTCATACGTCATATTCATATCTATAAACCATGAGAACATAAGATCACATAAATTTTCTTTTAACTTGCTCTGATATATTTGTTTCTAGCAAATTGATTTCACTCGCTATCTGAATTTTTTAATAATTCTTTTTTACATCTGAAATATTTATTAATGAATCAATTAAAAGTTAGCAATGGCTTTCATTTAATTAAACGATGTGATCATTTCCTTTTTTGGTACAATAATTGATTTATAGTTCACAGTATGTTATATTATTCTTATAGTCATGATAAGCTTCAAATACATTTTCGTAAATTCCCACAATACGTCGCGCGGATAACCGATAGGTGAAAGTGTGTAACATTCTTCCCTGTTTTACATAATGTTCACAAACTTTTATTTTATGACGCTCAAATTCAACGCAATGTTCGTGAGGCAGACAAGGCGCCAAACGTGTTGAGCATTGTTCTGCTCGCGCGGCTCCGCCCATTTTGTGAAATCCGAGGTAAGATCAGGGGTCTTCGCGTTAACGGTGGGTGCGGCGAGAAGTACGCCTCAGATCCTCTAATGGGGAGTTCCTCCATTCACGTGGCGAATGGATAACACGAACGGATAGCAGGTTGTTACCCCGCAAATGTACTTCATAAGCGAAAGAAAAGCAAAAGAATACGTGTGATTATTTTCATGCTGTCACTAATGGTTTATTTTTTGTCCATTTTGAATTCGTTACAAAGCTCGTAGAGAAGAAACTTTTCAACAAATTTAATTTTTCTTCGAAATGGTCAATGTTTTGGTGTGATTTTCCAACTGCTTAATTTTTTATTACGGTGTGTTCACCTGGAGAAGTTATTTTAGTTTGCTAAAATCGAAAAGAAGGTTAAACATAACATTATCGCTAACAATCCTAGGACAGCTATTCCTGTTTAACAATCCCAAGAGAATTTTGATTATTATTTGACTGAGACAATGCATTTTAAGTAGCCAAACATATATAATTTCTGTTTGCCCACTCTATCTCGATGCCCACCCAATAGGCGCGCGGCGATTGTGCAACTGTTAGCGTACTGGACTGTTGTACCCAAGTTGGCGGGTTCAAACCCGATCGAAGCCGTGGATTTTTAAGGGCGAAAAAATCCTTCGTACGCCTTCCTTCGGAGGAGAAGTAAAGCCGGCTGTCCTATGTCAGTAGATTTACTTGCATGTAAAAGATCCTCAAGCCTAAATGACGCCTCTGAGCTAAATTCAAATCGCCTGTTTCTCGCCCAAGAAATACCTCCTTTCTCTGCTAGTTGGTGAAAGGAGCGTAGCGACATTTGCGTGGTCAGACGGAAGAGCAGGCCTCATAGCCTGAGTCTCGCCACGTAAAATAAGGCAATAATTCAATTCAATCTCGATTAATCTCGGATTTTGCTATAACAACATTTTCATCAAAGAGAAATATTTTTTTGCACACAATGGCATTTAAAGGGATGCAATACGTCAATTTGTATGTTGTCTAAAGAATGACACTTCATAGAATTTAAGTAAGCTGATCAAACTCTAAAATATGTTTGGATCAATGTGGTCATGAAAGTCATTCTTTAATTCAGTTAGTGATATGTTTGGCCTTTTGTCATTATTAATACAAGGAGTGAATTACGTTTTGTAATATGGTTGAAGTTCTCTTATAGAATAGGAGACTTACACAACAGGTGACTAAAACATTCCAGAATTGTTCATGTTCACTAAAAAAGGGCAAGAAGTAAAAATTCAGTTATTGCGTTTTCTGTCAAAAAAACTTGGTTGACCTCTTTAAGAGAAAAATAATTACTAACCTACTTACTTCCTGCTTCCTCCTTAGATGTAGAACAGTAACTGTCACTAACACATTTATTTTTGTTAATTTGCAAACCTAAATAATAATAATAATAATAATAATAATAATAATAATAATAATAATAATAATAATAATAATAATAATAATAATAACCGAGCAAAGTGGCTCAGTGCGTAGCGCACTGACTTCGTAATCGGGAGGTCCGGGTTCGATTCCCGGGCCGGCCATCCTGACCGGGGTTTTCGTGGTTTCCCTCGGACATAAAGGCGAATGCTGGGATTGTTCCAAAAGTCCACGATCACCTATCGCCTCCTAACTCATTCCTATCATCTTTCATCTTCCATACCCCCGGGCTAACAACCATGGGGGATAAAAATCGGATCCAGCTAAATGCTGGTCCCCCCTAAGAATTGTTGCAAGCACCTGCTACCGCGATAATAAATAAAAACTGAGCCACGGTAAATGCAGGATGCTTGCTTGCGTGGTCCTAGTCGGCCGATTAACGAAAATAATAATAATAATAATAATAATAATAATAATAATAATAATAATAATAATAATAATAATAATAATAATAATAATATACATTTTACAAATTAAATAAAACGAAACCATTCTGTTGAATTCCCAAAATTATGAATCTCTGATTTACAAAAATTTCATTTGAGGAAATAATTTCTTTCATTAAATAGTAAGTTATCGCAAAGAATTCAAGTACGATAAAGTATAGTAAGATACAATTATTTATACAAAAGCTGAAACTGAAACTGGAAGTTCTGAGGGACAACTAAATGACACCAGACTCGCCACAAGTTTAGAGCTGAAATATTAGATCCCTAATTTATGATTCTGCCAAACATTTATAATTACTATTGAATTAGATGAAGGTAGTTTTTAGTTCGTTTTCATTTAAGGCATGTAGGCGGTTTGGTTGAGAACCTAATTGAGAAAAAGGACAAGCTACTTTTTCCATTTAAACCGGTAATTTTGTAACTGCTACAACGCTTAAAATTTCTTTAAAGTTCGTATAATCTGTTTATTTTCATCAAGATACTCTTAAACACACATCGTTTATGCTGAAATTCGTTCTAGACCTTACTTTAGCCTAATTAACGCGTTCGCAAGAGCTAGCCAGTTATGTTCACAGACTTCTGTCTTCCCCTTTAGTAATTTTTATGTGGTCATTTGGGTGACACCTGGTCTCACATTTAGTGTCACCCCTGAATTCTTCTCAGTCCAATAGCCGTGTCTCAGGGGCACCCAAAGTTCGAAACTATGTTGGAAACTTTCCCTAAGAATTTTTTTAAGAGTTTGTTGAAGAAATACAATGACGCGATTTGTTTCAAGCAATTCCACTTTGCTTTGGAAGAATAGAAATGGTTGAGGAATAGAAATTTATTTCGCTACTGATTTTTTATTTAGTAGATTCAATTCTCCATAATTTCAAAGCGTAAGTGCTGAAAAATGCTGATAAGAATTTTCTTGGGTCCAATTTCTGTCTTGTAAACTTCCTATTATTGACCATTTTATTATTTTTTTAAAATTATGAATGTTATCAGCATTTGCATTTAAATTTAGTTATATGTATAATATTGAAAATATCACAATATTTTATTAATGAAAATAGATTTATTACACAAATTTGAATTCGCTAAAAAATATTATATACCTTCCTTGAAGTGGAAAAAGCATGTTTCCAAACACACTGAAATGTACTATGTTGGATTAATTCGGAAGTACGGGTGCATAAAAACTTGATTGGTTTTCTTCAAATAGTGGTTTATTACTAGCGAGGAAACAGACGTCAGCTTTCACTGGCTGGCCAAAGGCAGCATGAAACGTGAGACATCAACGAGGAAATTAAAATGCAAATAATTACGAATCATTACAAATAATAATACCAAACTTTCGTGTTTTGCACATGGATACTAAGTGATCCGCGATACTTTGATAAATCGACGACGATGTTTTCATGAAAGATTACTAATTGAAATCAAATATATATTCTACAACAACATATCAAATATTTCAGGTGTTTATCATTCCACAATGAACATGATATTCTCTGCAGCAATTGGAAATGAAACTCTTTCTGTTTGTACAAGTAATATATTTTGAATTTTAATAAGGCTTATTTGTACTTCGGTCTGAACTAGATGACGAAATACATCGTATGTGACACTAGGAGGGGGGATTAAAATTTTCGAAGGGAAAAAAGAAACTATCAGAAAGAAGATTCTCAACTAACGAAAGGAAATTGGAGGAACAACTCGATTAAAGTGCATTCCCAGAGTTCACTTTCGGGAAATCACTATTCCCATCCTCACTGGCTCTTGCGCAAGAAACGTGGATCACTTAAATATGTTCACAACATATTCGGAAAAAATGCGAAAACTGGAAAACATGCTGGGTACGGCTACGTGGCAGCCATCTTTTTGGAAACCCATTTGGAAATCCATATTCCAAAAGATGGCTGCCACCTAGGCGTACCCAGCATGTTTTTCAGTTTTCGTATAACCGACAATGTTGTGAACATTTGTAAGTGATCCACGTTGCTTGACAAGACCCACTAAGAATGGAAAAGGATGTTTTCCCGAAAGTGAACTTTGGGAATGTAATAATTAATAAAATTATTATACTTTTTTGTGGGCAGTTATTTCCTTTTCCCATTCTTACCAAATCCAATAAACGGAAGGTTCATTTTTTCAATACTTCATTAAATTAGGGGGAGGGAGGATCTAAAATACTTAACAACTTTTTTCATCAAGGTCCACGTTTCGAGACAGGCGAAAATTTGGAAACCCTGGCTGTCCCGGCGTGGACACAGTAGTACACTCTATCCCAGGAGTATTTGGGGAGCTCGCCCTAACTTGCTCCAATTAGAAGAAACGGGTTGACAGCGACAACACCGCGCCGCGATCATATCAACAAGATGGCGCTCGATTGGGCTAGATAAGCAACGACACGGCCGATCACAGCGCCCGGCGCGGCATTCCTATGACACAGCCGCCGTAAACATCCGAATGTCGGTTTTTTCTCTCAAGGAATAAATAATACGGAAAGACGCGTTGTAGTAGTCACGGAACTCTAAGGGTGGATCTTATCGGCGTGGTCGGAGAAGCTTTATTGTCGTGTTCTGTCACTTCCGATGGCGACTATAGACTTTTATGGGCTTACAGCGTGTCACAGTCATGATCGTAACAATCAGGAAGCGCAGACGTCTTTTGTTTATTTTTATGGGATTTAAAAACGTAATGCGAGCCGTGTCGATATATCTGCCGCAAAACAAAAGAAATAAAAGTGACTTGTATAAAAAAATCTGAGAGAGATCATTCTGGAAAATGTCACGTTATTAAGACAGAAATTGAAGTTTCAAACGTACGTTGCAAAGCAATTATACAGCGATGGATTTACCGTTACGTAAAACAAATTGTTGCGTGTCCAACAAATCAATATTCGTGTTTTACTGAGAACAACGAACATGTTCTTGAAAATGGGAATTTCTAAAACAACACTACAGCATAAGCGAAGCTTGAAAGACTGAATCAAACTCTGTTTTGCAAATATTGATCAAATGAAATAGTTATTTGTGCAACAAGACGTTATACGAGTACTCATGACCGCGCGGCGACAAAACGCCCAAGGGCCTTTGGTTCGAGGGCATTTTATCGCCTGAAGTCATTAGAACCAGTTAACGGCCGTGGTACATACAGAATTTTATTTTTTACCTAATTTTATTGATTCCTATGTACTTATTTACTAATTAACTAGATGTTAACTTGACTCGGTTTGTATTTTTGTATTTCCCTTTCATAAATCCCTCCTCTGTGGGGGTCATTCAACTGTTTTCATATTTTCCTCGTAACCATGATCTTCTCGATCCAGATATGTTCTCCAGCGAATGCCGAACTCCATATTGAATTAAGATCTAACATATCACTAAGAAATAAAAAAAATAATAAAATTTAACCATGCGGCGTGCGTGAAACACATTTTCTCGTGCTTGTTTCCCATGTGGGAAACAATTTGAATCGCGCGTGAAGCATCGTGATTTGTGGGATGATAAAATATGGTCTTTAAACCTGATGACTGGACATTGACAAGACTGTAAATATCAACTGGTGGTTGCAACTGCCTCAACAGAAATATAAGAACACGATAAATGTTATTTGCAATTAACTCTTTCCTTCAAATTTGTACTGAAGTTTTTAACCGTGTGTAGTATGGGTGAGGAAGAGATTTTGGAGCTAAAGGAAATGTATGCAGATTGTACTTCTTACCCATACGCCACATGTAGGTTTCACTGTTCGTAGACGTAAAATACAAGTACAATACATAAAAAATCAATAAAGTTAATGATTGCTAAATAAAAAATTGAGAATGAGGGATAATCAATAGAAATGCCAAAGATCAGTTAGTTATAGAAATACAACCATGATTATGCCTCAGTAATATTCAAACTACCAATCCACTTTACTTTATTCCCAGATACAAACATTTTACGCAAGTGGGTCCCGCGATCACTCACACAGGAAAACAAACAAAACTGAATGGAAGTTCGTGAGGAGCTTTTGACCCAATATGAAGCTGAAGGTGGCGGTTTTCTGGATTGAATAACTACTGATGACGAGACATGATGTCACTATTATGAGACATCAATAACACAATCCATGGAATGGCACCGTACAAATTCTCCCTACGGGTCACGCGGCTGGTACAGATTTTTACCCGTATGGCACGTAGGCTCTTGTACATTGCTGGATAAACTGCATAAGATATTAGGGGACTATACTGAAAAACTCAGCTGTAACATATATTAAGTTCGCTTTTTTATTTACTGTTGTTGGCATACTAATAAATGGAAGGCATTACTTTCAAAACGACCCTCATACATTCTCTTAGCAACAAAATGTTTAAAACCGAATGAATGAATTTTTCTATCAGTGACTTAACAGTAATCAAAGATATAAATCAAAGATAATTCCGCCAGTCCGGATGGCCGAGATCGCTAAGGCAGTTGCGTCGCAGCGATCTCGGACCGAAGGATCGCGGGTTCGAGTCCCTCCTCGGGCATGGTTGTACTTGTGTTCCTTCTTTCACTCCTATCATCATCATATCATGTCATCTTCACAGTTACGATATCGTTATACGCAATTGTGGTCGCTAATGACATAGACGTTAATGCGACCTTAAATAAATTTAAAAAAGCAAATATCCATTATTTTAAACGAATCCCGATATTTTTCACATTTCAATGTACTTTCGTTGGCTGTGGTAAAATTGTATAATATAGAACAAATTTATAATGCATTACGCATGAGGACAAATCCTAGGTTTTTCTTTTTGTACCATCCCTCGTAGGACGGTTCTGTCCCAAGGCAGGTAATGATGTTTTCTACAAAGAAATCCGCCGCTGGGCAAAATTCATAATGCTAGATACTGACTTTGGACTGGAAGCGATTGATTATACATTATATCCGGCGATTAGTGCGAGAGATGGCTTATTTGTTAAGCTACTACAAATGGAGTCCTTGATTTCTCGCAACAAAAGTACATTTTTCCTCCAAACACTTCAATTTCCCATTATAAGCAATGGTATTTGCGGAGAAGGAAACCATGATGGACAAATAATACCTTATACATCTAAACCATATATGAAATTTCAGAAACTCAATTCGAGCAATGACTCAGGAGAAATTTTAAGTACAGAATGAGTGGTTGATAAGTGTTCGCGTGAAATTGTAAATGAGATAATACTATCATAAAATGATTATATTAAAGTACCTGGGGTGCAGTTTAACAGAGGATGCGAAATAATGTAGTTAATAAAAGAAGCAGAATGCCCCGTGAGGCGAAAAGGACATTTAAATGACAGGCTAACATCCTCATACAATATACAAATTCGAGAAATTTGGGCGATTCCTTAAAAATAGGTATTAAAAAAAGAATGCCTTGCAGAAATAGAATTGAATTGAAAATCAAATTTCAATTTACAACTGAGGTATCATTTCTTTTCGTTTTGAAACCAAAGAATTGTATTTTCAAAAAGTTTTCCATTTTGTTATATTTTGAACCGAAATGTAGTAACGAACTTTTTTTAAAATTTTTCTCTCAATATAGCGAAATAGAGAGGAATATTTTTGTGTTTTGGGTAACAAAGCGAAAATTAAGTTTCAGTTGCATACGTTTTATTTAACATAATTAGTAATGACGTGAACATGAATACTGGTGGGCATGAATGCCTTAAAGAGTCTGAAAATTACTTACATGGCTTCTATATCTACAAGCAAATTAAGCTATGCAAAAATAAGCCTAGCACTTATTTTTGTTGAGTGCTAGGCATCGTAAACAATTCTTCATACCACAATAAGAAACAAAGAATCACAAGAAGATTGTAGAAAGAACTAAAACCAAATCACAAATACAAAAGAAGGTAATCTAGAAAACATTTTTGAAGATTGGGATTTTGAAGCTAAAAAAATACGTACCTCAAGCATATTTATTTTTAAGAGAGATTTATCTTGATAAATATACATAAAAATCTGAAGTATTAATGTTTCAAGAAGAATATTTGTTACTGTTTATGTTCTTTTCTTAGAGCTTCATTGAACAACAGACTCCTATAGCAACCACTACTCATATCGAATTAAAAAAAAACGTTTCCCAGCCCAGCAAAACCTGAAAAACTGTAAAGCATCACTCATTCTTCCAAACGGAAAAAACGTGCGTCAAAAACCGAGTGGATTCAAGGTGGGGTATCCGCGGTTCCGGAGAAGGAAACGCCATTTGAGAAATGACACGACCCGGCAGCAGCGTTAAACGGGAGGCCGGTGGCGCGGTCAGATTATTATAATCCAGCCAAGGGAAATCGCGCCCTGTGCCAACGCTCCCCGCCACTCCCCGCCGCTCCCCCCCACCGTCTGTTCTTTTCAACACCTCGCGCGACGAAAAATTTCGAGCGGCGGCGGTGGCAATGGGGGCGGAGGAGACGAGGCGGTTCGGGGCGGGACGGGGCAGGGCGGGGAGGGGCGGGGCGGGGCGGGGCGGGGCGGGGCGGGCGCTAACTCTTGCCGCAACGACAGCACGTCTGCGCGGATCGGCTCCATCAGATGGTTGCGTCCGCGTCGCTCCTCTCCCGCGCCCACCCCCGGGCCCGCCCCCGCGCCCGCCCCCGCGCCCGCGCCCGCCCCCGCCCCCGCCCCCTCGCCCGCCCCTGCGCCCTCCCACGCGCCCGCCCCCGCGCCCGCCCCCGCGCCCCCCCGCGCCTGCACCCGCCCAACGTTCGCCCCCGCTCCCTCCTCCGCCACGCCCGCCCCCGTGCCAGCTCCCGAGCTCGTCCCCTCGCCCACCACCGCCCACCCCCGCGCCCACCTCCGTCCTCCCACGCCCCTCCCACACCATTCCTGCCTCATTTCATTCCTGCCTCCGCTCCCCCTTGCGTCACCGCAGTTCCCGCCCCCGAGCCCGCCTCCACGCCAACCCCCTCGCCAATCCCCGCCGTTACGCCCCTGTTCCAGCATGCTCCCGCAATACGACCGCCTGCTCCCGGTCCGCCAAAACCGTATCTGTGCTTGTGTCCCCGCTCCGCCCCCTCTCCGCCCCCGCTCCGCCCCGTGCCCCTATTCACGAACCCAGTTCTTTTGCCTCCTCGCCCCGCCTGTTACCCCCACCCTTTACCATCTCCTCGCCTTCCTCTCTCGCCAGTTTTGCATTCCTCCGCCTTGCCACCTGGCAATGCGATGCCTACGGGTGTTGCGTTATTTATACGCTTCGAGATTTATATTGATATCGATTGAATTAAAAATTTATTAGTCGACATTAGGGGATTTTGCGATCGAAACTATCAATCTTCTACGAATGTGGAGTTAAGAGTTTCGCGGCACTTTTGTGTATCTTGTTGATTGCTCTAGGCACTGCTGTGCAAAAAGTTTTTATTATTAGGCCTCAAATAAAGATATTTCCATTTCCATTGGTTAATACACACGTTTGCATAAAAGGAAACGAGATGCATTTTATTTCACTATGAAACACGCAAGTTATTTTTTTTAAATTGTAGTAACTCACATTTCATTTGTATAAATGTACATTTTACTTTATGAAATACTTGGAAAGTAGTATTCATTTTCTCTGCAACACAACGTCAAAGTAGTCTCGAGAAGAAAGGAGGTCACACTTGAAGTCTCACTCAAAAAATACGCTTATTATATATCAACATTCTATTTAATCGACACCGATGCTGCATTTTTGCTATCTACATCCGAGTTTATTTCATTAACAATAACTATATCGATTCTACGAGTATGTAAACGACAATGATCAATACATTAAAAATCGGAAGCATAGCTATTTCTCAGCCTCTTCCAATAACGTCTATGTTGATCCCCACCAGCTATCTGTGCATCATTCGTACTGTCCTCGTCTGTCCTCTGACTTCCAAAACTCCCTACCCGCGGCCAATCCGGTCGCTTACCTCTAAAAAGGTTTCATTGCGCATCGTCCACCCCCAAACCGTATGCCGCGTCGATGCTCATGATTTTTCACACTCGTCAACTACTTCTGCTTCTAGTTCTTCTTCTTCTTCTTCTTCTTCTTCTTCTTCTTCTTCTTCTTCTTCTTCTTCTTCTTCTTCTTCTTCAAAAACCAGTGCCCCATTCGACATCAGAAAGAGACAAAAACAAAACCGAATAAAGTAAAAAAGAAAAAACAGTCACGAGAGTGGGGAGGGGGCGTTCTATCGCAACACGGTTGGTTTCCCAACTGGGGAGAGAAAAATCGCCGGGCGGACGAGGTCGCGGCTGCAGGAGCGGTGGTTGCCTCCGAATGTTGCGTGTGCTGCCACGGCGGCGGTGGCGGGGGCGGGAAGGAGGAAGAAGGCGGCCTATGAAACTTCCACAAATTATTCTTCCGATTTGCCCCCTTCCCCTCCTCGCGGGCCGGCGTGCGGAGTGGGAAGGGGAGGGTTGCCCGCCTGCCCCCCTCCCCTCCCCTCCCCTCCCCCTTGTTCCCCGCGCCGCCTTCGCCAGTGTTAGCGCAGAGCCATGCTTCACGATTGTGGATCACGAAGCCCTTCGATTCGATCTCTGCAGAGCGCCCGGGCCGGCACCGCCGCGCCGCTATCGCCGGAGCGGGCGGCAGAACGCGGGTTCCCAACGCGGCGCGGTCGCCGTTGCCCCCCGGCGAAGGAGCCTGACCTGCGGGTCATTGGGATGCGCGGGAGGGGAGAATCGTAACGAGCGCGGTGGGACGAGACGAAATGTAAAAACGTTCTCGGATCCTCACGAATCTTTAGATCTTTCACGTATTGAAGGATTAGGAATCCTTCACGTAACACAAGGAATTATCTTACGGGCAAGTATGCTATACATGAGAAATCAAGGCTTCTATTGGAGTAGGTAGTGGCCACCACGGATCTACATCAACCTCCAGTCAGGCTTGCGTGTTTGCAACACGACGCAGTCGCCATTGCCCCCAGCGAAGGAGCCTGACCTGCGAGTCATTGGGATGCGCGGGGGGGGGGGAGAATCGTAACGAGCGCGGTGGGACGAGACGAAATGTAAAACGTTCTCGGATCCTCAAGAATCTTTAGATCTTTCACGTATTGAAGGATTAGGAATCCCAAGGAATCACAAGGAATTATTTTACGGGCAAGTATGCCATACATGAGAAATCAAGGCTTCCATTGGAGTAGGTAGCAGCAACATCGGATCAACAACGACCGCGAGCCAGGCTTGCGGGTTTCCAAAGCTATGCAGTTGCCATTGCCCTCTGCGACCTACGGGTCCTTGCTGCCTGATCTACGGGTCCTTGAGATGCGTGGAAGAAGAGAGTCTCAAGTAGAGCGGTGGTGCGATGCCAGCGTTGTCTTGAAATGTGAAACGTTTTCTGAATATCACGAATCTTTAGATCCTTTACCACTGAAGGATTTCTTTTAGGGGAAAGCATACATGAGATATCAAGGCTTCCAGCGAAGTAGGAAGCGATGGCAATGTATTTACGACAGCTGCGAGCCAGGCTTGCGGGTTCCCAACGCGGCGCAGTCGCTATTGCCCCCCGAGAAGGAGCCTGACTTGCGGGGCTTTGGGATGCACGCGAGGGGAGAATCGTAACGAGAGCGGTGGGACGAGGCCCGCGTTCTCTCGAAATGTAAAACGTTCAAGAATCGCTTTTGGGAAAAGCTATACACCAGCAATCAAGGCTTACAAGACTGGCCTGCTCCGGTAGTAAATCTGCCAACTCAGTGCAAAATCCACGTTAACAAGAGGTGTGTGAACAGCGCAAGACTTAATTGAATTGGCCATACAAGAGGAACTGTGGCTCATGACCTTAAATAATGTCGTTATTTACCTTGTTTCTACAATCGAACTGGTTGTAGCAGCGACAGATTTACGACCTGCGCGAATCAGACGAGCTGAATTCCAATGCGATGCAGCACTTTAGCCCCGAGTGATGAAGCATGACCAACAGCCTTTGAAATGAGCCGGAGAGCAGACGCGAAAAGAGTGGTGGGAAGTTGGTCTCATGTTTTCGAATCCAAATTGTAAAAGATTCTCAGATGTTTCGAACCTCTCAACTGCATTTCTTACCTTACGGAAATCTGTCGCCCTTTTTAAACTGTGAGATCGTGAATTGGCGTTTCTAGGTGTTATTGGTTGCTTTACAGAATTTATGTGACCGACACGAGCGAGCTCGGCTTGTTAAGTTGAATCACAAGAATATTTTTATTTCTTTCCTTATTGATGAATTTAGTTTATGAGAAACCACACACCGAGCGGGGCTTAGTGACTGTTTCATCGGTTGTAAATCGGTCGCCCCACTTCAACAGTGAGAATAGCTGGCGGTGTTTAGATCTCTTCACATTCGATTACTGTGGCCATACAAGAGTAAGCGCGACTCGCGAGACTGAATTGTGCCTTTCATGAACACGATATAGGTCTTTTACCGCCACTACTCGATAATAACGAAGCCGTTAGCGGTGGCAACAGATTTCAAACCCCGCGGGCCAGGTCAGTGGTTTTTCAATGCAGCAGTTTTCTAACCCGCCGCAGTCGCCACTACACCAAGAAAAGGAGCATAGACCCTTAGGTAATTGGAATGAAAGGATAAAAGGGTAGGAGAGATTCGTGAAGAGAGAGGAGGGACAACGTCGATTTATATTCGAATTTGAATTGTTGTTAAGATTCTCGTATTCTGCAATCCTCTCTATACTTTCCTGCAATTTATAAACTGAAGTTTCTCTTATATGCGGAGACATACACAAGGAGCGGGGCTTGTAAGATTGTCTTGCGCTGTACTACAAGAGCTAAACTAGCGAGCGGCGTTTCACGGTGTATGGACCGCTCCACGTTTCATTAACATGGCCATACACGAGCAAACATGGCTCCCCAGCCTGAATACCACTTCTGATCATCCATATTTATCTATTTACAACCATTTTACACCAATATCCACCATGCATTTACAATGCACGTAGCAAATTAAAAGAGAAACCACAATGTCTCCGACCATGAAAGAGAGGTCTTTCATGTTATAATAAACCCAGAAACTCTGAAAACTTGCAAAAAATCTATATTCTTAATTGTCAACGCGCGCTGTATTTTTTTTTCTAAAAAAAAGTTGTCGGATAACACAATTTTATTTGTCGCGAGAAAGAAATGCTGTAATAATGAGTGTTCATAACATTGTCGCGGGGAAAAAGGTTGAAGTTGTGGAAAATAACGACCGCACGGCTTTTAGGACGGGAATGTAATGCTTCTGGAATGTTCTGAACTCGAACATGCCGTAATGCTACGGAACAAGAAGTCAGAACACCCATTTCACATAACTTCGTAAATGTGAAAAACCTAATCTTTGTGGGTCATTAAATGTCTATATATTTAGTTCATACCTTGGCCTTTCGTGTGTATATTTCACATTTTGAACTCGTGCTCGTATTGTTACAAGAAAAAAAGTTGGCATGACTTGTGCCCCAATCTTCGTATGCATTTTCCAGGGTCTTCAAAGCTAGTAGAATTTAATGTCAATCCGAGTATTCTGCACGATGATTGTTGCGTGTTAGGTCATTCGTGGGTACGCTAACCTCACGTAGAATGCATTGAGTGCCTTGATGCTATTGTGAGCTCAGTTTTTGAAAGGTGTAGGGAAGTTGAAATAGCCTCAAATTCCATAAAAGTAGACGTTTCCGTAAATTTCAAAGAAATTTGAACGTGAAAACAAACAATAAATAACAAAAACTTGTCAATTCTACTTGTGGAGAATACACAGACCCCCCCCACACACACACACACACACACAGGACTGCGTAAGAACATAAGGACTAAAACTGCGTGTACAGTTCTGAATAGCTGTCCCATTTCAACTTTGGATTAAACAATTAAAATATTAGAAATGTGCTACGGGATTGAGTGTAAATATTTTCTTCTGTATAGATTTACAAAGAGTTGTTGAGGACCACATAAAGCAATAAAATTGTTTATTATTTCTATAACGTTTGTTATTATTTTTTAACACTTATTATTGATATAACCAAAGTGTCCATGCTCTACTATTGTATTTTTGGCTAAAGAGTGATTAACATCCGTAATAAAATATTACATTAATTAATAAACGATACAAAGTAATTGCTGAAATATTAACGACAATAATTTAGTAACGACTAAAACTAAGTATGAAGCTCGTAAATATTTTAATTGCAAACAGTACATTAATGTACTGTACATGACAGTGCATTAATGTACTCTTTGCGATACAAACAGTACATGAATTACATTTGTTTACAAATTACAAATAAAGTAATAACACATCCATGTGTTGTAGTTTAGAAACATTTCCTGGGGCAGTCCAAAAAAATCGTATGGAACTCTCTGGAAAGTAATTTACAATTCATTGTGCACGTGAACCATTTAGTAAACAGAAAAAACAGTCATATAACAAGCATCTGAATCAAATAAAATTTGTTGATAAAAGTGTGAAATATAAAAGTCATTATAGGCACCACTTGGCAGACGGCAAGAAATTAATATTATTCTGCTCGGGAAGTATTTAAACGTTTAAGATTGTTATTTCTCTTTGGACAGATGAGAAGAAGATAATGTCCCGAGAAAAGTAGCTGAGAAAGCATAAATGTTTTGTGAAAAATTATTTCTATTGTTACTTCCTAGAGTTTCTGTATGCACTTAACGATCCGTGCAGCTTTATTACGACTCTGCTGCACTCGTAGAAAGGTTTTATAATCAGAGGTCTTTGAACTATCATGACCGATACCTTTTCTCTGCTTACAAATTTACAACGGCGACAGCGACTGCAGTAGTTTAACTGTGTTTCTGAAAAGAGTTTCATTTTATTTTATGTAAACGAGATTATCGTTTAATTTTACAGTATTTCAACTGCTCTAAAAACCGTCTAATTACTAGTTTTCATGAGTGCGTTATGCTTGATTAATAAATTCATGGTAATATTTTCATAAGCTTCATTAAAACATGTGTCTTTGTATGTTCTTCATAAAACGTTTGTGATTTACCAGCAGTACATTTTTCTTACAATAGTAATCAGTGTGTTTAATGTCTATCTGTTTTAAATATAGAACACATTGTAAGGAAAGAAGATCAAAGTATTTTCATAATAATATTTTACTAGAATTATTGTGAACGTCATATCAACTTGCTGCATTTCACGGCTACTTGTTAATTACTAATTTGAGTATCTCGCCTTACTTCGTAAAAAGAGAAATCATGGACCAAAAAAACGGCGATTTTTCGACAGATAAACTCTTATTGCTCTGTTTTCGACACCGGAAAATCGATTGATGTAAACATGTATCTATCCGTCTGCGTGTGTCAACGCAACCACTTACACGGCAGGCTATTTTCTCCAAAAGTGATATTCCTCGATTAGGCAACTCGAGACCCTAGAATTTTGAAACGGCTAATATAATTGTTGGGGCTACTTTACTTGAAGCCTCAACATTTCCAACATTTTCTCAGGAATGATTTACAATATTTTTGTTCATTTTTAGCCTCGGATAGGGGAAAGGACGCTTAAAATACGGTGCCGGTATTATTTACGTTAAAATCCCTGATTTTCCGAACATTGCAAAAGTTCAATTTTTTCCGCGTCTTCCTGCAACTACAACACTGAAGATAGAGATTTTGTTAGAGAAAATTGTTCTTCAAAACCAGGTTTTTCCATAAGGTCATATTTTTCAAAAATATGAGTAGTTTTGGCATAATTATGCCTACAATATAGGCAATTTTTAAACAATTATATTCTCAAAGACGTCTCCAAATTTTTCTTTACATTTTCTCATAGTATGTATTAAAATATGGCAAAAACGTGATACTAGATGTGTTTTTTTGCAAACTTCCTAAATTTTCGAAAACTGCAAAAGGTTAAACTCTCAAAAGTACAATATTGTTGAGATACTTTCTTAAAAATAGTGATAAAGCATAAGATCATTAAAAAATATAATGTACAATGTAGTATCGTGTACTAAGATCAAACAGTTTTCCCGTGATTTCAGCTCAAAGTTAATGCAAATTATAAAATAAAACTTTTTTGTCGAAGCCACTTCAAATTTTTTCTGAAAAGTTGTTTCATGAATAGCTTAAAAATGGGACCAAGGGACTAAAAGAATAATGAAACAGTTTAAATTCCGTTGAATACTCTAAATTTGTGAAAATTTCAAATGCTAGAATCAATGCGAGAATGTATGTACTGTTGTAGCGCCATTAGTTTCTCCACAGATTGTGAGTCATAAATAAATTAATATGAATAAAATAAATATAATTTCAGACCGCCACCATTTCGAAAAATACAATAGGTCACAGAAAAAAGTGCTTAAAATCTGAAGAGTATTTAGGAGATCACGGATACAATTTGTGTAAAGGAATTTTTTGGACTATGAAGTCAGGGCTTAGAATGACCCTGTCAGTTTGTCATCCCAACATGCACACAAAATTTACAAGTAGTCAGCTTTTTAAGTAGCGATGGGCAATAAGTATATAATAAGGTAAAATAAGGCTGAAATCTTAAAGTAGGTAATATTCTGTTACAGTCAAAAAGTATTACAGCTAAAAAACATCACGTGATATATGAGACACAGAGTTGTTGGAAAATGAGCCTTCAAATCATCGTTATAATTTATTATTTTTCAGTTCAACACTCAATTACTCAGATACTCTATTAAATAACTGTATAATAAGTAAATTAATGTAACTCTTTAAGAAGTAACTTATTAAAGTCCAAGAACCCTTACTAGCCTAGCTAAGAAAAACAATTAACCTCAGTTTTCTGCTGAGGTTTAACAAAAAATGCCATTATTTGCAATGATCTGTTACACTAACTACACAACACCTCTCAAACAATAAAAAATCTATAATAGTCATTCTCAATTTGAACCGTAGTACGGTAGAAAAAAATAATCTTAACTAAATGTAAAAAAAATGTATTAGAACTGAGAAACAAAGTGAATTCCAAATACTACTCTCGACTAGAATAAAACTTGTCAATAGAATCATCACTTCTCTTTGTTTAAGGGAACCGACAAAAGAGCAATTAAGACATAATTTCAAGCAATTGCCTAAAAATAGAGGGCCTACTGAAGCAAAAAAACTGATGAACAAAACCGCACATTTTCCAAAGAGTAGCACGCACCCTTAATATAATTGAATTGAATTAATGCCTTATTTTACGTGGCGAGACTCAGGCCATTAGGTCTGCTCTTCCATCTGACCACACGTAAATTTTGCGACGCTCCTTTCACCAACTAGCAGAGAAAGGAGATATTTCTTGGGCGACAAACAGGCGATTTGAATTCAGCTCAGAGGCGTCATTTAGGCTTGAGGATCTTTTACATGCAAGTAAATCTACTAACATGGGACAGCCGGCTTTACTTCCCCTCCGAAGGAAGGCGTACGAAGGATTTTTTCGTACTGAAAAATCCACGGCTTCGATCGGGTTTGAACCCGCCAACTTGGGTACAACAGTCCGAAACGCTAACCATTACACCACCGCCGCCGCTGTTGTAATGATCTGTAACACTGTTTCGAACTGTTTTCACGATCATAAATAAACAGATAAAATTTAAACCGTAACGTCTTTAAATTGTAAGAATGCAAAAATATATAATAATGTTAATTTCATTGTTTTGAAAAACTGCTGAATAGTTGCTAATGACCTTAAATTTTGATCTCAATCAACAAAGTTATAAATACATCTATTCAGCATAATATAGTAAAAAAATAAATAATTTAAAAATAAACACAAAAAATGTTAAAAAATAAAACATTTATTATTAGAGTAGATAAACATTTCCAGGGAACAACAAACGTCCCGAAGTAATACGTAACAAAAGAAAGAATACAGAAGATCACAAACAAAAATAATGTCTTCACCATCCGTGCAAAAGTGTACGTCAGTCTTTGGATTCAATTTTCAACACAATGAAAGTAAATAACTATTCAATAAATAATACGATAAAGAAGACAAACTACTGAACGCAACAAAACAACTAAATTCATCAACTTATTTTTGACACAATTTGGAGTAATATACCTTACAGATAAAAATAACTTGGTATTGTCGAAAAGAAAAGTTTTGCATGAATACATACATTTGATATTTCAATTTTAAAAATAAATAATTAGATAACTAAAATAATTAATATAGTTTTTAGATTTGCTATAAAAAGTCTATGAACAATAAGTGGAGTTGCTAATAAGTTTTTTCCTCACAAAAATTGTTACTTATTACAATAATGCAGTACAAACGTTTTACACAAAATTTAAACAGCTTATTTTTACTTATAATGAAGCTTGTTTCCTTGTTTACGCATTTTATTAAAAGCTTAAAAAACTGTCACGCGTTAAATAGTAGTTTAACTGTCTTAGAACCAAAAACAGATTTTTTTAGCTTGAGTACACATACGACTCGCTAGAAATAAATATTCATCCAAATTATTTTAACTTTACCACTAAAAACATTATTTTAAAATAAATTTTAAATTATTTTTAAAGCTGTTTAAAAAGTTTACGTCTAAGAAAAGTACGCAGAAATGTTCGTGTATGATTTTGAAATAAACGAAAAGCACGATTAATTTCTACTTAAGCAGTCATGCCATATTTTTTTCAAAACGATGTAAACAAAATATTTTCTCAAAGTTGGATACAGGATTGTGGTATTAATATTCTTCAATGGCCATTGTTGCAACACTTTCCGTAACAACGCAATTGTAATGTTCATGTAATGTAATTCACATGTAACGTTCTTTGATATACAGCGACCACTTCGAGGATTCTGTAGCTCTAAAAGGTGTCGCGTCATTGTAACTGCCAGTGATGAAGTGGACAGCAATTTTTAAGGTCTCCTCTTTCGCACGCTAACCATTAGAAACGCTATTCACACAGCAACAAGACAAGAACAGCGTTAAAAATGCCCCTCACGTTTACGTCGCAAATGCTGCCGAAACATACGGAAGTGTTATTACAAAACCGGTTAAAACAACATATTTTCATGCTAGGACACCATGCGTGGATAAAGCGATTGACCAGTTGTTTCATTTAACGTTTGTTAATTACAAACACGCAATGTGTTAATAAAAAGTGAAGTGAATTCAAACATTGTTGCGATAAAGGGAAGAGACCCCGAAATTGCATTGGAAAAAATTGCTGTTGAATTTCATCCTCAACATCGCAACTGCGATCAAATGCCCTACAGGAAACTCTTTTGTTTCTGTCAAGTCACGAAAGATAATAAATTTATATGGCACAATAAAGGAGGTGACCAAAGCATACAGCTTATTTCCACTACCAATGATTGATTGGGTATTTTAATAAACTTTCCTAATCTCAATCTTTCCAGTGTTATTTCCTATCTCTTTTATGTCCAATTATCTGCTCGTTAATTCATTTGATAAGTAACGTACTTTCGAATTGGCGCGTGAAATTTCCGAATTGTTTATTTATGGCCAACAATAACTTTAAAAGCCCCCGAATCTAATTGTGTATTTAATGAGACAGTTTATAAAATGTTGGTTAACATAGTCGTAAATTTTTCAGATATATTATGTCCACAATGAACATCAAACATTCTTGTTTACCGTTAAGGGCAGGTGCACATGACAAATATCTTTGCATAATCAAATTGTGTTCGTTGTTTCCAGTTTTAAATGAGTTCATTTACGTAGCCGAATTAATAAATATCACAAAATCTACGTTTATTGAACCTTTAAATCTTAAAGATAGTTGTTTTTGTATCATACGTGAAAACAACCATTTTACGATGTTTGGGTTTTCCGGTTTATTACGCAAAAATTAATTTTAGGTTGAAATGTGAGAGAATGATTTTTTCGTATGAAAGGAAAATTGTTTTAAATCTTAAAAATTTTCCATTTTAACACCAAATATCCAGAAGAATGAGTAGTTAATTTCAAGCCTACACACATGAACGACCTGAAGTTTAATATCGTCCTTGTTTTCGAAGAATTTCAAAAGATTTTGACGACAGTTTTGCATAATTTTAAATTAACGTTATTTATTCGTGATCTTAGAAAACGTTAATTTTCATTTAAAAATATGATAACAATTAAGGTAAACGTAATTATAAGTTTATGAAGATCATACATGAGATTTTGTAAATACAAATTTATAAACTTCTTTATTTTATTGATCAGTCAAATACAATACATCTCCTTCAGAGGAAAAATAGACTAAAACTATTTTCGGAGAGAAACAGCCTTACGGAGAATAAATACCATCGTTTTGTCGCCTACTACAAATTCAATTTAAGAATATGTTTCCTTTAAAACACTTTGTTGTTTCATTGAAACAAATTGTTTTGACACAGATATCTGACACTAGCATTTATCTTTCTCCGTCAGTCGTCTTTTCTGATGCCAGAGGGCAGTGCTTAGTGTTTAATCAGTGTGGGAGCTTTCACCGTCTGAAGATTTGACGGTGAGAAAACGAAAAGGCCTGAAAGAGCTTTGTTGTTACCTTATCGTCCTGTCGGCGTTTCATTGGTTACTTTATCGTGTTTGGTTCCCGTAGAAATTTCACCTGAAACGTGTGGGATAGATTTGATAGATATTATATTAACAGAACAAATATTGAAATAGACCTGTGTAAAATAATTACACTTGAGATCCTGGAGTCTTAAAAATCGCTAGGAAATTTTAATGACGGTTGTTGCCTGGCGAAAATATGGAATGACCGATAACTATTAAACAGAAGATGGGTATTTCTGACTACAGACTGTATTTGCGCAAAATGGTTGTGCATTCTCAACCAGAAGTATAAAATTAATGGCCGCGTTATTTCTAAAAATCCCCTGTAAAACATCGTTAGGTAGCCCGGAGCCGTCATTTTCTTGTAGGCCTAATTGGTAAAAATGCGTAATGCTTGGACACAAAGATAAAAATTAAAATTGCGTGTTTGGAAACTATTTTGTAAAATGCAAGTTTTAATTTTACAAAATTTTGTTATTTTCCTTTCAACATGCGTCTTTTGGGTTTCTATGGACATATACTAACAATAATTGTCGGAGGGTAAATCCAAATAACGGATTTATTTAGACTATCCTCCGGCAAATTCAGGTCTCACATTTCACATAATTGTTTCACAATATTTTTTTTTATTTTGTAAGAATAGTTTATTTCATTGAAAATAGAATTGAAGGCTATAGTGAAATAATGTTTCGTCAGTTTTGTTGATTTTACGACACTCTTTGGTGAACTTCCCACAGTGCGATCTTTATTTTGTAGAAGAAAACGAAACAAATACCTCTGAAGGTTAGACTATACACAATCTTTCCTTACAGGGTAGTCGTTTCTCAAGCCCCTTCGAAACAGAAAATGATGACATTGTTACTTAAATTTAGGGGATAAATGCACAGAGCACTTTATTTTCGTTGTCTTCAGATGTGATTGGCATGCTTGAAATTTATTACTGTGACAATGATAATATTCAGAAGGGAAACAAATTATTTTGATGGAAATCGTAAAACAAATGCACGACTGTATCTTCACAAATTTTCATCAGCCGTTTTCTCGGCATTAACATTCTTCTGCATTCAAAATATGATTTCAAACAAATAACTTTCTACTACCAATCTAGCAAGATTTTAGTTCTAACTTCTGAATAACGATTAATAAATATGCACATAGTTGCATTCACAATATTTCTGTCAAATGATTTAAGGGGCAAAGGGCCTAAATTATTCCCAATACCAGCGACAACCAAGAAGCGCGTTTTTAAGGAAACATATGCATGTTAGGGTAATTTCAGATAACAGTTTTAAATTAATATTTTTGTGCACCGCAAGAAGAAGGCAGTCGAATGTATACAATTTATCGTATTGTTTATATCGCACTTGAAATAATATATATTCATATAATTCCCTACACAAATATAGACATTTTCTTTAAAACCGTTTAAAAAATATTGTGGTAGATCATTTAGACAACATTATCTTGCACCAATGGTAGCAATGTGGTATAGCTGTTCTTTTGAAAGCACCTTTTTCTTTAAAAAAAGTTATTTAGGAAAATGAAAAAAATCTTGGTGAACTCTATCAGTACGTATGCGCAATAACAAAACATTTTTCAACAAAAACTTGTAATATAAAACGATGAAGCTCACCAAAAGTGTTCAACACTGTTTAAAACCTGTGGACACTTCTAAAAAAATTTCTTTGAAATTAAAATATAATAAAAGTGAGAGAGAGAGAGATCAAAAATATTCTTACCAATCCGCCATCCGCTGCCATTTTAATTACGGTTTACCCAGATTAACTCAATTGCTTTGCAGTTTCAGAAGTAATGTTAGTATTAATACTCTCCCATAGCATAGTATACGTAGTATATAGAAAGTATTATAACACTTCGAAACATCGTCGCCGAGGTGTTGTCCAAAATACACATTTTGGAGGTTCCTTAACACAAAATTATTGATTTATTTGTCAAAACATTCGGCCGTGGTCAACACTGGCACTTGGCATAGCTGTTCCGTGGATTTTATCCAAGCGAATATTAAGCGATCAGCCTGGCCGTATCCAAGGCCGTGTAAACTTTAAACGCATATTTTAATTTTCAGGGAGACTGTACATGATGCCATATTTTTTCCCCCAAAATGGTTCCAACGTTTTGTTCCAACTATTCGTTTGAATAGAAGAAAGCGCTCTTGGTGATACAAACGGCAAAAATTGCACAGACCCAACTTCATTAAAACCTCCTAAATTTCGAAAATTGCAAAATGTCTACTTTCTTTGAACTGCCTTGCACCTTCATTATGAAAGCTACATATTTGTTTCTTAACGCATTTGTTTCTTTAATTGAATGGATTTAAATAAGGTTTAATCTGGCTAGGAAGGTCTGTAGGCTTAAAAAGACACCTGATAAAACAATAAGTTCAAGAATATACTGTTGAAACCCTACTAGTTTTCTTTCGTCGCCTATTCTGAATCAATGTATTAAAGTTATTCCAAAATTTGTATTTGTTTTGAAAGTGGTTATGCAGAAGAGTCGACCCAATGAACCAAGACTCACCACAGATACGACTCTATTTATCCACTTATTTATTTACCTATCTGAATTTTCTTTTTACCTTTCTTCTTCCTCCAGGCATTAGGCATAATTACCTGTCCGCGTTACATAACCTACCTGAACGCCCCCCATCCCCAAAAATAAACTTAAACTCGTCGACATCGAGTGATCGTTTAAACACCATTTAATAAGACGTTCCCCACTAATAGAAAGCAAAGTAGCCGACGCGGACCGCAGCTAAACAAGGAGGCGGCGGCGGCGGCGACTTGGTCTGCGTTCGCCACCGGCTCAAAATACAGATTTCTTCCTGGCTGCGCGGCTGCAAATCCCTTCTCCCGCGTTTAACCGCGAAAGTGCATTAAGAGGCAGCGGCTTGCCCTGCCTGTAGGCGTAAATCATGGGGAGATGACGGCCGCCGCCGCCACCAACACCGCCGCCGGCGCCGCCGCCACCGCCGCCGCCGCCGCCGCTGGCCACCGCCGCCGCTGCCGGCACCTTGGCAGGCTGGCTCGCTGCAGCGAAGAGCCGCGCTAGGCCGGTATTGTGTGGGCAGGATTATCATGCTTCCCATAGTAAAAAGACGCAGACAAGCGTATTCAGTCTAATGTATTATAGAAAATTCAGTGACTATGGATTGAGTAATTTTAACTAATAGATTGACTTTGATAGTGTAATGTTGACTAGTGAAATTTAGAAAATCAGTGCCAAATAATGAATAATAACTCAGCTACCAACTACTGTCACGTGGAATTTTAATGTTGGTGGCGTGGGGAACTTTTTGCGTTCCGCAGGCGGCCTTTGCCCTACTAGGGATGATTAGGTTATTGTTATAGTAACAATGATAATATTAATGATAATAATAAGATATCCAAACTAATGAAAAACTCAAGTAAATAATGAAAAACTCATGTTAATAAGTGTAGTCAACATGAACTCTCACGACATTTGTAAAATGTATGTAACTTTTCATAATTTTACTAAAATTGGAACGCATTTATTCATAAAGGAACTACACTGTGTTGTTTATTTTCGATATAAAAAGAGAATATATCCGATTAAAACTTGTCGTATGGTAACCTTGTTAATAATTCGTTACTAGTAAAACTGAGCTGAAGTATGCACTCGCACTCGCAAATGCAATGCATGCACTCCTTAGGTCTCATAAGTACCTGGTAATAACCAATACTGAATGGAACAGTATAGGACTTAAACCCAAATAACATACATATAAAATGCATTTTTTTAATGTCATAACGTTTGAACGTCCTATCCTATCCTACTCTGTCCTAATAACATATTATGATTTTGACATTTAAAACTTATTTATTTCGTAAATCAAAATCTCTGACTGCAGAGCATCGGACACATCTATTTTATTATTTACTTTACATTTTTTACTAGTTCTTGTTTTGTTTTTATTTATAAACTTAAACTCTATGTATCATTCTAAAACGAAGTAAAGCGAAATTTACTGGCCAAAAACGTCACATTTAACAATTCGCAGATCACCAGAACAGAACGAAATATGCTGATAAAGGTGGGTTCCCTGACCCTTGAATTTCTACGTAATTTAAAATGCAATTTTAATTTTCTTTCGGAAAAAGTGAATAAATTACACACTTTTATTCAAGAATACATTCATGGAAAATTAATTGAAAATAATTTGTACAGACTTGTACCTACAACTATCACATTATTATCAAAGGCTAACTTTGAGTAATGCGACATCTCCACATTTTCTTATAGGTTGGTGTCGATTTGGTCATCGCTAGGCTGTCCTAGGCAACTAAGCTGAAGACATTTGTTTCCAGCGATTCACGATTGTAAGCGATTATAACATGCGAGTGGAAAGAAAATGCCCTTTTCTGTCATCTATCACATTTCAAATACCACGTACGTTTGCAGCTACATTATGACATATTATTGCGAATTTGAACCCCAGCTACTTATTTAATGCTTTCTACAAAAACAATCATACCGACAAATTAAGATTATTCATTAAGAGTTTTAGTTATATTAAAAAAGACATGCGTGCTCTCGAAATGTCTCTCCAAAATAGTGTGTAATAATGATGGGATTTCGGGGTTTGATTCTTCGAAAGTTTTCCTCAACTAAGAAGAATAAAGGAGAAGAAAATTTTCCATATTATTCTGAGTTCTAAAAGAACTAAAAAATAATAGTTAATCAATATTAATTAATTGTAAACCAGGAGCCAAGGTGAAGAAAGTCTGGTGATAAAGAAAAAGAAAATGATGTCACTAGACGAATCATATTGAATAATGAGCAATTCACAGAGAATCTAAAATGAGGCCTACCCTTAAGGATCAGTGGATGTCAAGAAATTAAACGCTTTCACACCACCATTTTCTATGAAATAAAGTAATTGTAAACAAAATTCCTTTAAAAATAAATAAACATATAAATGACAGTTTGCAATTGTTTAACGTTATTTTCTGGTGTGATATTAATGCTCGAAAGCTATTATCTTTGATGAGAGCAGTCATATTTATTCTCCCAGAATCGTGACAAGAGTTAAGATAATTTAATTTCTTCTTACTAATTTCAAACTACGCAAAATTTTGGAAGGATCAAGCTTTTGTGAAACTTACTACTGCAAAAAAAAATATTTCTAAATAGTAAGCGAAAATTTACTCGTAGATTTTGAAGTCTTTTCGTCATTTACAATGCACATATTTTCTTAAAAGTGTTTATATTACATATTATTTTCTACTTTCACAATTTTTCATGATTTTTACTTCCTCTCTGTTTACCGCTTATATCTTTTTCTAGACTCTAACAACCACAAACGTAGAGATGAAAGTGGTGATGAATTACAATAATGCAAAAATATGTACTTTCCAAACTTTAAACACATACCTCATGAATCACAATATTAGAAGAAAATTAGATTTTCAAAATTAGAATTATTTTTATCAGAGACCTGTACATACTTTTCTCATTGAAGTAATTTCTACCATTAGTATCACAATAAGTATCACATTTAGGAATACAAAATTGCTGATTTTATTACAAAGAAAGTAATTATTTCATATTTTACAATATTACGAAAATTTTCTCTGTTGAAATAAGATTTCAAAAAGCCAAGACGGGCGTTATTTCATTCAAATACAGAAAACGAAGGTTCTTTTCTTATTCACTTACAGCAAAAAACATTGTATTATACATTGAATAAAAGATATTTAACATCAATTGAGACTCCGGTAATAATTTACTTGCACACAAAGATAATAATCATTTACGTTACGATGCACAAAGGTAAAAGAACAATTTAGATTCTGTAATACTACAATACGTTGAGTACCTTACATAGAGCAAAAACTCCACTTCTTGTAAACAACTAAGCAATTTTTAAGAAACTTAAAGAACTCAAAACTCTGCAATCCGATCGCACGAAAAAAAGACTATCAGCTGGTAATTTACGATATTTTTGCGAAGCATTGTAGGTTTATGGGGGGTCGTAAAATACCCATCGGCGAAAAGGGAAAAAGACCTAGTTGGCTCCGAATGCCATGTGTCTGCAGGGAGTATCACCCACAATAGAACAATCGTTTCGAAGGCATAGACTTGGTGAGAGACTTTTTACCTACATTTACACTTAACGATGTAGCAAATCCAAGAATGCGGCGGGACACAAAGCGTGAAGCTGCGATGCGTAATAATTTTGTGTCATTATCTCCGAGTAGAAAATTGCTCAATTCAAAACTTTCAACCCCAAGATATAATTTATTTTTTGTCATAGAGATTCAGAGAATATATTAGCCCTCCAGAAGGTTAATACTTTTCAGAATGTTCTGAAGATCACTCAAAAGGAAAATATTCGTTTACTTCAAAACTATGACAATTGGTGGTCGTGAAGACACAAAGGTGACCGAATCCCAAATACGTTTCTAATCAGCACAGTGAATGTTAAGAGTACTTAGAATTTTCAATCACATTCTCTAATTTAAAAATGAATTACTTAACAAACCACTTCATTTTTATATTTTCTCAAACGTTCTTTTTTTCTCTCTTCAAAAACGTGACTTTTGATCCATTGAAGGAAATATTTTTATGTATTATAAAATATTATAGACCGAGGTTACATATGTTTAATAATAATAATAATAATAATAATAATAATAATAATAACAATAAATATGAAATAACCTGTATATTTTAATTTTAATTTAAGTTTTCGAAATAATTTGTTCACGAACTAGCTTCAATGTTTATTTTGTTTGAATACAAGGGTAAATTAAGTTAAAAATTTGTCGAACAAAGTAGTGTTAACCGATACAGAAAAACAAAATACAATACTTCTGAATGAGTTGACCCTAAACCTCCTTACTTCATAATGATGAATACAAAAACTTTCCAGTAATTAAAACGAAGAAACGTATTTTTGAAACTGATTTGTCATTTTTAATGTTCTTACAATAGTTGATTAGTTTATTACATACATTAGTATAAATCTCCTATCAATATGAAATATATCAAGTACGTGTATCTTAACAAGGAAAGAAAACCTGCTATTACACTAATTTTCCTATTCCACCTAGTCTCTTTCAATAGTACGCCATTTCTCTTAGCCAATGAACCGAGGAAAAGATCAAACCATAAAATTAGTAACTTCATTATCTGGAACACCCTTTTCACATGTCGCCACCTTCTCAATGATGTCGAAGCCAGGATTCCAAGCATCAGTACCACGCTTGGCGCGAGCATTCTCATGGAACTCGTGAAAGAAACGGACGATGGTTTTATTGAGGAAGTCGTTAAACCCTTTTCTGAACGAATGCAAGACTAATTTTTTTTCATAATTTTCACTGTCTGTAATTTCTCAACCGGAGCAAAAGGAATGAGTACTCTGCCATTCCATATCCTCTACCCATTTCCACCCTATTTTTCCACGCGTCTTCCGCTCTTGAGTCAAAGAACATGCATCGAACACGTCTTCGGTAGGAGGCCCCGTACAGACCGGGTGGCGGCGGCGGCGGCGCTTGAAAAACCGAATTTATTTTCGGTCTGGTGATTCATGAAAGCCGCTGATCGGGTGCGGGAATGGCTTAATTAACGGATACGAAATTACGGTGTCGGCTCTTTGGAAGGTGCGCGTCGACGGGGGACTAAACAGAACCCGCTCCCCTCCCCCTTGATATTAATGAATGGGTTCAGAAACACACTTGTCAGTGCCATGCAATTGCCGTGTCGCGGTGTCCGAGCGGCGATAGGGGGAAGTACGATGCTAATCAGTTGTCTGCTTTCATTTACACACATATCGCGATATGGGACTTCATTCATCCAAGCTAGGCTTCACATTGTGGAGTACTTGAACGAACAAACAGTACATGACATTACGACAGCCTTACCTAAAAGACAATAGGAGGAACTAAGATGCTAATTAGTTGTCTGCTTTTTATTTACATACATGTCGCGATATGAGACTCCGTCCATTCGAGCAGTGAATCAAATTGTGATAGTTTCATTAAAAAATAATAAATCATTTAAAACATGGTACGGTGAGGACAAGAATGTCTTTAGTGACGTAGCTTCGATATCAAAAACTAGTACCATTCGGTCGCTGCAATAAAATTTTAATTTTTTCTGCTTCCAATGTGTACTGACATCGATACACGTTTTGAAATACAATTATGTGCAGTTTACTTCACATTCAACCAATTCAAGATAGATAAAAAAAAATTAAAAGACTAAAAATGAGCACTCGTTTTACATAAACACACCATATTTTACTTATTTAAATTTCTTTTATTTGACAATATTAGAGTAGGCATTTAATAGAGCGTAGACAGCTCAAGAAGATATAAAAACATTCAACACGATTGGAACAGTCGAGCTGCTGTAAATTATCAATCAAGATTGTCTTTTCTTAAACAGTCAATAAGTAAATTTTGTCGATCCTTAAGCAGCAATTTTTTGTAACGATACTAGATGATACTATGATTGTTTCATCAATATCTACTCGTGAATTACTAATTTTCTAAGCGCGAGGAAATTAAAAAAAATCTACGCAGTCGTTTGCCGTGAGAAAGGTGTCTACGTGTTTGTTAGATACCCAGGACCTAAGGAAAAATCTAAATACAACGAAAGTTTCGATTCTGACCGAAAAATGAAAATATTTGAAACTACTTCTACCTATTCTCATTCCGAGCGCACCAATTGAATTCTTACCCTCAGTGCGTCACTTGCGACGTCACGCGACAGCAAGGCTCCGAAGAAGAGGTCGCCTGAAATTAAATATATGCTATTCTCATATTGTGTTACTGATCCGCAACCTTGTTGATATTTTTGTTTTGTGTAGAACAGCATTATGTATCCATATATATATACATATATATACATATATATACATATATACACATGCATATATATATATATATACACATGCATATATATATATATATATACACATGCATATATATATATATATACACACATGCATATATATATATATATACACATGCATATATATATATATATATATACACACATGCATATATATATATATATATATATATATATATATATATATATATATATATATACTACTTTAGTGTCTTGTTCACGAAGTCCGTTTTGGTCAAAATTTATTGTAGTGTTTGTTTTACAAGAATACTTTAGTTGTTCTTAAGTAGTGTGCGTGGTACTTCTTGGGAAACCATTCTGGATCGCTTTGTTCAGCAGCGTGTTTGCGGTTGCAAGCCTCTAGTCTATATCGTAATAGAATTTATCAAAAACGTACTTATCTAAATTATCGGAACATTGATGTGCGTCGGCAACGAGCCACCGGTTTGTCGATTGGTCAATAAAGATGGATTCTTATCAAGTTAATTTGAAAATAAAGGAGCAAAAATTGATTAATTTTACGCGTGCAAAAAATGGATTATGAAACTTAAATTATAATTTCTTTACATTTAAAAAGGTTACAGCTAAATAACTATTAGTATTATTATTATTATTATTATTATTATTTAAGTGTAAAGTACATTGTTTAATAATCTGTCTGTCTGTACTTGACGCGAACGGGCCAGGGCCTTCCAAAGCGTCGCGATCTCGCGGTCATGGGTTTACGAGGTACGTGTGGTGAGCACGAAGACATCCGACCGTATTCTGGTCTTCTTAACCTGAGAAGCGAGCTTTATCATCGTTACACACCAACATATACTGGGACATTGTAAGGAAAACTGACACTAGGGGTTTCGTCATGGAAAGCCAGCACTCTGGCCAATGAGCTAAACTGCGATGGTATTGTTCAATAATATGAAATTTTATTTAAGAATCATGGGCGTAGATATATACTTAATGTGTCTAGAAATTTTAAAGTATACATTGAGTGTTCAGAAGATCGAAAAAAATGAATAACAATGGTCTAAAAATTAAAAAATGACAAGATATTAAAACCAAAAAATTGTATCATTCTAAACAAACGTTTATGAAAATTAAAAAAAGAAAAATAATTAGTCGAATTTCTCGAATTAAAAGCACATCAAAGGTTGCACAACAAAATGTCGGTTGTTTTACCAATCTTGAGGTATCAGATTTTGCCGAGAACAATTTGCCAGCGCTAATCAGAAAATCATGTCCATTTTTTCTCATTATTTCAAAATTGGCTTCCAGGCATAAACAGAGACGAATATTGCCAAACGTGGGAAAAGTTTGCATTATTTTTCACTATGGTAATTAGATCACAAGATATCTAACGTAGAATTTGTTTAATACGAGAAACACAATCTAAAAAGAGTTATTAATATATTTCAGGTAAGCGAAAGGTATATTTCAGGTAATAGAAGTGAGAGTGGGATATCAATTCAAATATATGTTGGAAAGTATATCGAAAACGATAACATTACAAATAATTTTTAAATGAATCGACTTAAGTTTTCAAGACAGTAGATCGAGTCTCATAACGTAACGCAACCGCAAATTAAAGATGTAGTAACGTAACAACAAGATTTTGAAACGACATCCGTATTATCTAAGATTTAAATTAAAAATATTTCAGAACTTGTAATACATTACTCTGAATACTGTACTTCTAAGGTATTTTTATCTCATTGATAATGAATTATCGTGTAAATAATTTGTGCATAGATAATGCACATATTCCTGTATTACTATATTAATGAGTTAATTGTGTAGTCTACTACTCAAATAATTCATGTGTGCAATATTCGTGTATAATACACACGTCGTTGAAGAGTTGCGCGTTAAATTAAATATCATACCATTAACCATTACGTGCATTTTTTTTCGTGAGCAACAGTGCAAATAAAGGCACCATTAGCAGCTCTTGCCTTATTTTCCTATTAGCAATAACTCCGCCGAAAAACCTACAGCCGCGCAATCATCAGCGACGGCAGGATAAGCTCAAAGCCCCATCGTTTATCGTGTGGCGCGAAGTGCGCGAACCACGATCGACTAAATTAAGCGCGAAATTGCTCCGGGGCGACAAACCATCGACTTATTGCCGGCGTCGATTGGCCAGAACCGGTATGCCCGCCCGTCCGCCCGTCCGCCCGCCCACCCGGGCTGACACACGGCGCACGTGACCGCCCAGGCGCCACCGCATCGGACAACTTTTTTTTTGGGGGGGGGGGGGCTCATACACAGATCGGATCTCCAGGGATGGCTCTCGCGGGGCCTTTTCGACACCTACTTAGTGGCGATCTCTCGCGTCAGGGCTCTCCAAACCACACCGACCGTCACGGCAAACGCAACTCGTTTATTTAAGCGGCAAGGAAAACGGAAAACTAGTAGCGCTACAATAGCACAATTTCTCGTATTAATTCTAAATTTGATATTTTCGAAATTCAACGAAAATGAGACCTACGCCATTTTTTAAGCATCCCTTCTTCTATCCGAGGGAGAAAAAAAATATTAAGAATAAATTTGAAACGCTTTTTATGAGTTAATTTTTTTAATTGCCTATTTTTCGCGCCAAATTACACGAAAAACTGAACATGAATATTTTCAAAAAAATGAACTTCAACTAATTTAAATATCTGCCTTTAAGAAAAAGATTTCATTAAGGAAAGAATATCAATCTTTAATATTATAGTTGTAGAATGACAACCAAAAAGATTGCACTGTTGCAGTTTTCAAAACATTTGGGACTTCAACGAACATGAGACCTACTCCGTTCTCTTAAGGTCCTTGAATTGCTTCAGATCGATTGAGAAATATCAATTTTGAAGAAAATCTGCTAAACGGCTTAGGCGGTAGCGTTGACCACAGACGTCTTGCCGGCAACCGATTTTTCTGCATCAAGGACCAACAAAGGATTCTAGCTATCTAACGTATTAGAGAACATTTTTTTATATTTAGCAAACAGAATTTATCCAGTTTTGCTTTACCAGGGAGCTACGATAAGAGGTTTTCTGCCGATAATTCGTCGTTTTCCGGCGCTCCTGCGATAACATTATGATGCCACTTCGTATGGGTGAGAAAGTAAAAAGTCTATAAAAGACCCAAAGACGTTAGCATAGTTGGGATGAAATAAACGGGTTTGATAAAACAAGGGAAATGATAAATTGTATGGGTTCTTGGATAAGTGAATCAGATAAGCAGTAATGCAATAAACGGACACGATGCTACTGCAAACTGATTACTTATTTCGGCATTTTTACACTAAATGCTTGTATGCAGCATAGAAGATTCAGTTGGCTGGATATTTTTCTCAGGTATCTCACTTGATTCCTTGTTTGTCAGGTTCTAACTTTTTATCTGCGTCATGGAAAACGCAACACTTTATTTTATTAGTATTAAAAACGCAACACTTTATTTTAGTGGCAAAAAAACACAACGCTCGTATTTTAGTGGCACGAAAAACTCAATACTTATTTCAGTCGCGCGAAAAATGCAACACGTATTTTAGATGCCCACTTTATTTTAGCGCCACGAAAAATACAGCACTTCAATTCAGCGGCCCGAAAATTAGAACACTTTAATTCACCCGCCAGAAAAACCCAACAGACAAAACAACAACAGACTCTTCTTTACCTTGGTACTTGGTTTACCTCTTGGTACTTGAACACTGCCTAAATACCTTGATATTCTGTATATCAACAAACGTAATCAAAATCTGTTCTGAACTTTTAATGCAGATTTGGTACAAATTTTAGCTTCGCTGCATTAAGTAAACACAAAACATTACAATTTATCAAATTACTTTTAGTAAAAAACACAAATTGTAAAATACATCCAATTTCTTGATTTTTTCAATAATAAGTCAAATTATTAAAAAATCTAACAGGATTGAATTCAATGTATTGCAATTTCGAAACATCAAAAATTCGAAATAAAGAATAATACATTACAAATATCAATTGTGTGACAAAATCATTATTTTAATTTGTGCCAGTCTAATAATAATAATAATAATAATAATAATAATAATAATAATAATAATAATAATAATAAATGACTCATTTTCACAGTTCTTTTTAATTTATCCAAAATTAAATGAAGACAGGTTCTCTCATTTTTGGCCCTCATCCCGCACCCCCCCCAGTCTTTTTGCAATTGCATTGAGATATCAGGTAACACGTCGTTCCAAAAGGCAAAAATAACTCAAATAGTTTCATGGATATACAGATTTGTCTTTTCACCCTTATTATTCCAAATTTAGATAAATACAGAAATCATGACTTCAAGTTATCTGAATTGAAGGCGTGAATAGCGTGAGATTGTGTGACAGTTAGGCGTGTGAGTTTTCAAGAGGGACGCATTGTCAATCCCTTTAAACACATATATATTTAATGTAACTTAAAGAAAAGAAAATATGTCAACAATTAAATTAACACGTTTATGGAAGAAATCAGAAAAATCAGAGTGAGTGAGTGAGTGCGTGCGTGAGTGAGTGAGTGAGTCAGTGAGTGTGTGAGTGAGTGCGTGTGTGAGTGCGTGAGTGAGTGAGTGCGTGAGTGAGTGAGTGCGTGAGTGAGTGAGTGCGTGAGTGCGTGAGTGCGTGTGTGAGTGAGTGAGTGAGTGAGTGCGTGTGTGAGTGAGTGAGTGCGTGTGTGAGTGAGTGAGTGAGTGCGTGTGTGAGTGAGTGAGTGAGTGCGTGTGTGAGTGAGTGAGTGAGTGCGTGTGTGAGTGAGTGAGTGAGTGCGTGTGTGAGTGAGTGAGTGAGTGCGTGTGTGAGTGAGTGAGTGAGTGCGTGTGTGAGTGAGTGAGTGAGTGCGTGTGTGAGTGAGTGAGTGCGTGTGTGAGTGAGTGGGTGCGTGTGTGAGTGAGTGAGTGAGTGCGTGTGTGAGTGAGCGAGTGCGTGTGTGAGTGAGTGAGTGAGTGCATGTGTGAGTGAGTGAGTGAGTGCGTGTGTGAGAGAATGAGTGAGTGCGTGTGTGAGTGAATGAGTGAGTGCGTGTGTGAGTGAGTGAGTGAGTGAGTGCGTGCGTGCGTGAGTGAGTGCGTGTGTGTGTGAGTGAGTGAGTGAGTGCGTGTGTGAGTGTATGAGTGAGTGCGTGTGTGAGTGAGTGAGTGAGTGAGTGAGTGAGTGAGTGCGTGTGTGAGTGAGTGCGTGTGTGAGTGTGTGAGTGAGTGACAGTGTGTCACAGAATGTGTGAGTGCGTCAGAGTGTGTGTGCGTGTGTGTGTGAGTGAGAGAGTGAGATTATTCTTTAAATTATAATAGATTACGTAAAAATCGCAGGACAATTTTCGAGACAATTTGGACATATGCGGTTTTTTGAAGCCTGTCCTTTCTCGTGAACAATTAAAATAGGTGGTTTAAACAGCTCTTTGAAACTCTTACTTCTATCTGAACAATCCAAACAGCAAGTACTCGAAGGTCACGCGTCTTCGGGCAAGGTAGTAGTTTCTATTTCTTCTCGTCGCAGATCTTCATAAACTAACGTGTAGTTAAGTAGATAATTGACTTCTCTGGTAAGATACATCCTTGCCCTCAAGAAATATATATTTTATGTTAGCTCTGATGTGCCTTTCAAAGAAATCTTCAAGTCGTTACCACGGGGGGGGGGGGGGAAGAACACTCATCGTTGATGTTCACGTTTTACGCGCATAAAGAGACAATGCAGTTTTGGTTTGTTCACATCCAAGTCGTAAAACGATTTAAGATTCTTCAACATTGAAGGGAATGCCATGGTAGCAATTATATTCTAAGTGTTTTTAAAGCATTATCATTGTACTTTAAGTTGCAAAATAATATTCTATTGATCTATTTTCGAAAATTTTACATAAATTTATAGTTCTAGGAATATTCTGAGTGAAGGAGTTGCATTCGTTTGGAAGGACCAACTAATAAAAGTTGTAATATTTTTTTATTTTGAAATATAAACTACCTAGTATATTCTTTTTAATTATTAGTTTTGTCTTATAATATAAACGAAAGAATCATGCAAAAAATTATTTCAGGATATAAACAGTTCTATCAATATGATATATTTTAATTTGGAAATCAGACTTAATACTTTACGGTGCCTGTTTGACTATTGTAGAGTTGTCTTTTCTTACAAAAGTCGCAAGGCATCCAATAAAGCAGTGAATAATGTGCCAGAAAATTGTTAACGACGTGACGCAGTATATTTTGATAGTCAGGCATTTTCCATTTGCAAGCGGATCCTCTCATGCAAGAAAGAAGCTTAAGTGACAAAGGCATCTTGTGGGAACTACAGACGAGGAGTATGATTTTGTAGTAACATCACGCAACGCACGCGGTACTCTTGTACTAAGAAAACCATTTTTACGAACTCAATTTAAATATCTCAACGTCAAAAATCATGATACGCTAGATAGAAGTTACCAAAATCGAAAATTACGTTTACCCAGAGAAAATATTGCAGCACACAATCTAAACAGCAAAGAATATTTATAAAAATATTAGCGGCTTACAAAAGTAAGAAAAGTTGATGAATTGGGCTACATAATAATAATAATAATAATAATAATAATAATAATAATAATAATAATAATAACAATAATAATACATTTATTGTCAGAGATATTTAAGGGAAATTATTGCGCCGACATTTTGACAGAAAATAAATTATAACCCGACCCTGGTAACACAAAAATGGATAAAAGTTGTTTCTATATATAGTAAATCACTTGTCATAACGCATGTCGGAAACCGTGTTTTGTGGAATCTTAACGCCGAAAACCATATTGACATCAAAACGTCTGTCTGTCCGGCCGTCTGTCCGTCTACCTGTTTGTGGTCAACACTAGTGACTGAAGCGTTAAAATGATTTTCTCAGAAATTAATATTCCCCAATGAAATTTAAGAAATTTAAAGACCTGCGAATTTGAAACTGATATTTTGAGGGTTTGTTTGGGGCGGGGGGTACTTTATATGAAGTCTCAAAAACGTTTTCAAAATATTCTCAAAAATGGCTTCAAATTTGGATAAAATTTTGCCCTCGGGTAGCGTGAAGAATATTGAAAAGACTGGCGCAGGTCTCACATAATTTTTCCCCCTCTGATAGAGAAAAGAAGGACTATAAAATTTGGGCGCGTCCAATGTTTGTTCAACTCACAGAATTTTCGAAAATTGCAAAATTTACAAATAATGCCAGAAAGTACGTTCTGTCGCAGCATCAATAGTATCAAGTTGTTTAAAATAAAGCAGGAAGAAGTTTGAAATGAAACTTTTGGGCCTTTTGCTGCTGAACGCTAAAACTAGGCAGTTAATTGAATGCGCAAATGTTTGCGGTTGCAATTTAATTTATCAAATTTAACTAAATATAAATTTCTGGTAAGAACTTTTCACACGAATTTCCAAGCTTATTATGCATTATGTGTAAGTGTCCACAATTTTAATTAAGGTCTTGAATATACTAATAATTAAGTAAATAATTATCTTTTAAATAATAATAATCAAAATAATAATAGTAATAATCATAATAATAACAATAATGAGCATAATAATACGAAGGTAAGAACAAATACTAAAAGAGCTTAAATTACTTAAAACATAAAGCCCTTCAGCTTTTAAATTAATTAATATTAACGGTTTGTTAACTGAAGGTACAGTAAGAAAAATTAATACATTTGGTTACACGTATAACCAATTTCTTTTGGTTTACTCAGATCAACTTTGAAAACGTCTCCACACATTTCTCATTGCATTTTGGGTATTGGTGGCCTATTTTGGCCCGGCATCTAATACGATAAATCAAACGCCATTCCTTCCGATTTAGCTTTCCAACCCCGTTATTTAATACAGAAGTTTAGTTCGCATCCCCTTACAGAAACTTTGGAATCCCCTACTCTAACCGCGAATCATTCTTCCTTTTCCAACCACAGTAATGTGATTAACTCAGGGTTGACGACCCGGTCTACTCTACGCAATCGTACATTTTTCAACCGGTTGCTTTTGATTTTGTAAATTATACAATACCGCTCTGACAGGAGACGAAGGAAGTGTGTCTTTGTTACGAAAGGCTATGAGATTTATCATGAGCTTTCCGACGTCGAGCTATTCCCTCGTTAGAAGATCGTGACAAGTTCGAGAAAGTTAGTTGTGGCGCTTTGCTGCCATCTTGGTGGCGAGGGTGGGAGGGAGACGGGGAGAGGGGGTGGGGGTGGGGGAGGAGGAAAAGGACGAGAGGGTGGTGGGGAGGGACACGCTTTGGGTCGCTCACGGGCTTGAGTCGGGCGGGAAGGGGGCGGTAGAGGGGATGTCGGACAGTTTATTGCCTACCTACGCGTGAGAAACTAAATAGTATACGTTCCAATAAAAAACTTGATTCAAGTCAGGTTAACTCTCTAAATAAGTCTTTTTTTTGTACGTGAGATTCATTGTTTTTGCTGGCTTTGACTTAATAGGGCCTTAATCGAGTTACCAAAATGATGTTGGTACCACTAACGTACACACAGTATGAGTTGCCTTGCGATGGCTAGCACGTTCAGGTGGTTTAAACTCATAGATTTAAATATATTACTTCTCAAAACTGACAATTCAGTGGTTCGAGTTTTGTTGTTGTTTATACATGGACTATGAGACTTGTTTACATATAATTTGTTACCTGGTGTTCACCTTTAGAATTTCAACATGAGAATTTTAACCTCACACTACGACATGTAGCCCACCTCTCTCTTACCGATGGTTTGCACAGCTTCGTTAATTTATGTAGCATTCCTAAGAAAATTAGATGGATAATAATTTATTGTCAGTTTATTGTATTGTTTTGTATCATTGCTTTTCCAGAAACCGAAAAAGAACTCACAAATGAGATCGAAACGTTTTTACAATTTCTACTTTTGTAACCTCACTTTAATAATAGTTTGTTATTGGAATGTTTGATTTATCCAGTGATCCTTGAACTAACGATTCATTCAAATAAAATATAGTTATTTTTGTTAATTCAATTCAATAATGTCTTATTTTACTTGACGATGTTTTATTTATCGGTAGGCTATTATTAATTGGTTAGAATGTATAAATGATATTTGATGTACCGAAAGTGAAAATAATGCATGGGTGACACGGCTGGTGTCATTTTGTCTAAGCAAGTGTATGGATGTGTCATAAGTTAAGTGATATTCCCAACGAAAAAAACGTCAGAGACAATCAGGAACTCATTCTTCAAACTTAAAACACGCGTTGTAATGCAATACAACAGACCTAATAGAGAACACACCAAACCGTTTACTCCCAATGACCACTTCCAGTTTGTCATCCAGGGAACACTTATGGTACTTCCATTTCTGCTGACACCGGGTTTATGGGCATCCTAGCCGTTACGCAACAAAAGGGGGAATAATTATCAAAAAATATTAAAAATATTATTAGAAATTATTTATGCGTCATACAGAAATCTATTTTTGCAATTTTGGTAATTTTGCTCTAAAAAGAGCATTCAAATAATTGTCACTCGGTGAATAGGTCAGTTGTAAAAGGACGAAGAAAAACTCATTTCAAACAAATAAAAAACAGATAACGTACGACAGAAATGCTTCATAATTTCACCATCGCCGGGCGCAAATGGGGGACATAGTAACCTTTACACTTGACACACATGGGGGGCTCCTGGGTTTGTGGTCAACAGACGCACAAGGCCTCCCGAGACAACACACACACATGAAAGACAAGGGATAAAACAATCATGCTCACGGCGCAACTCGAACCCGCGACCCTTCAGATCAAGGCGCTGTGTCGGCACACGCCCTAACCCTCCAGGTCGGCAACTAGAACTTTGCGTTAATAACTGGTCGATATCTTCACGTTCAAAGTGGATGTTCTTCTCAAATTCGAAAAACCTCCTAACACGTCAGCACTAATGTGAAAAACATGTGAAAGCGCTCGCACCTACGAAAGAAAGTAGTTACTTCTAAAAGAAAAGCACTCAGGCCGACAGGGTATGGTACACGGACACCCATCACTCTGGCAAATTGCACTTTATTAAGTCTTAGTACAATATCGTCTTTATTACGTCTTAGTGCACAACAGTTGAACCATCGTACAGAGGATAACATGAATGAAAATCGTTGGAAAATTGACTTGGTGCTTCAAGGAAATTGTTAGAAACAAAAGAAACAACGTAAACTGACCACGTAAATGTTCGCGGATTAAGGTATCGCATCTCGCAGTTTGTTCCGACAGTGCTTCTAGTAAATTTGAAAGCAACGAACCCTTCTCGTCGAAGAAAAACCTGAGAATATGTATTGCCGCAATATTTTACCTACGCCTACAAATTTAGGCTGCACTAGCACACCGTACCTTCAAAAATTGAATCGCTGGTTGTAGTACACATATGAACAAATGCATTTTTTTAACGTATTCAGTTTCAACGTCAATAATGAAATGAATATCGCAAACTACACCAGCACTATTGCAGCTTTAGCACACTTACAACATAGAAAATAGTTAACCGGTGCGATAGAAATGTACGTAGCACCGCTGACGATAAAGAGCTGGCTCAATTTTCTAGAATATATTTTGAATAAAATAGTATGTAACCCATGTGTAAAGATTCATTACAATTTTCATGTGATTTTCTGACTTGCAACCCGTCGTATTTACGACCGAATTCCATCACACACTGAATACAACGAACGCCTTTTCAAAGACGAAAATGTTGTATTTGCTTCTCTGTGCCATGTAGGTTGCATTGTGAAGCATCAATAATACATTTCAATATGCTATTCTCAGCAACTGTGACTTCTTTATTGTTTATCTAAATGAAAATGTGGAGTATATGTGATGAGTGTACACATCATAACACTGTCGCGATTATGGCGACTATGTTGAGACAAGGGACCCTTAGCTACACTTCGTATCTTAGTTATGACACGAAATTTAATTTAGAAGACAATGTCGTACATTACCCTTACGCGCTACAGACACAAGAAGAAAGTTACTTTGAATTCGTAATGTAGCAGCAGCGCTACTACGATGAATAAAAATTTTAACTTACAATTAAAAAATGTAAACATGGAAATGCGCACGTAACTTGAGCTATTGCAAATATATTTTTTGCACGTTCTCATAGAAATCACAACTTCCACATATTATTTATTGATTGAAAATTTGCACTTTGCGGTACAAGTACGTCAAAGTAACACTTTGCGGTACGAGTATGCCAAAGTAACACTTTGCGGGACGTGTACTGGTACGTTCGGGTGGCATAAAGTAGACATTATAACAGCGATATAAAGAAAACGATGGATTCATGTTAATCAACATGAGAACCATCTCTCTCGATTTGATCAGAAGAGTATTTACGTGTATGTTTTCATGAATTGGAACTAAACAAAAATTAATGTACTCAATTCGTACGGAAATGTCTTTGGCATACGCAAAATACTGAATTAAGCTTCTAACGTCGCCTCGTTCATTAATATTTAAATCGTACGCCAAAGGCTCACGTTCTTTGCAAGTTACGTAAATGACCATTCAGTAAGATAATCAGTTAAAGAAAGCAATTTCAAATACAACCAACTTGTACCAGCGATCATGAAAACAATGCACGTTTGTTTGTGCCACAGTAGAATAGAGAAGTAAGCACAAATGCTCAAACGTTCGTCATTATCATCATAATCATCATCATCATCATCCTGAAGGATAAAGAGTGCATTGCGTGGATGAGAGTTATCGTACCGAAAGAGACCTTACGACTCCATCAACTCTCAACCAATTCTCAGAATGTCTCCTAGAAATCTCCCAAGAATATACGAACCGCAAATGTCGTCCGCCTTACAACGGCGGACAGCCATAGGCGAGAATGAGGTTTTCAGTTTTGAACCGTCGCACACGCCATATTTTCTCCACACTGTTATTTTTACTCAATAAACAGCCGTAAGAGATTTATTCTATGCAACAGTAGTAGAGACATCTCGCATGTTCATAATTTTTGCTGTGCTGTTCACGATTAATGATAATATACTTATATTCCATAAATTTGATGCCGAAATTGTGGTGCAATAATTTAATTTTGAGGAAAATGTAATTTTCATTCACAGTGCCGACCAGTTTTTATTCTCACAACGTTTTGTTCTCTAGGCACTTGTTGATAACGTAGCGGTGGTTGTTATAGACATTGAGTGATCTTGTACGTTTGCAAATAAAAATGGTGGTATAATTAATTATTTGTTTGGAACAATTTCAATTTATTACTACTGTAAGAATTCAAACATATACAAGGAAACCAAAACATTTTCTATGATATTCTGCTCCATTTCCTTCGAAATTGGACCGTGAATACATTCGAAACAACTTTTTAAAATAGCATTGATTATTACACCACGGGGATTTTCTGTACATTTTAATATGAGTTAAAGTTGTAGTTTTCATGAAAATAAATATAATCAGAATATTCTAAGAACACAAAAGCAGGTTTTCTATAACAGTTTTTAAATTTCATATATAATCGGTACACAAAAGTGACTCTAAAACCTTGTTATTTTTTAGTTAAAAAGTTAAGCAACATGTGTAGAAAGTAGAATATTAATATTCTAAGTTGTTATAGATATAACATAATACGCAGAAAATATATATATATATATATATATATATATATATATATATATATATATATATATACTAAAATAGTTTATCTCTTATCGCGGAATAAACTGCTCCCTCAGAATAAAAACGTTTTCCTCCAATATGAACATTTTTAATACGTCAGTTTTCTTGTCCACCAACGACTTGCGGATTAGTTTTTTTTTTTTTCTCTTTATTTTTTGTCGCATCAACGACTAAGGTTATTAGCGACAACATTTTTAATTACAGGTGTTTACAGACAATTATGACTTTATCTGTCATTACATAAACAAAAGTATCAGAATGTATTGGTCATAGCAAAATACAGTATCACAAATTACGAATCTTACATACCATCATCATACAGAAGAATCAGGGCATGGTCATAACATCTTTTCGAGGGTTACACATCATTACATTTACATAATATAACATAATAACATAACATAATATAACATAATAACATAACATTATATAACATAATAACATATAAGTTATAACATACTATTGTCTTACATACTTGTAACACAGTCATACAATATCATCGGGGTAGGATCATAACACATCAACTCTTAGAGATATGGGCGGGTTACCATAACGTTATATTTCAAGCATGACATTTGTGTTTTTGCAAAATTTGACAATCTGTTTTTGAAAGGGGACAGAGTACAGGATTTTCTCCATTTCATTTGGATTAAAATACATAGTTCTAATGTGATCATATTTACAACAGGACATAATAATATGTTCGATTGATAGTCTTACTTGACACATATCACATAGTGGTGGTGAGGTATTCTCCAGCAAGTACCTGTGTGTAATTTTAGAATGACCAGTTCGGATTCGTGTAATTAAAACTTGTTCGCGTCTAGTCATCTTGGGGTCCGATTGTAGTGATAGGAATAAATCGATTGATTTATGGGTATTACTAGACTTATGACATCGCCATATCGGTTCCCATTGCTGGAGCATCTTCCTATGTACGAATCTTATGACATCTTGCTTGGAGTATCCAGGGTTAGGTCTTACATTGTTTCCTTGGAGATCAATTATTATCTTTGTGTTAGTTTCATTGTTATGTATTTCGGTCATAATAATTGGATACAGCTGATTAGGTAAAAGAAGAAAAATTACTGATAAGCCTTGGAGTTTAATCAAATGAAGGAGTTCTTTAATTCGAGCCGTCGTTTTGGATTGTGTTTCATCATATATTTTGAAGATATCTTTAGGAATTTTATTAGTGATGATAGTGGCATCGGTACTGTTATGGGTTATCTTTTTAAGCGCTTCCAGAATTGCATGGTTGAACATGTTTTCCTGACTAGCAATGTTCATAAACCGGAATTTCACCAAAGATTTGGGATCCTTCACAATGGCCTCAGAAAATGATGTATTATTGCGTCCGTCAATGAAGATATTGTAGTTATTTTTGTATTTATCATACGCTTCGCAGTATTTGAGTTTCCATTCGTCTAAGTCAAGGTTGTTCTGCTGAACTTCAACCAGGGATTTATCGACTTCAATGATGTTGACGGTCCAGGGATTTACAGCGGGGATCTTTTGACTTTCTATAGGAAGCCTCGAAATGTTGAGGGAGCTGAATAGCGTAGCTACTTTATTATAGAAAGGTGTAGAATATTGTGGATTTCCACTTCTAATTCCAGGAGATACATCATTACGTATTATCTTATTTAAGGATGTTTTGGCTTTAATTGCGTATTTGATTGACAGGGTTTGTCTTCGATATGTGAGGTTAGTTTCAGCCGCTTCGATGAGAATACTACCAATTGGACTTGTGTGAAAGCAACCAGTGCTTATTCTGAGTCCGCAATTGTGCAGTGTGTCCAGTTTCTTGAGAGTTGAGTTGCACGCTGAATTATATACAATAGATCCGTAATCTATCTTGCTTCTTATTAAGGCTTTGTATGTAAGTAGTAAGGTATTTTTGTCTGATCCCCAGTTGTTGTGATTTAGACACTTCAGGATGTTAAGTCGATTTTTGCATTCTGCGTATGTTTTAGAGATATGTTCTTGCCATGTGAGCCTGTGGTCAAATATAAGACCCAAGATTTTTGTATGTGTGACAGTCTTAATGGCTTTGTTGCCCAGGAATAGTTTCGGGTAGACGGGGCTTAATTTTTTAGAAAAAATCATACATTCAGATTTATCAGTCGAGAATTTGAAACCGGTTTTCATTGACCATTTGTAAATACAGTTTACAGCAGTTTGCATTAATTCATTGGTTGAATCGAAGTTCCTTCCTTTGCATAGTAACACCATATCATCGGCGTATTTCCGCACGACAACTGGGCTTACAATATCATCATCAGCATCGTTTATGGCGATTAAAAATAGAGTCACACTGAGCACTGATCCTTGCGGTAGCCCATTATTAAGTTTCTTAATTGTTGATAAATTATTACCTACACGTACTTGAATACATCTGTTGCTAATAAAGTTGGTAAGGAACTTAAACATATTGCCCTTGATACCAATACTAAGTAATTTAGCAGCTATGCGGTGTGTCCATACCATATCGTATGCTTTTTCGATGTCTAGATTTACTAAGATAACATGCTGTCCTTGAAGAAAGGCTTCTTGGATTATCGTTGTCGTGCTGATAAGATGTGAGGTGGTGGAGTGTCCAGTTCTGAATCCAAATTGGTTGTCTTTTATTAAATGTTGAGATTCAAGGAACCACCTTATTCTTTTGTTAACAATTTTTTCTAATATTTTGCATAGGTTGCAGGTCAGTGAGATTGGTCGGTAATTATAGCTATTTGACTGGTCCTTGCCAGGTTTGGGAATCGGAATGACTGTGGCAGTCTTCCAGAGTTCAGGAAAAACATTATTTAGCCATATATGGTTATATATTTTTAATAAAATGTTAATACCTCTCTTTGGGAGATTTTTTATTAGGCAGTTTGGAATTTTGTCTGGGCCAGGAGCTGAGTTGTTGATCTTTTTTAAAACTTCTTGTAGTTCATGCATGAAAATTGGAGAATTCATGTCATTATCATAGATGCTGTCATCAATAGGTGTCATATTTGGTTCACTTTCAGCTTTTTCTTTATAAGTGATGAATTCCGTATGGTAATTGGAAGTGCTGGAATTTTTCATGAAGGTTTCGGCAAATTCCTCAGCAATAATTTTGGGGTCGCTAATTATCTGGTCATTGCAACGCAAGAAATGTGTAGTACTATTAGTCTTCATACCACGTATGGATTTGATTTTTTTCCAGCTCTCTGTTGAGTTCGATTGGCAGTTTATTGAGGAGATATATTCAGTCCATGATCTAGCTTTGTTTATTTTTACAGTTCTGCGGGCAATAGCTCTAGTTCTCTTATAGTTGATTCGGCTATCATCATCTCTTCTTTTTTTATACCGGTTAAATGCTTGTTTAGCGTTTCTAATAGCGACTTTGCATTCAGAATTCCACCAGGGAACGCTTTTGAACTTAAACGGGCCATGGTGCATTTGTGTCATTGAGTTAGCAGAATTGGATATAATATTACAGAATGATTCTACTATCTGGTCAATGTTATTATCGTCCTTGAAAATATATTCTTCGTTGAGGTGCTCATCAATTTTTTTCTGATAATCCAGCCAATTAATGTTCTTATAATTGGGAATTGGGTTGCGCCATTCATGACTAATGGGCACACTTGGTTCGTGGATATCAATCAGTATTGGAAAATGATCACTATCGTAAGGGAAGTCCATAACATTCCAGGTACATTTCTGTGCTATTGTGGGAGAAGCTATTGAAAGATCAATCGCACTTAGCCTGCTGTTACTGATATTAATATGTGTGGGATCACCAGAGTTGAGGATGATGCTGTCATGGTCGTCAATTACTTTTTCCAATAATCGGCCTCTTTTATCAATTTTGTACGATCCCCATAAGGAGTGATGGCAGTTAAAGTCTCCAACAATTATGAAGGGCTCTTTTATCTGGTTTATAATATCATGCATTTCGATTTCTTGTAGTGGGTATCTATTAGAGATATAGACATTTCCGATACATATGGGGTTAGTTGAATTAATTTTAATTGCCACGAATTCCATGTCAGTTTGAATTTTTAGAATTTCGATGGGAATCGATATTTTGGAATATATTGCCACACCACCACATGCATATTCAGGATTACTTCTATTTTTAAAGGTACAAGTATATCCAGTTATATTCCCATGTGAATTTCCTTTAAAGTTAGTTTCTTGTATACATATTATATCAGGGCTATGTAGTTTGCATAAATATTGTAAGTTTTCTAGCCTGCTATAAAAGCCATTTAAATTCCATTGCAGAACTATCATTACTTCTTCTTTATATTATACTCTACTTTCAGATGTGTCAGCATGGTTTAAATTCTATGGGGTGATTACATTAACTGGTGTTGATTTCTATACTGGAATCTGTTTCAGTACTTGATTCATCTGCAGTATTAATTGCTGAGTTGATTTTCTTGATAATTCTGGTGAATCTGCCTGCCTTTTATGGTTTTGTTGGTGAGATGAGGATACAAATTATGCATCATTTTGGTGATGGATGATATGTCCTGTGAGTAATCAGCAGCTATAAGTATAGGATCATTAGCACTGAAAGAGTTCTCTAAAAAGGATTTAAACTGAATGTAATTAAGGGGGAAGTTATTTTGAGTGTCTTCAATGATGTGTTTGATAGGGGTAATCAACTCTTCCATATTCTTCTCTTTCTTCTTTTTTTTCTTTTTTGGTTGTTTTGAGACTTCTTCCATATTCTTTGTTTCAGTTGTGTTGCTTACAGTGGAGGGTAAGGAAGAGTCAGTCTGGAGGCATCTTTTATTATTATTAAGGGGAGCTATGTTGTCTTTAGTTGGGATTTCTTCATTGTTTTTATCTTCATTAGTAGAAAATACAGATTTAGAAGGTGGTGAGGCACCAGTTGTGGGTATTTCTTTTGTAAGATCATTGTGACTTTGAATATCTACAGCTCCAGTGTTCTCTCTATAGATGGCAGGATCTGGTATGTCACAGGATTTTCCCCTGAATTGTTCAGATTCCATGGGAGCACTGCCTAAATTGATAGTCTTGTGTTGATTAGAGGTGTTATGTGAAGGGCATTGTCCAGCCAAGTGCCCTGTTTGGTGACAGTTAAAGCAAGACATTTCATCAGTTGTAAAAAATATCCTATATGTTGAGCCATCATAATACACAGTAGTAGAATCTGTTAGTAGACTCACATCTTCAGGGGCAATATACACTTGTCTACGGAAACTCATAATATGGGAAAAACCCTGTCCAGGAATACTAGCTTTTACAAATGAAATTTTAGATGCCAATTTAATATTCTTTGTGGTGAGTACATTCTCTATTACTGAATGTGGGATTATGGGACAAACGTTAGATATAATAATTCTTTTGGCCTTTGTTACAAGTGGTCTCAACTTCAGTTCATAGTTTTTTATTTTAATAACGTTATGGTTGTTCGTAAGGCTGTCAGCTATAGCTTGAGAGCTTAGAAAGATACACACTCTGTTATTAGCAATTCTTGATATGAACCTTATTTCACTGGCGTCAATAATATCGGATAGACTGTTTATGTAATCTTTAATAGTGAGACCTTCATGCGAGTCGATAATTATGGCCTGGTCCTTGGTGGGAAACACTTCAGTTGACATAACATTTGCGTAAGTTTTCATATTTGAGTGAGTAGATACCTGAGGTGACGATGTTGAGGTTATAGGAGCCCTGATGTCCGGAGGCTCCATCCTTGCAGGTTAGCCGCTGCACCGGCTGACCATACAGTTGATTTCAGACACTCACAACTCGTGGGACAAGAGATTACCAGTAAGTAAATGTTATTAAGTTCACAAACTAAATGGCAATGTGGTAATAACTGTTTCACTGCACGCGATCGGAGCACGATGTGACTCGGTCGGCTGCCGCAATGGAACTCTCGGATTAGTTTTTGTTCAGTACGTATTCCGAACTTCGACCGGTTTTCCATATTAGGTATTTGAAATTCCCTTACGAATAGTTGAAAATAAATCTGATATCAGTCCTAAAAATTTAGATATCTTGTTTATAACCAGGAAAAATTCTCGTATTTTTCTAATCTGATGTCTACCCAAATCGATTAGGCCTAGATTAATTTACACAAATTCGTAAATGTTACCGAATTAATATTGTATGCTGTAATGCGACAATCCGCGATATCTACGCGCACCTTTGTTCTATTTATCGATATCAAGGTCTTCAAAAACACTCTTAATGACACGCAAATGAAATTTTAAAATTTGCTTCACAAGAAATGACCAATTAATAAACGGAAAACTAACAAAGTTCTGACATAATTATGATACGATGAACCTTTTTCTCCCATATAAACTAATGAAAAAATTTCCACCAAGTTATGAGTTCTGTCAATGAAGTTGAATTAGATCAGATACGCATGTCATTCAATGAAATTAAAATTTATGTTCTTTATGTTAAACATTCTACGCAACTTACTATATTAATAACTACCTCAAAAGTTTAACGTCGCTGATTTTCCAAACAACAGGTTTCCTCTTGAGACAGCATTTTATGACGAACTCTTTCCCAAACCCTTCAAACAATTTAAATAAAGAAAATAATATTAATAATGTACTAGAAGCCGATCCGATGGCGCTCGCTAAGGAGGAGATCGCTAAGGCAGTAGTGCAGTGGCGGTTTTGAACCAAAGGATTGCGGGTTCGAGTCCCGCCTCGGGCATGGTTGTATAGCGTGTGTCTCTGAATGTGCGAGTCTATTTCATCATTCATCATTATTACAATTTCACTCCATTCTCTAAGGATAACTTCCATGGGGTGTGTAACAATGGGACCAACGTTAAATTGCTGATCCCTCAATAGAAAGTAGCGTGGTTCAATCCGATGTTCAAGACTGAGCCCCGGTGGAATGCACGCATCGCGTGACCACATGACGGCCGATTCGCGAAACAAAACAAAAAATATATCTAGAAACAAATAAGAATTCTCACAAATTGTACACCATTTAAAGTTTTTAGCACACATTTTCCTGTATCAAATTCTTCGTAAAATGCAATTTTATTGAAGAAAATATTCACTAAAAATATGTACACTGGAAAATTATTTACCACAAATTTTGGCATTCATACACATAAGGAAACACATTATGAACACGTTTATAAACTTAAAATATACCGCAGCTCGAAAAACACCTTCAACAACTTTTCCGATCAGTGAAATTATATAAGAAATAGAACTAAAAATACCTAAAGCGATACTTTTCAACAAGACATTCAGGTCAATTAAAGTATTAGATTTTATTTAAAATGCAAAAGTATATATTGACATATCCGGAACAACAAATACACACAGCACTTGCATCTAACGGATCCATAACAACATAAATCATACTATTTGTAATATTCCAGACGATCTCTACACAATTTTTACTACGAACGCACGAAATTTATAACATGATTTGTGTCTAGTGATAATTTATAAAAAACCAACACAACTGTAAAATAAAGCAAAATAATCTGGTCTATATTATCAAACTTACTTTGTTAATAAAAACTAAGTACACACAACGGTTCTTTACGAGAAAATCATGACTTCAGATTCTCAGTATTGTGTTCTGTCGATAACTCTTTAGGAGCAACTTTCGTGTAACATTGAGTTACATATTCACTTTGATGAGGTTAGAGCCGTTTATTTTCGTAAATTCCATCAAAAAACGATTAGTCTTTCACACAACAATTCTTACTATCCAAGTGATTACAGCATTCATTATTCATGTTGCGATAATATATTCAAAACCAAATGAACGCAGTAAAGAAGAACATTATTTATTGTTTTTGCTTTCCAAAGACAGAAAATTTAATATTTCAGCATTCTAGTCTTCGATGGCTATATTCGTTGCTCACGTTGAAAGATTTGTTTAAATGCCAAAATGTGATGGATTTGACTAAATTCATCTGGCCTTTCATCGATTTCTTCATTTATTTGATCGTTTATTTTCTCTTCAAAACTTGTCGGAGTACAGTGTAGAGAATTCCTCATATATGTACATTCTAAAATGACTCGTGCGTTTATAGTAATATACAAAGATTGTATAGATATTAACTAGAAAAGAGAATGCGGTAAAAGTGCTTTGAACCTACTTGATCATTAATGAATAACAAATAAGAAAATTTACGAAACTTCGGCGAAAATGAGACCAACGCATTTCCAAGTAAAAATAATCGAAAATTTTGAAACCACTTTTTGAGAAAATTTTGAAAATGTTGAAGTGTCATTTAAAGATTGCCCCAAAATCCAAATATCCATTTCAAATTAACTGGGTCTCGAGTTCGGCCAAATCATTCGAGGAATGTCATTGGCATGAGTACGGAGGGTGTGCAGGGAGGCCGTGCCCACCCCCACCCCCAAATATTTAAAAGAGCCTTACATATTTCGCACACTTCATTTCTGTAAATATGTTAAATCCTCTATAAAAAAAACTAGGAATAATACGTTATAAAACATTTAAACTTTCCATTGAAATCAAATGCATGGGCACATTTTGTCTACCGGTATATTGTCAACGTTACTGTGATTGAGTAAGTGTTACTTACTATGGATAGAAAATTTGAAAACTTCCAGCTTTTTACTCATTGTGGAAGTTAACATTGTTGGCGTAGTGTAGTCATTAACACGTTGACTTCATAATTATCATTAAAATAAATTTTTGTTGCTTTATGACTTTCTAATTTTAGCAAAAAAATACTACATAAATGCCCAAAATTGCAAAATAATCGCACATTTTGAAGACAAAAGCGCGAAGAAAGTTACAAATCTACCCTTGAAATGTGGCCAATTTGGAGTCTAACATCCCGCAAAAACCTCTAAAAATTCGTAAAAACATAAATAAAATAAACATCGGTCATAAACGGCTAAAAATGCTAAAATACTTAAGAAACTACTCCACAAAATGCGGGCAAGTCACGAAAATGTTAGTTTCAACTGTCTAAAAATACATTTAACACATTCTAACTTATGTAACATCCAACTGACAAAAACACTTTTAAAATTATGATCACGAAGGAGGATTTTTGGAGCGGGAGACTAAATTTGACGCCCAATTACTCAAAAAATACTTATTTTCGAAAAATATATCATGACCGAAAACAGAGTTTTTAACCAACCCGAGACCTGACATTTTTAAAACGTTCTTCAGTCTATCCAACAACAAAATTTCGTCAGACACGATGGAGCCGACTTTGAGAAAAGCATTGCTTAAACAAAATTAAAAATTGTCTAAATTTCACACAAAATTACCATACAAATACTCTAATATTCGAAATATTGAACAAGACCTTAATTCAAAATCTATCCTTTAGGAACGTATTTTATTGAGAGAAATATATATCTATATATCTATATATATATATATATAGATATATATATATATATCTATATATATATATATATAGATATATATATATATATCTATATATATATATATATATATAGATATATATATAATATTTTAGTTCTGGGAGGAAGCCGAAAAAATTTTGTATTCTTGCAATTTTCGAAAAATTAGAGTTTTTAACGAAAATGAGACCTGTACTATTATCGTAAACGTACTTTACACTATCCAAGAAAAAAAATGTATTCAAAATCGCTGGTGCCATTTTTTAAAAATTTTGAAAATATTTAATGAGCTTCATGTAAAGTATCCCCCCAAATTTAAAATATCGTTTTCAAAATAAAAAGGCCGCGATACCAGCCAGATCGACCGTCGAATATCAATTTTGGAGAAAATCGACAGAATGGTTTAGAAGCTAGGATTGTTAACAGACGGATATGCAGACGTTTTGCCGTCAATCGACTTTTCGGTATGAAGAGCCCATAAAAAACGATTTCTGACTACACCACGGATTAGGTTATTTTTGTTTTAAAATGTAGCAACTGTATTTATCCACTTTTGCGTTGCCAGATCACTGTAATAAGAGTTTTTCTGCCGAAAATTCGGAGTTTTTCTCGCAGAATTACATACGATTCTCTTCTTAAAATTTCTTAAGCGCGAGAAAGTAAAAAATGAATGGATAAGGGGGTCCAGAATAGTTGTTATCCTCCTCTCTGTTGTTGGCTGGGTACACCTATGCTAATTTTTGTGAAAGTCGTCTGAATGTTTTAGGCGTTAATGTTGAGTACTGACGGACGGAAAATAGCCGCTTTGCCGTAAACAAATTATTCTATATCAAAGACCTACAAAACGTAGACTCTGATTACACATCGTATTAGAGGAACTAATTTACTACATATTGGAGCTAGAATTATTTATTTTTCCGGTGTCAGACACTCACAAAACAAGTTTTACAGTCGGAAAATCGCCGTTGTTGCTGCAGTATTGCAATAATTTCATTCTACTAAGTAAATACATAACCAAAAAGTAAAAATAAACTATTACATCCAAAGCACTCTCTTGATATTTAAAATAAACAACTGTTTTTTTTCAACGCGGCTTTATCAGTTTTGTTTTTCAATACATCAAAACTCTTTTAGATGAATGTTTTGAGATGCACAATATTACGATTAATGTAAAATAGAAAACCATGAAAACATTTCTTCTTGATTTCTAAAAGATTTTCAGAAAATTAATTGTTTATGAATTCAAATTAAAACACAAGCTAGACACTTTGGCACTGGCACGATTAACATATTCCATGACAAGACAAATATATCTTGTATAAACATTTTTGTGAATTTATATGCTCCGTTGAACACAAAAATCGTCTGTGAAGAAATTAAATTACAGAAAGAAGAAACGGTGCAAATACTTATGACTAAAGAAGAGAATATTAGTCATTTTTTCTTAATTAATTATAATGGAAAAGTAATTGGATTTAATTTATTGAGATTCAAGTCAAGGAATTTTTTCATTTAATTAGCCAAGCAATATTTAGACGGGGGATAAGTCAAGAGGGCTTGGGCAGTTGAAATATTATTCAGGTCACTCTCAAACGTACGATGTCTGGAGTTTGCCTTGATTTAGCAAATTAAATTAAATTAAAAATTTATCTCACTCATAGCACATTTGAACATTTTTTCACCGTCAAGTTTCTCTTCTTACGTTGTTGTGTCTTTTTGATTCTTTCCATAGTAAAATAAATTTGAATCTAACTCGAAAAACTCTGATCTTCAAAATCGAGTTCTCAAAGTTTCTGTGAATTATCTAAAGTATTACAGAGAACGAGTTACACAAGTATTGTTTACTCTTATACATTTAAATTATTGCTCCGGTACGCCTAATGTTTAGGCGGATATTAAACATTTTAAAACAAAAGTGAAAGAGGAACAATATTATTAAGTTTTCTAGTGACGCTAAATCAGAATTTAAAACACTTGTAAATAAAAAAATGTGCACTTAAAATTAGATTTTGTTTTTGAAACTGCTTGGTCTCAAAATGCGTTTTTTTACAAAAACGTTTTTACAACATAGTATTATACAGTAAAAATTTGTTGATTTGCAGTATTCAGTGATTTCACCAGTAAATATTACGTTGTTATAATTATTTCAGTAGTAACAAGTAAGATATCAAACATATAATTTCTTTCAATTACACAGCAATTTTAAAATACCCATCTAGGCTCTATCCATCTATGACTGAAATACAGCAGTAGAATAATTGGGAATAAATCAATTAACTCACCTTGATCTCTTACTTTTTTAAATTTCTTACTTTATTTGTTAAAGTTTTACGGCCTATGAAACGTTTAATTCACAAACAAGAAACTTGTAGAATTTTTTGAAATAGTTTGATTATTTATTACAGAGTTTTTATTATTCGTATTACTATTTTTAATTACAACTCTGTCGCAGGTTTCGAACAGCAACAAGTCTATATTCTCTATAAAAATAATCGCAGAGACTGAAAACAGTAGAACTTTGCGTATCAAAGAGAATATAGAGGAGTTTCCGCTTCGTCACAAATTCAATCTGAGGAAGACCGTGAGTTTAAAACCTCCTGAAGAGACGGCACAGGCGACAGAGCCCTTCAGAAGGCCACGAAAGGGAGAGAGATGAATCAGAGCTAGAGATACAGAGTTATGAAGCGTGATGAAACTACAATATGTTCGAGTTTTGGCTCACTAGGTGTGTGATTTTGTGCCCGTAGTACGCCTCTTGACTACCTCCAGAACGCACAATATATGTGTAAAGAAAAGTTTATGGGGGCTACATTCGCATTGCGTTATGACAAACTGAACTAATGATGCTAAAAACAGGCCGTACTTTCTCCCGCTTGTTTTCACGCAAAATTACTAATTAATGAGATCCACACCATTCTCTTAAACGTCCTTCACACTATGCAACAACGAAATTTAATAAAAAAAAACAATGGAACAACTTTTTTGAAACTTCAGATAATGTCCCAGGGACATGATGTAAAATACCCCCCAAAATTAAAATATGGGTTTCAAATTCAATTGGCTGCCGTATCAGTCAGATCAATTTGGGAATGTTATTTTTGGGGAAAATCGGCTGAACGGTTTAGCCGCTAGCGCTGTTCACTGACGGACAGACGTTTTGCATTCAATTTTTCGGTAGCGCGGACCCACAAAACATGGATTCTGACTACACCACTGACAGATGATTTTTTTTTATTACAGTAGCAGCTGGGTTTATCCACTTTTGCGTTACCAGCGCCCTGTAATACGTATTTTTCTGCCAAAAATTCGCCGTTTTTGCACAGCATTACAAAACTTTCTCTCATAAACGGTTAAAGGGTGACGAAATTACGCGAGAACATCTCCATAACATATTATCCGAACCGACCAAATTGTGAGGATCTTCGATTCCGAAGTCGATTACAAATATTTATAATAATAATAATAATAATAATAATAATAATAATAATAATAATAATAATAATAATAATAATAATAATAATAATAATAATAATAATGTCTTTATTAATGGCGAGGCTTAGGCCATAGGGCCTGCTCTTCCGCCTAACCACTATATTTCACTTTCATGGCATAATAAATCATTCATTTTTGGTAATTTAAGAACCAAATACAACAGACTCAATTGCCACTCACTGAACTCAAATTTTATTCTACTTAGTATAAAATATTAAATTTGAAAACGGAAAATCTGAGATAAATAATTTTTAAAACGAACTTGATAAATAATTTATTCAAACGAACCAGCTAAATTCATTAAATTCGGAATTTGGTGGAACTTTTTTCATTTAGAGAAAATTCTGTTCTCATAATAATAATAATAATAATAATAATAATAATAATAATAATAATAATAATAATAATAATAATTTTACAATGGTATTAGAGTTCGTAATTGACAACTTGTGATTAAAATACAATGACTTCTTAATAGCCTCGTCCTCCAGCATTTTATTTCGTCACATAAAGAAAACAAACGATAAAGAAAACAAACGTGCACTTCCACCAAAACAGAACGTAAATTACTGACCGCCTGTATATCAACACATGATGTCTCCATGTCTTCCGCCCGCGTCGTGACAACTTAATAGAGCCCATGAGAGCCAGGCGAAACAAGTTCCGAACGTCAGCGAAACCCATGCATCACCCCAGAACGTTTAAGGCGATTTAAAGATAACGACCATTTGAAAGGTCTCATAGGTCCTAATCACCCACTGACCGCTGCCGTGCACAAACCACAAGCATCTGCACAGCTGCCTTTTGGGTTCGGAAGGAGAGCACAATACAACCACGGTCTATTCAATAAAAAAGAAGCGGATTCGACCTTCCCCCCGGAAAAGATCCTATTATCGCGCAATATAAGTACTTTTAGGACGGCTGAAAAGTCTTTTGGTCACTGCGCTTCGCGTAAAGCGAGATAAATGAGTCACGGAGAAATAACGGTGTCCGACAGAGTATGCAGGAATCTACGCTGTTCCTGGAGAGGTAGGCAAGGAACCTGGAAATCTTCTGGTACTGCTGAGAATCTCTTCTGGGTGGAGTATTAGTTGAAGACTTTCGGAGGAAATTGAGTGTGTTAACGGGAAAAATATGTAAATTGTGAAAATATGGTTGTAAAAACGTAAAAAATTATATTCACTCCCAAAACATCGTGTAACTAATTTGAATTTTCCAACCCTACCTGAATTATTATTGCATCTTTACAGATTATTTATCTGTCCACATAAAATGTCAATATCTATAATAAAAAAGTTTAATAAATGTTGCTCTCTTTCTAGTATATACCCACTCTCGTAAATCATTAGTTTTGGCAACATCACGTATATTTAGCAAAAAAAATATCTTAGGTTATTTTGTAATGATTCAAAAATGTCTATAACTTATAATTTTCCGAATATTAGATGTGATAAAGACCGGTATTTTACGACCAAAAAAACTGATCAATAGCAAATTGTAATAAATGTCAAAATTAATTCAAAAATACATATTTTTAGAACAAAAGCAATTCGTTTGGAACTGCGACAGTACAAATCCCCCTAAACGTAGCGTGTCCCTCTCTTTGAGAGTGTTAGTTTCCACTACATCAGGTCTCCAGATTTTCACTAGCTTTGAAAGCATTTTTAATCGCTTCCAATATATAATTTTGAACAGCGCCTCATTATTATTTATTATTCGTGCCCAAATAATTCTGTCCTTATTTTATCGACTAACTATTCGAAAGATATTAAGTAATTCTGTAAAAATATCGAATCAGATGTACAGGCATTTTTTAAAAACATGACACATGCCTAACAAATGTATTTGTACTTGATGGTTCGTTGAGTGTATGCATTAAACTCCTGTAAATATTATTAATTAATAATGACCTGATGGGGGCCAACGCTAAATTACGAAATAATTATATAAAAATTATAAAATAAAACACTTCAGTGATTTGAATTTTTTCCCCCATATTCTCAACAAATAATTTCGCAATGAACTTAATATTCTGTGAAAGAGTTCCGTCTGACGACCAAAATATTAGTTTATACGCGTCTAATTACATTTAGTAAGTATACAAATCTTTAGTGAAGTTTAACAAGTAATTTCGGCATTTTTAATTTATACAAAGTTACTCTAAATGAAAATATTTACTCACATTTAAAAAACATTTAAAAAACACAACATTTAAAAAAATATTTATTCCCCTCTACGTAAAAGATGAATAATAAAATTATCTTCCCCTCAAAAAAAAAAAAAAATTACTCTTATTTCTGCCCTTTTGAAAATCGTGTTCGAATTCATGACGTTACCAGTAGCGTCGGGATGGATTGCCTGAATTGTAACTAATATTAACAAATATTAATAATTGGAATTGCCGTTTTCATTTGATTTCAAGTTTATTATTCACAATGCACTTACATTAAAAAATGCAGTTAAAATGAGTATTTGAATTTTAATTCTTTCACTTGCAAAATCAGCCTAACACCAATATTTGCTCAGAGTGGAAATTAGGTTCCTATTATCTGAAATTAAAAAACAAAGAACACATTGTTATACGATATTTTATCAAGTTTCATTCCCACTTCATAGTTTTTAAGTTTCAGGATCTTCTATTTCGCAAAATTTATGTTACTAAGGTCGCTAATAACCATGTAGTTATAATATATAATTCATAAATAATAAATCAGTTAAATATTATATTTAAGGTAGGAAAACAATTCAATGATGATAATATTGCAGTTGCGAGGGAATTTCAGGTGTCCTCTGATACAAGCAAAGCATATTATACTAAAATATTGCAAGTTGTGTCCTAGGTCCAGCAGATTTACTTTTAGGGGAAGAGAAAGAAAAAAAGCACTTGAAAGGTGCTGATAATTACAAGAGTAGGATGAATATACTTTTTAGACAGCCACTAGTAAAATCAATTTCTTCAAGGCATGCATAGCGTGTTAAAAGTTCAACTTTTAGCACTAGTGCAGACAGTGAAGAAAACAAAATAATTTCGTCTGACTGCATCAGGTACTAGAGGCTTTCGTGTATCATTAAGTGATATGTACACTGAAATAAAAATACTAAAATCACTCGGACTGTCCAAAAAATAGTGTATGGCATACGTGGTAAAAGTGATTTTATTTTGTTCGTAGTATTTCGCCACTCAGGTTATCGGCCTGTTGTCGCAATATTTCTCTCGCAAACTAAAAGGTTACTTTTACCACTCATATCGTAAATCACTCTTTCAGCACTCCTCCATGGAAATCACTAACAATGTTCACTACTAACTGAATGGAAAGTTAAACTCTATGGTACGCGAACGGCAATATACTACGTAGCATATTGCGAGGCACGGACCACAACATAGTCACGGCCACATGCAACGCCAAATAAACAAAACACTACGGCAACATGAATCTACGAGGCCATGGTTTCACATATTTTGGATCATGTTACGGGCATATACTTTGTTGATTAATTCTTACAAAAAATGAAATGTACATAATTCGTAAGGAAGTGCCTTTTGAATATAATATGAAAATATAACAATGCGTTCGTACATCAGACGTTCTTTCTTTACTAGTTACGCAAATAACTAGTATATGTCAGTTACTAAGAATTGTCTAGGGATGCCGAAAACCTATGCAAGTAGTTAAACGTTGGTTTGTATAAAAAGAAAATGAAATCTTCGGTTTAATTTCTTAGACAGCCATTAGAAAAACCGGTTCTTTTAGGGCATGCGAAGTGTGCTAAAAGTTCAATTTTTAACAATAGTGCTAAATGTGAGACGATGCGTATGTGTTCAGATAAGTATATGAATGTAACAAAGAAAACAAAATACTTTCGTCTGAGACCATCAGCCACTGTTAACCTTAATTAATCATCAATATATTTGAATCATCAAGTCATATTTGAATTGAAATAAAATGAAACTATAAGGCTGTCAAAAAAATACACGTAAAAATATTTATATGACACACGTGGTAAAAGTGAGATTATTTTGTTCGTAGGATTGCGCCATGCAGCTTATCGTCCTTGTGTCGCAACCGTTCCTACTTGCAAAAATAAAATATCGCTTATCACTCGTTTCAAAATTAACTATTTCTTCAAAAAAAAAGTTATTTTAAAATAATTGCCATTTATGCGTTTGGGTCAATTATTGGTGTCTGACACTAGGACAGAAGTGACGGACGTTAATTCGAGGACCGTGCTTGCTTCGGGGCCGATCCGCTAGTTACTTTGCACACGTGTGCTATTGTTTCGGCATTCCGCCTCGAAACAGAAATGGGTTTATGAGCCCCAAAGCCAGCTTACGTACGTGACTTTGCAAAAGGCGCAAATCACAAAAAACAAGGTCAGCGGAGGCGCGGTCCAGAGAATTCTAAGGAAACCTCAAACATCCTTGGAAATCTCGTTTTACACGTATTAAACACAAGTAATATCCTTGTGGTATAGGATATGCCATTGTTCGTTTCGTTTACTGAATAACATCTGGGCCATGTATGAGAAGTGTACGAAAAAGAGAACGATTATTGTAAGAAAGTCTTTTCCTTGTTTCATTTTCAATTGGGGAGATATTTCCGCGTTTCTTACAAGGATTTTGGTATATTGCTATATAATTTGTGAAAAAATATGATGTTAAGGGTGAGTACTACAATAACTACAAGAAGAACATTATTAATTAAACGCGATGTGGAGGTCATTGAAATTAGTGGGACGTTAATAAATTTACATTCAAATTTCAGACTATTGGTTAAGCACAATTAATATTAACGAAAAATACTTCTTAATATAATTTTAATCACATTATTAATAATCTTGCGCCAGAATACACCCAAGAAATAGGCTAGTTTAGAATTGATACATTATTACTTATAACCGGAAAACAAAAAAATATTCTTGTTTCAATAAACAAATAGGCCTATGGAGAAACATAATGAAATTGTATATGTAGCTATTTCTGTCAAATCGCTAACAAAATCACACGCGCAGACGGTACTGCGGTTACACGCACGAATTTAACAAAAAGATTTAAAAAAATTAGAAACCAACTTACAGAAAAATAACTATAAAATAAGCACAATTTTCGGAGACAGTTACCCTAAAGCAAATACATGGACGTCATTAATTAATAGGAATTTACTCTTCCTCAAACTTTTAACACGCATGCGCGGAAATCACCACCTACATGGTATCCAAACTTTGTCATGCATGAGCGCACGGATGTTCACTAATACAGGAAGAATCCGCACAATTCAACAGTGGCTTCGCGTACAACTGTAAACATCTTCTACAACACGACCCTTTCGAAGAACGCGACCAAATATTTGAGAACACAGAAGCGCCAACAAGGATTTCACGACAAAACATTGAATATCATGAAGATGTAGACAAAATAAATTTTAAAAAACGTCAGGAGAGTAAGGAAAATATGAATCTACGAGAGGGGTAAATAAGTTTAGGCCATGAAATGTTTCTTTTGAAATTGGTGGAGAAAAATGTTTGGCATAATATAACTACGATAAATAGTTTCAGCTTTTCACAAGCTTCACAAATTATATCACAGAAGTACATTTATTAAAGGAAAATATATATTGTACGACTAATGAAAAATATAAACATGGACTGAAAAGTATTTAATAAGTTTTGCTGAATAATATATACCTGAAAAATTATTAATTTCACGAACAATTTCTGAAAAGGAATGTTATAGCGGAAAATTCACTTATTTTGGAAAATATTTAACGATAACTAATGCACAAACAAGAGCAAAAACAAAACTTTTACAACGTTCATTATATTACTAATATCGAAGAACTCGATCGCACAATACAGTAAATTAGGAATGATAAAAGCGATTCGGAACAAATATTTAGGCGTAAAATGAAGTGGACTCCGCCGTATGTAAAAATTAACGCGAGGAGATTCATAAATATTGATGTACTCACAATTGTTAGAATTCAGAATGTGGATATAATAATATATTACAATTAAGTTCAAATGCATCCTCACTACGTGTCTAGAAATAAAGAAGGTAAGTCAATACAAATCTCAAGGCTTCTATTTTGAACCTTTATATAAATACAGAGGCGATGGTGAGTACAAATGCTTTTTTTAAATTGAAATAAGAAATTACAATTTCCTTCTCATTAGAATTGTGCACTGACATTGGCGTAAAAGATTTACAAAACATTGTCAACCATTACACAACGTTCTAAGAATATATCAGGTCGATTGATTTGGGAAATACGCAACAGTTTATTATATTTTCGTTTCTTCAATATACCAAGGAAACATTAGCGGAAAATAAATCTTAGTAAAATTGCGCACTGAATTCGGAAATTCACGCAATGAAAGAAATTCAAAAAATCTTTTTGAGGCAGAAATATCATCTCCCTCGTGACAATTTCACCGCCGTTTTGGAGTACTCTGAACATATCACGTACCCTCGCATTTATTTTAGCGTTCGTGTATAATTATGCAAATAGCAACAAACATTTCATCATCCGTGCACTATTCGTCTACCAGCAGATGTAAAACTCTTATTCTGGCCTAGATTCTCAAGTCTCCTTGCCCACGTGTTCTGTAAAAACGCCTTGGCACATTTTGCAAGGCAGCTTACTGTCTACAAAACTACAAGACGCTTAAAAACACCGCAGCGGGTTTCAGTTAAAATTTTTGGCACACAAAAAATTACAAAGACTTGGATATTAATCATCATGCAAAAATAATCTTATATAAATATGTTTTCACCCCTAACGCTCCACCATTTCAACGCTGTCAGTGTGACACAAACTTTCTCAGAGCCCCTCCCCCCACTCCCATCCCACGTGCTCGACATGTGCACAGCCATACACACACACACACACACACACACACACACACACACATACACACATGCACCGTGACTCACCCTCTGGTGTGCAGCTGACTCCGCACCCCTTATTCGCCGCTCGTCTATTCCTCCGATTCTTCTTCTTTCTCCTCCTTCTCGTTCTCCTGCTCTTCCTCGTCTTCTCCTGCCTCCTGTTCTTCGTTTCCCGCGCGCGGCCACTGTGTCAGCGGCGGCGGCGGTGGTGGCGGCGGCGTCGGAAGCGTCGACGGCCGCGTGAGGGCCTGGGGTCGGCGCGTCGCCGACGGGTTAGCGCCGGCGTCCGTGCCGGCTTTTGCAGCGGCGGCGGCGGCGGCGGTGACGGCGGCGGGGCCTCCGTTGACTTGCGTACAAGTAATCACCCAAAGAAAAAGAGACGGAACTTTTGCACCCAATCACAACCGTTCACTTCGCCTCATGTCCCCCGTCTCTGTCTTTCCGGGCGAGGGCGAGGGCGGGGCGGGGCGGGCGGGTAAGGGATGCTTCTTCCGACTTCACTCCTTCACTTCCTCCCCCGCGCTTCTCGTCCTATCTCTGTCACTCTCTTTCTCCACCCCTTCGGGAGCACCGTCTCCCTCCGAAGGCGCGCGCGCTCGCTCTCTCTCTCTCTGTCACACTTGTTCCCTCCCGCGTCACGTCTGTTTGGCTCTGTCTCGCTCGGGCGCGACGCGTTCGAATGTTAATTAAAATCCCTTCGTCTCTTTCTAGATTCCCCTTCTTTTGTGCGTGCGAACATATATATAGTATTTTCTTCACAAGGCCGGGGAGGGTTTTTTTTTGTTTGTTTTGTTTTGTTTTGAAAGAGGGCGGGGCGACGGCGCGCGGTAGCGGAGTGCGGGCGCACGCGCGCGCACGCACGCACACACACGCACACACACACACTCACACACGCACACGGTGGCACTGCGTCACTCGAGTGTCAGCGGTCAGGTGACACGAGTTGACAAGGTCCGCAGGCGAAGGCACTGTGCGGGGGCGTGGGGGTGTAACAAGTTTGGCACACACACGCGGGTGCACGCACACGCACTCGACGAGCCGGCGCGTCCGCACGCACGCACACACACGCGCGCACGCACGCACACACGTGGGTTGGCAGGCGTCGGGGCCGAGCGCCGCGCGGAGTACGCCGTCTTGCGTTCAGCTGGCCGCCGGACTGTGCCGCGGCGGCGGCGCAGGCAGCATCGTCGTCTTGGGCCGGTGGCGGCGGCGGCCGGTGGCGGCGCGGCGGGAGGAGGAGGAGGAGGCGGCGGCGGAGGAGGAGAAGCCGGAGGTGGAGGCACCGGTGCACATGTCCCGCCTCGACCACGTGACGGCAGGACTCGCACGTGCTCCGGAGGGTGCGAGAGTGGGGGCGCCGCGGCGGCGGCGGCGGCGGAGGGGTGGCGGTGGAGGAGGAGGAGGTGGTGGCGGTGGAGGCGGCGCGTGGACACGCGCGCACACGACGCACGCGTGGGTGTGACGGCGGCGGTGGGTGGCCCCCGGGGGCGGCGGCGGCGGCGGCGGTGGCGGTGTCCTGCGCACCTCTGCAACGCCGCGGAGCGATCTCCCTGCGTGAGAAGAGTGAAGGCGGCGCGGCCCGAGCCAGCGCCGGACGGCTGGCGGGTGGTGGAGGTGGCGGCGAGGGCGGCGAGGGCGGCGGCGGCGGCGGCGGCGGTGGCGGCTGAGGCGACTGCCGTGCGCGCGCGCGCTCGCTCCTTCCCCTCCACGCCGCCCGACGGCGCCCCTCCCCTCCACCGCGCAACGCTCCCCCACCACCGCGCCTGGCGCGCGCCCCGCCCCGCTGCCCCGCCCCCGCTGCCGCCCGTGCCCGCAACGCGCTCGCGACCGGCCGGCCGGCAGGCCGCCGCGCCAGCGTTGCGCCCGCCCCGCGCCGCGTCGCGCCGCGCCGCGCGCAGCTCGACTTTTTTTTTAATATATGCGTGGAAATGCGCCGATGATTTGCCTGCCGACCGGACACCCCCTCCCTCGGGGAGAGGAGGAGGCAGGAGTCGAAGTCAGGACTCCCGCTACTAAACGGAGTTGGTGGAGGTTCGGGTCTACGGAAGATCTCGCTTCTTGTGGATCGTAATAACAAACTTTTCGATATATTCAAAATAGAATTAAAAATATTATTCTTCACGCTTTTCTCTAAAACAAAACAAGACATTCTATCTACAACCTTCACAGATACATTATATCTTTTATTTTTAATAATTAGTATAATTTCATTTCAATAAATGTTGGAATTCATTTTATTTATGATAACGATAATTAAACATATCTATTGCATACCTGTCTGTATATTCAATTCAAATTACTCTACCTCTTGTTAGTTATGGGAAAGAAATTTGGTTAATTATTTTAGTTTATTCAAAATTATGTGGAGTATTTTGTGCTTCATACAACAGCTGGTTGGATTGTAAGCATGTTGTATTAATTATTTTTCATCACTTTATAATTTTAAAAACTCCTCTAACAATTGTCTGTAAACCTACTACTTTTTGATGAATCAGGTTTCTGTAGATCTCCAAATGCGGATGACAGCGTAATGGCGGATGGTTCATGTGTTGTCTAGGCTATCCGGGACGAGCCGCGTCACTGACATGGTGGCTAACGTTTCGACCAGCGCATTGTGGCCTTCTTCAAAGTGTACTGCTTCAGAGCGTAGTGTGAAAAAGGCCACAATACGCTAGCCCAAACGTTTGCCACCATGTCAGTGACGCGGCTCGTCCCGGATAGCCTAGACAACACAAACTCCGGCCGCGGAAGCCTACACAACCAACGGATGCTTCATGTATTATTATATCAGAATCGTTAAAGTGTTTGCGTAATGTGGAATAATGAATTTTCCGATTGCTCAACACGAGAATGTAATTTCCAACGTGCTCTTTCATTCTAATTCTCCTTCACAACTGTTCTTACGCATTTCTCTTCTCTCAAAAGCCGGAAATTTAATAGATAGAATTTTATTTACGGTTTAGTCATCTGTCGATTTTCAACTTTCAATGGGTAAGGAAGGATACAGTTTCTTACATTTAACAGTATCCAATAATACACACTAGGTATTTTTTGGTACGGATGCAAATGAAAACAAATGTTTCATGTTTTCCCTTCAATTCGCTCCTCGCCCTCTTTGCTCTTTCTATCCAATATAGTTTGCTTTAATTTGCACAGCTTCACTAACTCTAACGTATTCAAAATAAAGTTCTAAAATATCATCAGGGTAAGTTTTACGCAGGCATTTCGACAGATAATGGCTTGTTAACAGAGTAATAATTAAGTACTAATTCATGAACCCATTTCTTAACATTTTAATAAATCTTCTAGTATTTCGGAGAAACATGAAATATTACTTAGTTTTAGTGTTAGTTTACCTGGTTACAAACCTTAAAGTTTCCGAGGGTGCTATCATAAATGAAACTGCCATCAGAATTGTACAATTTAACAAACACAACACAAAATATCACTTCAATGTCTCCCCGATTTCAAATTGCAAGGAGTTTCATCCAAATTCTCATTCCTTTTCTTTAGGCCTTTGTGTTGAGTTTCCCTTTGAATTCTTAAATTCGGACATTTATCATTATCCAAACTTAACACATATTTTTGCACCAATATCAAAATTCAAAATAATCAATTTTCTGAAAATTTTAAAGTTTGGCCTTGTAAAGGCGTTTACATTGTTAACAACTAGATGTAATAACCATGTACTAAGAGTAAAGAATGACTGCACTATGACATTAAATACTAAAAATGTAAAGGAATGATCCTAAGTTTTACAGAAGAAACTGTATGTGAGCAAATATAAAAGAATAATTCACTACACATTTTTGAATTCGAATTATTTGAATTATTTAAAAAATGAACAAAGGTATTGCATTACTAATTCCTTCAAGACAGTAATGTCAGAAATTTATTTTATGTCTTGACCATATGAACTGTTGAATATTCTAAGACATTTTTAGCCTATGATTGCAATATTAAAACCATTACTTTTTAAATCAATATAAAGTTTTGCGGAATGGTGGTTCCCATCTACAAGTCATCAAATAATAATAATAATAATAATAACAACACAAAAATTGACAATAGAAGAGTATGATATGAATTGATTCAATGTTCAATGAACTGATTTAATGGCTTTTGGCAGCAATAGCAACAACGTATCTTACAGAACAGTATTTCACCAACAAATGGCAGAAGTGTAAATGTAAGAACCATGCTCTTCAATACAAGGTGAAAACTTCAAACTCATTTATTTGAACACCTGGTTTTTTGAGTTGTACCATTGTTGCGGTCCACGAGCGCTATGTGCATAGCACACAAATGACCGTAAACTTAAAAGAATGCCAGAAAACGATCTTACCTTCAGTTTTACTTCTGCTTCAACGATATTAATGAATTCAATTGAAGTCACTTGTAGTTCAAACTTCATTATAGAACAGGAATGAGTTCTAAACGCCCGAAAAACAAATTCTTATACAACGCATGCACTACGAACGGAAGACTGTTTGAAACTGAACCCTTTTGGGGTTCAACGCACACCTTGTCCACAACCCCTTTTCAGGCCCGACCTTCGTCGTTGCCGGCTGGCGTGGAGGGAACTCCGTCAAGGGCATCCCTTCGTCAAGCGCCAGAAAAAATTCTCCCGTCTGGCTACAAAGGTCCTTCGAATATCCGGAAGGTACCTTCTTTTTATAACAAATCACGCCTAAATGCGCTCTGTTACAGTCATTAATGTCATTAGGCTGATATACAGCCAATAACAGCCGCGGTAGAAGTTTTTAAATCGACGGAGGTTTGCAACCGAGTCTTTAGTGTTCTCGGCAGTGTGTGATTCAATACCTCTCGTAATACCACTTCATGTCAAGAACCAATAACACAGTAAATGAGACATATGGAATATTCTTGGAATAGAAGTGCACATCCGCCATCTTCAGCTACAGCTTATCCTACCACTCACTGTTTTTTAAGGACGGCGAGGTGTTGAACAAGTTATTCACGAAACAAGTTTCAAGTTGACGTTATATCAAACGTGAATATTTCGATATTTTATCTGCGACGCCCCTGAGCCATTTTTTAATTCATATTATAATATATTAACTAACAGCTAGACACTGAATGCGGTTGTTGCAACAATAAGAACTTTCTTTTGTTTTAATGATTTGGCCCTCGCATGAAGCATTGTAAAAATGTTAGGTTAACGCTTACAATAAATATCCGTCGGTCTTATTAAAATCGCTCGTATCATACATTAAAGAACTGTTAATAATTAATAATTAAAATAAATATTTTCAGGTATTTTAAAACATTAATTTTCTCCTCTATCCCTGGCTAAAGAGAGAGTTTAATTATGAATCAATAAGAACACGCATTTTATTGTGGTATTCATTTTAACACCTAATAGGTTCTGTTAGGGCATCGTCGTAGTTACAATTCTTAACAGACGCCTGTCGTTATCATTGGCTGTGTTGCATAAATTAATATATTTGTTCACGAAGAAAAAGTAAGAGTAATTCATAATTCAGACTGCTTATTTATTTCTTGCTTAATTTTTCTTTGTGAACAAATACATTAATTTCTTTTGTAAATAATAAACAATTTACATGTTTATGATGGGTTTCTATGCTTTTGTAATGCAATTTTTTGCAACCAACTTTTGAGTGCTTATTGCGGCTCAGACATTCGGGATATCCACCTAGTATATTAAACAAAAGATGTTTAAATTTGTCTTAAAATTTATTTTCGAAGTTTCCACGTTTCATCCCCAGACACTTTGTATATAGATACCGTCAAAAAATGTGAACAGACTAGAACAGATGACACCTGTGCATTGTTTTCAAAATTAAATTGAAACATTATTACAATATGTGAAGTATTTACGTAAGTGTACACAGACAGTGCGGGTGGGGGGTAGGAGGCCACAGCCCCTATGAACATTTCAAAGTGGACCAAACTCGTACGTGATAAAACGTATTTCCACAAATAATTTCAATCCCTCATTTTCCCTTTTTTAACCTGATAATTAGGGACTTTTTAATATTGTTTAATTCAGGTCGCTTGTAAACAGCTGACGTCTATGAGCGGCAACTATTGTTTTAAGCGGAAGTTAAAAAAATAAATATATTTAATATATAATAATTAATTACGATAATTTTTCACAATAATTTAATTCGTCCAAACCAGTAAATTAGAACAAGTATCATAAGTCGTTTGCGGAGAGGCTCTCCAGGTCTGGCAGCATTTTAAATAGTTCAACATAAAACCATTTGAATTTATTACGATAATAATTAAAGCTGTAGTTTAACTCTCCTTATATCAAATTCGATTCCCCTACTAGTAATACATCTCATAAGTAAATATTTATATAAAAAAGTTTATCATGAAACCCCGACTTATACTTGGGGCAAAATCAGTAGTCTAAGAATATATAATTCTTGCATTTGCAATATCTCATTTCTAATTTGTCTATTTCTATGTCACAGCAAGTAATGACAGACTATGTAGCGGTATAAATCATCAGCTTCTGCATTTAATAGATTCGAGGTGTCGTTACCTTTGCGTTGACGAATGTGCTTCTCGTTTTTCAATCAGATGTTCACAAAAGAAACATTTCCTAGCGGCCGAACACTAACGGAGAATTTGAGAGATCCACACCGCCTGACTTCAATGACGATGAACTTTGTTTGGATTGGTGTTGATTACTGCAGTAGCGGCAGCGCACGTGTATAATCGACTCTGACAGTTTTCTCACCGCGTGCTGTGGTACGTCACGTGAACTGATCTGAAGCTATCAACTTGCGAGGATTTATTTACTTTTTCACAGCCAGCGTTCTGCATTGCCGCTCTAACACGAAGTCGATAAGATTCGGCTGTGGCGAAGGTTATTAACATGATATCAAGACGTGCCATAGCCTGTTAATGTTTTGAGATTTAATTTATCTGTGATGTGCGTAGTAATGAGGGGCAATTGCGCATTGAACTGCCACAGTCGCTTGTAAGCTGCCGGTTCAGGAAAGAGAGGTTTATAGCGTGTGCGTACATTTGTGTCAATTAAGTTCGTGAATAGTTAGAAAAGTATAGTAGGCAATGTAATTGAAAACGGAATATTTTGAATTATTGAATAAAATGGGTCTTTATCTCACTAAAAATACATATTGAAACTAATTGGACTGTTATCTAGATTACACAGGCAATTGAAAATTTTAACTTTGTAAAATGTTTGCAAACTTGCACTAAAAGGTCTGTGCAAATTACTTATACAATTAGCGCAAGGAACTTATACAATCAAGGAACTTATAAAAATAAACCAAATTGTAAACGAAAGAGTATAAAATATATATTATTTGTTAATAGAGTTAGGTATACGAGTATGTGACTCTTTTACAATCGATTTCGATTATCCAAGGCCCATAGCAAGATACACTTGTAAGGAAAAATTGAAGTATTTTGAAAAGTGAATAAAATTACGTTAGTGAGTGTTTTTGAAACTAATACACTAACAATTTTTGATTGTTTAATACACGTTCCGTAAATGTTTTTCATGATTTCACCTCGTTAATATTTCTATTATAAAATATGAAACACACTAGATATACTCTCAACGTTAGTAAATTTTTGATGCTGCTAAATAGCTGGATGAATGATCATTTGATTTATTTTCGTTTTAGAGCACTTCAACTGTTGTGGCCGGTGGTGCCCGGATGTGTTATGGTTTGCGACGTTAAGATTTCTGGCAGATCAATTTTATTTTTTTTTAATTTCATTCGTAATTTGGTTTCAGGATTTTACTATTACAGTTTTCGTAGTTCATGACCCGTTGTGTACGTGTTGCTCTGGCACGAGCGTAGAAAGATCAGAGAAACCACTGATCAGATCTGCCACCATACATATTAAGGTACGTGATACAAATATGGCCAGTGCAAGTAATGTGGCTAAGTAGCGGCTATTTTGTTAGCTGAAAATGTTTACCATAGATGTTGTCTAGCATGCTGTCTGGGAGAATGTAAGGAATGCGTTAACCCCCTACCAGGCTTGTTGACTCGTGCATTCGCACTCAGAAGTCTCTATTGTCAAAAACGTGATGAGGGCGCTCTGAACTTCTTTCCAGGTAATTTTAACATTAGGGACACTTAAAGGAGGACTTAGTATTTTAATAATATACATCAACGTTTAGCGCATTCAATGAGCAATCTAATCAGAAAAATTCCCTAATTTGCTCAAGAGTTTACCAATGTGAGGGAAAGATTTTATAACATGTTTTTGCTGTCGATATGGCCAATAGTGAAGAACTAACTATTAAAACAAGGAGATTTTTATTTGTTCTCAATGTCAAACTTATTAATTTTTTTAATTTTTGTATGTTTTCAAGCAAATATTGATGTTTTCAACATCGTGTAAGAAAGTCTCATTGTAGACAATACTGAATTTGTTATGGGTAATACAACAATCCTTGCGTTACTGAAATCATGCCGTACTTTCGTAAAATTAGACTGTAAGAGGGTAATTCATATTATATATTGGTATAACTAGACCAAATACCTAGGTCATAGTACAAGAAACCAATTGATCTGGCAATGACCTTAAAACCTGCATGCGGGCATATTACCTATACAATACAATGTTTTTGTAAAACAACAAAAAAATATTCCTAAATCACTTTTTTGTGATATAGCTATTTTAACTTGAAGCAAAAGTGTTAAATTTCATCACGTTGCTATTACTTTGGTCAAATGTTCAAAAAATATAACACCAGGAAAATTTGAGGCGCTTAACGGCATCATATTATCTAGACATATCTTATATTCAGGCAGGCGCCACAAATGCATTGGTATTAATCACATCAAGTAAATCTTACATATTCTGACGAGATCGAACCCGCGAACTTCCAATCACAGGTTCCCTTGGCAGTAATGTGCTGCCTTTATGGTATCGGGGTTGGTACAGCTGATTATATGAAGACGCCATCACAACATTGCGAAATTTAGAGGAGAGATTCTGTTTCATTTACATGGTTTCCTTGGAACAATTCCTGATAGGTGATAGAGCAGTGTCTTAAACAGTGGGCCACGGAGGCCCTCGATCCTTTCTGCCACATTCTGTCAGCTCTGCCGGATGATGGCTTTTTTCTTAAATTTTGTTTCAATAACTGGCAGTAAAACGTTCAGCCACTAGGTTGTTCAGCTATTTGCCCGAGTAATTTTGTACCAGTCTGGTATGAAGAGTCTTGTTGTCACCTCTCTGATAATTTTGTTAGTTGAAATCTTCAACTAAGGTTTTTGAGAGAATAATTCTGGAAAAGATCGGTATAGATAATTAACAAGGGTTTAGAAAAGAATACTTGAGGTAAGAGGGAGATAAATGTAAGAAATAGTCTTTGTCAAATGACCGATCTCCCCAATGATTGATTAATGATACCGGGCGCGTCAACTGCTAAGGTTATTAGTCCCGTAAGTGTGGTGCATGTTTGTTTCTGGGAAGGTGGCGGTGATCCTTCCTCTCTGGATGGTGAGATCCGGCGACGACCTACCGTCGGCTAGCGGAGTTTTCCCCAATCAGGTATCTTCCACCATTGATTTTGATCGGTGAAACCACGAAAAACTACTATGCAGAGCAGCAGAGAATTCTCTAGATAGCGACTGAATTCGATGAAGCTATGTTGCTATTGTCGAAAATCCTGCCACCCTACGACTTCCTGGTGAGAGGCACTGCATGATGCCTTGAGCCACCCCTCCCGATTGGCCCGCAAAAACCATTGACAAGAGTGGAAGCTCCGCAATGGAGAGATATCCGGCACAATAACTAATGTTAGCTGAAGCAGGTATAAAAGAAAACGTGTAGAAATGTGTAAACATTTTAATTTTTTCCTCAAACAGTTAAGGCACACGAGTCAACGGAAAACATAAATAAGGCGATTGTTTGTTTAAGTACAAACACAATTAAGCAGCAGTTGTGCGACTGAATTGGGTCATGATGCCGATAAAGTATGTTTGTGTAAATTGTGCAGGAAATTTGGCGCTGCGTAATCCTAAATATATGTGATGTCGAGGGCGAAGGCCGAAGATGACGGGGTCTTGCCGTCAACTTGGACATGCATAAGCGAAGCGAGACATTAGCAGTTTCAAATTGATAATATTTTTTACTAACCTAGTAGTAGTAGTAGCAGTAGTAGCAGTAGTAGTAGCAGTAGTAGCAGTAGTAGCAGTAGCAGTAGCAGTAGCAGTAGTAGTAGTATTAGTAGTAGAAGTAGCAATAGTAGTAGTGGTAGTGGTAGTAATACTTGTGCGATCCTTGGTGATCCCCCTAAGAGGATATTGAAATGAATTTGATGCCAGCCTGTAAATTATGAAGTAATATGACGATGAGAGATGAGGCATTTATGAACCATCCCAGCATTCGCCTGCATGATCCGAGGGAAAACCTCGGTCAGGATGGCCGGCCCACGGATGGAACCCAGGCCTGCTGCCTGGGAAGCCGGCGCGTCACGTCCTGAGCCGCTTCACTGAGTCTCACCAACCTACCTAAACCTAAATACCTAACACGTACTACAGCTTGTTAAATAATTACTCGTTATAACAGTACCTCTCACACGTGTTGTGTATTCATTTGCTCGAGCTGTTTGTCAAAATAAATAGCACTGCCGGCCTGTGGCGCCCTCTCGCCCGTCGTCTGCCCGTCGCCCGCTCGTCACCCTCCGCCCCTCAAATAAGACGTCGTTTAAAGTTTATATCGCCGCTCTTAATTCCATGAAGTCGCCGCGCCGAGCGCACCCGTCAAATCGCGTTACTCTGAGCGCGGGACGGACCCGGGCGGGAAGGAGCGGGGGCTGTGCGGGGCGGGGGAGGTGGCGGGGACCGGAGGCATGGGGGAAGAGTGGGGACGAGTTGGGGAGGGTGGGGTGGATAAGAGTGTTGGAGAAGGGCGGGGTGGAGAAGGGTGGGGTGGAGAAGAGCGGGTGGAGAAGGGCGGGTAGATAAGAGTATTGGTGAAGGGTGGGGCAGAAAAGGGCGGGGCGGGGAAAGGAAGAAAGTAAAAGAGATGGGTGGAGAAGGACTGGGTGGACAAGGGCTGGGTGGAGAAGGGCGAGGTGGATAAGGTTGGAAATGAGCGGGGCAGAGAAGTGCGAAGCGGAGGAAGGAGGAACGTAGAAGGGCGGGGTGGAGAAGGGCGTGTGGAGAAGGGCGGTTGGACAAGAAGGTTAGGGAAGGGCGAGGCAGAGAACGGCGGGATGGAGAAGGCTGTGGCTGAAAAGAGCATTTCGGAAAAGAGTTGGGGTAAAGAAGAGGGTTGGAGAAGGGCGCGGTGGAGAAGGGAGGCCAAGAAGGGTGAGGTGAAGAGGAAGATTAGAGAAGGGTGGGAAAAGAAGGGACGTAGAAGGAAGTGGTGGAGAGAGACGTAGGGGAGAACAGAAGGGTAGATAATAAAATTGGAGAAGGCCGGACAGAGAACGGTATGTTGAAGAAGAGCGGGAGAACAAGGGCGAGGCGGAGAAGGGCAGGGGGAAAAGGGCGGGACGGAAAAGGGTGGGGTGGAGAAGAGCGGGGCGGAGAAGGGCAGGGCGGGAAAAGGAGCGAGTAGAAGGGCGGGGTGGAGAACAGCGGAGTGGATAAGAAGGTTGGAGAAGGGCGAGGCAGAGAACGGTGGGATGGAGAAGGGCGGTTAGGGAAGGGCGGGGCTGGAGTGAATGGTCTGGCTCCCTGGTGCCGTCGGCGGTCGCCAATCTAGCTTCCTCGTTCTCGCTGCGACTGGCCCGCATCACGACGAATGACGCGACTTCTCCACCCCCGCCCTCTTGTCCACCCCCGCCCATATAGAAATGCCCTTGTCCACCACGGCCTTCTCCAACCCGCCGTTCTCTGCCTCGTCCTTCTCTTCCCTGCTCTTCTCCAACCTCCTTGTCCAACTGCCCTTCTCCACCGCACCCTTCTGCACCTTCGCGACGAAATACAGCGATACCTGACTTACCTATCGTTCCGGCAACAATTGCTCCTTAAATGAGGTGGCTGCTTTATCAATGTTATGAGGTTACTGGAAGTATACATCAAATGTAATTGTGTTAATTACAATGAAATGGTATGTTCTCTTTGATACTTGTAATTACCATAAATGAAAAAATACAATTCAAACAATGCATCTAGGAACATCTGCCCCCTCTCGGCTAAGGTCAAAATGAAACCTTGACAAGTCTCGTTTTCAATAGTCGAATCGTTTTCATAGTCGAGAAACTCACTTTCCGCCCTCACAGAATCGAAGAAGCAAAGTAGATCGAAGATGCAATTCATACCTTGTAGAAAATTCACAATAGGGCCGTCTGATTAATGAGGTAGCGATTAACCTTCAGATTGGATTCGCGCACGTGCCATACTCTCCGCGAGATCTTAAGAGATTCGTAAACAAGGGAAGCGCACGGTAGCAAAAGTAGTAATGCTGCGAAATGGAAACATTCAGTGTATTCCATTAGGTTGAATCGGAGTCACAGACTTCGTAGATTTCATTAAACATTTTATGCATTGTTCAGAAGATATTGGGCACTAGAGAATAGAAATGACGTATCCAAATTCACAACACATTCACTCATGCATTATATATTTTACCTATTAAACTTGCGTTTGTGCTAGCAATACGGTGCAATAGTTCAATTGTTCTCTCTCAATCTTGATTACTTCCTCTCAGAACGACAAAAATGCTATCGAGCTACACACCTGTGAACGTCGCTTAGGAAACTGAATTCAGGTTCCATTACGTCATGTTGATCTGACAACAATGCCATTAGTCATGCGTGAAGAAAAGAATGGTTTATTTTCGCTACATAACACTATCAAAGTAAGGTGCATGATTGGAAAGATGGAAACAATGATATTTATCATTATAGAAAAAATTGTGTCAATTATTATATCAACGTCATAATATAATGTTTTCGTTATAAGTAAAGTTATATTACGGTTCTATCAACCATACGTGACAAAATCGAAATACATTTTACGTAAAAATTTCAGTATATCGATTTTGGCTTTCCTCGGTGAAGGACGGCCTTCGAGCATCGGTCATAAATTTAGGGCGAAATTCTCGGCGGGGAATCGCGTAATCAAATTACACAGGCATGATCTGCTCACCCGACCACTATGTTTTCATTTTCACTTTCTCGCTCTTATTTTGTAATGTTGCCGCGAAAGACAGCCTTTTTTTAGCCTAAACCGCCATGCTGGAGGCCTCTGATTATAAAAAAGGTTAATAATTCTTGTTCGTAAATTATTTTCTGTAACATAGAATCCACATTTTGAGGGACACTGGAAATTTTGGGGAATTGGTCTACGGCAAAACGTTTCTCTGTCTGTCCGTCTAAACACTAGCAATCAAAGCGTAGTCAGAAGTTACCACAATTGATATTCTCCGATTGCTGTAACTGATACTGCAGCCCTTTAGATTTGAAATGGATATTGTGATTTGCGGTGCATTGTACATAAAGTCCCAACGATATTTTCCAAATTATCTTAATTGATGTTGCAAGTGTTTCCTTTTTCTATAACTTGCGAATAATGACCTTAGCAGTGGACGCGGAGGCACGAAATAATGAGTCAACGAATCAGGTTCCATCCTCACAATGGCTCGTAAGTTCATATTCTTTGGCCCTGGACTATCAAGTTCTTCAACGTTTTGTACCATTCGTGGAAACAACCTTTAATAGGACGTTTCACTTTGTCTTTATCTCTAACTTGATTTGTCAGTTAATGCACTACCAGGCGTTCCGACCACATGCGAATCAAATAACATCAGCAAACTTGTGAGAAGAATAGGTGTAAAGGTTTTACGGAACATTTAATTTCAGACAAACATTTGGCGTTTATAAGTGGTTTTAACAAAATTGGAATATCAACCTGTTAAGCTCTGAAGAGAGTTTCATATATAGATTCTAAATATGAAATATATTCAAAATTACTAAAAGTAGACTTGACTTCCTTGTACTCTCAACATCTCATTTATTAAAATGATAACAAACGTTCATATCATTATTTACAATTAAATCAATCTTTCTTTACGTTCCTTTTAGTCAGGTAACATTACAAGTCTACTTACATTTAAATATCTAATATAAGCTTAAATATTTTCAATCACGATGTCTCTTAAATCTTTCTTAAATCCATATTTATTTTCCCTAAATCCTGAATGTGCTATGGCACCCAAATTTGTCACCCGTAATGAAAACGTGAGAGAAATAGAGCAATGCTGGTACCAGAAACCAAGAAAACATAAGTACTCCAAAAAAATCTACAATGAACCCGCTTCATCCATCACAAATACCTCATGGATAGACTGGGATTTGAACCTGGTACAAATAAAGTCACCCTATTACTAAAATTCAATCTAATACTAAGTCAGTCTAACACTAAAAGTCAGTCTAACACTAAGTCAGCCTACTACTAAAAGCCAGCCTACTACTAATAGTCAGCCTGCTACTAAAGTCTGCCTGCTACTAAAGACAGACAACTACTAAAGACAGCCTACTTAAGTTAGCCTACCACTTAAGTCAGCCGTGTGACCAGTGCACAACGCTCCTGCTAGGACTCTTTTATTCTTAATCCTTTTTTTGTATGAAATGTTTAATGACCATTCTGAACGCAACGACGCTGGAGGATTCAAGAGGAGATGGGAAGGTTTGGTCTAATTTATAACCCGATTAAGCTACGAAGCTCGAAATTGTGAATTCCATTGCAACCAGCAGGTGGAAGTACACATCCTGTTGTTTCCGCTCTTGAGATTTTCGGAGAACATTTTCCGCCTGTGACCTGTTTCTGGAGATAGAACAGATAAGTTCAAATTCATACATTTTAATTAATTAAAAACATGTTATGTCATGAAAAGAATTACTTTCGTTATTTCGATTATATCGGAATATAAGGCTTCTGACACCAGAGATACCCGGTAAGGTTGGTTCCTACTCTGACCAAAGCCGTTAAGTAATTTCGCGCTTCTTTGTTTCAAATTTCTACTTCATTTTTGTTTTTCGAAAAAAAGACGTAGTACAATAAAATTTCATTCCCAGTTTTATTTTCGAATCATCCTTATTTGTTTTTAAATTTTTTTGGAAATTAAAATTTTATCATATAACAAAAACGTAAATAGCCGATCAGATGGCAGTAGTGCCAGAGTGGTTTCGGACCAGAAGATCGCGGGTTCGAGTCCCGCCTCGGGCATAGATGTATTTGTGTATGTCTGTATGTGTTGTCCTTTCACCTCCATTATCATCATATCATCATTTCACCTTCCATACCCCCAGGGCTAACAACCGTGGGGGATAAAAATCGGATCCAGCTAGAATGCTGGTCCCCCCAATAAGTTGTCGCAAGCACCTGCCACCGTGATAATAAATAAAAACTGAGCCACGGTAAATGCACGATGCTTGCATGCGTGGTCCTAGTCGGCAGATTAACGATAAAAAAACAAAAACGTAAATACCAAAGTATTTCCAGATATAAATTTTAATTCTGAAAATTATATTTTATTATTTTATAAACTGCATGAATAACTATTGCTAATCCATATAAAAGAAATTGATTCAATTCCATGTTTTTTTGTGATTTTACTCATGAATCATTCTTGTTTGTAATCGATATGCGATTCCATTTTTGTGGAAAATATTTTGAACGTAATTATTTTTATTAACATTTTTGGGATGGTACTCTCCATGATATCGCATTTTAAACAAGATTTGTAATTAATTTTTGTAGTACATTGTTAAGATTCTTTTGGAACTAGGGGTCACTTCATTTGCTACACACCCCACATTTTTTTTTTAATTTTCCTGATTACAAAAAAGCACAGCCTTTCCTTTATGGTGGATTTCGATGAAATATTTTCTAGAATTACCTCCAAGTTTTTCATGTACTAAATGAAATTATTATTTTGGCAGATATTCCTTTATTTCATCGGCATAGTGTTTTGTGAATAAACAAGTTACAGTTTTGTCATAACACTTTTTTTCAAATATTTCGTAGCTTCGTTAATTTGAATGGCAAAATACATAGGTATCATTATAGTTATAAAGTGCATTTATTGAAAAATCAAGTGTAAGCAAACAACTTTTCGTGCTCATTCGTCATCCAAAGGCAGATTTGTTCAAAGGGGATAAGAGAACGAAAGTGAATTTCAAAATGTATTTAGACAGTAAATAAAGTAAAAGTTACGAATTCTTCACCTATCTGTCCACTGCCTCTTCTGAGGAATCTGGTACACAAAGACATTGGAGATTTTGGAGTTTGGGTGTACATAGATGTACAATACAGAGTACTCCTAAAGCAGAATTTTGATATCTGTTGTGCATCCCTCTAAATGGCACTGGCAAATAAAAAGCCAACAGAATGTAATGCACTCTATGCGTTTTCTGCCTTTTGCAATAATAAGAGTTATAATAATACATGACCATTTCTTTTCATGCAAAACGGTATATTTATAAGAAAGTTTCAACTCATTACTGCAAATCAGAGCTGGTAACTTTTTATGACACCTAGAACATTACAAGCAATCAAATAATTATAATTAGAGAGTTCAAACGAAGCTGTTCCTTATTACCCTGCTACATTCCTGACACGTTTTCTCTCATGACACTTCTTCAAGAGATCTTTCTACTAGAGAACCAGTACCGCTGGTGTCGTTCTGAGAAGAGAGCCAAGAAGATAATGCCGTGACTATGAAATGGTATTGTTTAGTGCTTGCGTGGACGGGAAGAAGAGTAATGCTTTACTGTGAACTCTTTCCATTTGTTCCGCTATCCACTGGTAATTAGACCCGTATAAACTTTCTTTATGGTGACTTGGCTTTATTCTTTGTATCACGCGTCCTATTTAACAATCAGGAGGTGCAAGTACGCCTTCTAAATGCCGAATAAATTACATGAGAGTTCAGCTAACGAATAGTAATAAATTTAGGAAAAATCGTCATTGCAGGATATAAATCGCCCAAAAAGCGGTTAGTATATTTATTTTGTTGAGTAATAAAGGTAACATTGATATTAATAATTGGAGCTAGCAAATAAAACAAAAATAAGAAACAAGGTAAGCAGAACATATAAAGTATGTAGTGCAGTTTTGGAAGTAAATATGATATCTTACTATAATAGCTAAAATAACAAAATGTATCTTATATTTCAATACATATATAATACATACATAAATACGCATAAAATACAATTTCAGACCTAAGTATTATAATTATTAAAATTAATTTACTTTACTTATTAAAACTGGCACTGCCTTCTAAAACAAAGCTTGTTGTAAATCATTCAATAACCAGGAAATAAGAGATGAATACTGGTGACGGCTCATGTTTTAAACACAAGTATAAAGTGCGCGACGATACAGCTGATATCTTATAATCATACTCAATTGAATTCATTGAGAAATGTCATTTACTCTACAATATTTAATATACATCACTCTTTAAAGTTTTAGATTGTTCATTAGAAAATGTCTAAAAAGTTGTGTAAACTTTGCTTAAACTGACCCGACAATTAATTCGAGGTGAGGGAGGAGTGAGGGTCTAGGAATATATCCCTAATTGGTCCATATATTGTATACTACTAAAGCATACATTTCAATTTTGTGGTATATTGAGACTAGTACCATAATGGAAAATAATTATACAAGACAACAAAGCATTTTTATCGTCCTGTTGTGGTTTATTTAATTTTTTTCCACTCGTTTTAGTATTTTGTTTAAAGTAATCGTATTGGACAACGACAATGTAAATAGTTTCTATCACGGCCGCAAGAGTAGTTTACTTACGAGGTTAGTTGGCCTCCCTGACTGCCCAGAGTAGTTAAAAAACAGATCACCTGCGGGCGATAAAGAGCTTTTTAACAATACATTATTAACCATTAACTTAGGGTCTGCAAGATCCTGGATAAAATAAAACATTTGGTTCATTTAGTTCTTACGTATTCTCTTTAATGTTTCTAAAGTAAATTGATTACAGGACGTTAGTACATAGCCACTGCTAGACCAGTGTAGCATGTGGAAAGTTAAATAATTATAATTGTATTTAATTATATTATATCATAATTATAATAATATTTAATGATAATTATATTATCATTGCGAATGCGTTACTGAAGCTTCGATGATAGAACTTGGTTCCGCATCATTAATACTGATGGTCGCAGCGGGTTAGACGTCCCACTCTGTGATGGATGTTTGCTTCTGGGTTGTGATATGGTACTCCTTTTTAAATCCCCCTTTTCCATTACTGGCCTGCTTCGGTGGCGCAATAATACCCCCCACCCACAGAAAAAAGCGTTACATCCGGATTGTGAGTTTGAATTCCACGCAAGAAGTTGATTTTTTCTGTCGTGGTATGCGTGCGTTCGTATTACACATTGTACCTCACTTGAACCTCACTTCCACTCTTCAGATATTGTGTGGTGAACCATACTTCAGATAGTGTGGCTGAATCACACTTTATTTTTACTTTCTCACTACGGAATAGGAAGAAAGTTAAATAATATTTCTCGAAAAAAAAATGGGGAACCATCATCAGAAAATTCTAATTGTCGGGCTCTGGTAACGCAAAAGTGGATAAATCCAATTGCTAAATTTAGAAAAAAGATCTCGTAACACGTGGTGTAGCCAGAATCTATATTTTGTGGGTCCTTGATACCGAAAAATCGATTGACGGCAAAACGTCTGTCCGTCTCTCCGTATGGCCGTCTGTCTATTCGTCTGAGAAGCTAGCATCGAAAACGTTGAGCGAATTTTATCCAAATTTTATAATACCCAATCGATCTTTTTGATGCCACGACCTCGAATTTTAAATTAATATTAATTTCCGGGGGTACAATGCATAGCCCCTGGGACATTTTCCAAATTTTCAAAAAAAGTCTCCATAGTTTTGGATTAAATTTTGGATAGTGTAAAGGATGTTTAAGGGAATGGTGCAGGTCTCATGTTCGTTGAAAATCGTGATTATTCGAAAATTGCAAAAGTTCAAAATATTTTCGGTGTCTTCCAACGAATACAAATATAAAGATAGATATTTTTTCCTTGAATTTTATCCAAATTTTATAATACCCAATCGATCTTTTTGATGCCACGACCTCGAATTTTAAATTAATATTAATTTCCGGGGGTACAATGCATAGCCCCTGGGACATTTTCCAAATTTTCAAAAAAAGTCTCCATAGTTTTGGATTAAATTTTGGATAGTGTAAAGGATGTTTAAGGGAATGGTGCAGGTCTCATGTTCGTTGAAAATCGTGATTATTCGAAAATTGCAAAAGTTCAAAATATTTTCGGTGTCTTCCAACGAATACAAATATAAAGATAGATATTTTTTCCTTGATAAAATCTGTTCCTTAAAGATAGATTTTTTAAACAGGTTTTGTAAAATTTTTCGATAATTTGCGTACTTTGCCGGTAATTTTGCCCTAAAAGTACCGTCGAGAAAGTACGTGCTGTTTTAGCATCACTATTTGTTTAATATGACTTGGAGTGGATTCGGGGCAACTCTATGTACTTCTCTTGAACCTCGTTTCCCGTTCATAATTCCTTTCCCTTCTTCGGTAAGTTGTGTGTGCGAGAACAAGACCAGTTGCGCAATGAAAAGGTTTAGGGATAGCAGTATAAATGCCACTTGGATGTAACTTGCTTCCTAAAAACCAATGATTTAGAAAATTCGAAATGTGTGACTCGCGCGAAGTAGTTTCAAATACTTTCTGTCTTACGGAAAAAGGGAATTTTCAATCAAATTTCAACTTTTTCCCTAAAATCACAAAAGGTCACGTCGAGTCATATCACGGGAAAAGCTCGTATCGAATACGTGATGGACCTCCTCACCGCCAATGCCGGACAGTTTCGGTTTTACTCGTATTGATTGAGTGATTCATTGATTGTTTAGTGATTCCGGTACGTCAACTATAAGGTTATTACTCCCGTAAGTGTAGTGCTTGTTTTGCTAGGGCGGCTGCGGCGGTTGTGGTCATATTTTCCCCGCAGTATGGCGAGATCCGGCGCCGACCTACCGTCAGCTGGCAGGGTTTTTCCCAACCAGGTATCTCCCACCAGCAGGGTATCACCCCAACCGGGACCAGCTCTTGGCTCCTGGCATGTCTGGGTCTCCCGGCACGTGTAGTAGTGAAGTGCGTGTTAGTGTAAGTGTGTGTGTGTGTGTAAGGGGTGAGGATAGGACAAGGAAGAGGAAGGAATGATCGCGCGCGGTCTGTGGCCCGTTGAGAGGGTTCGGATTGTGTTGGTTCTCAAATGGCGTGATTTACAAAAAACAGCGCATTCAAAATTTATATACATTTACTTAGTTTAAAAATAGTAGCTTTGTTACTGTGTGCCGCGTTTATTTTTTAATTACTGCCTTTTTCTGGTCGTTTTCCATAGTCCGTGCATTCTCCACAATTTATTCTACAGTGACCTCACAGTCAAAATATTTTAGCACTCTTGAATCACTTGCAGTTTTGAAAAACGTATCTTCGTTTGTGACTCTTTGCTATTCAAACCTTCTTCTTTGGTTCTGAAAGACCCTTTTACAGCTCACTAGATGTGATTTCACTAGTTTTCATCTCCCAGTTTCCATAGATTAAATCTTCAGGCTCCCCAGAATTGCCATAGACGAGCTGGAAAAATTTCCCCTGTGGTTCGTTCCCTCAGGCCCCTGAGAGGTCACATTACCATCTTCCTGTGAACTGAGAGTGCTACTGGAATTCAAAGCCTTGAAGCGAAGTATTTTTTTTCTGCAAGTTGTATTGTTAGTGTTCACTGTAGTCGATGTGGTGAGTTCACTATTACCGAATCTTCTAGTGCTTATTTATAGATAGATTTATAAAGTACGCTTGAAGCTAATGCTCGATGGCAAAATTGATTACTATTAAAAGTTGATAAGCTACTTCTGATTAATATGTAATTATCTCGAAATTAAAAGTCTGTCTTAAGTTCATTTTGTTGTAATGTACGTGGAGATCAGTGATTTGGTTCACTATAATTGTCATTTCTGGGTATGACGAATGCTCCCGTTAGTATACTGAATGTTTTATCGCGGACGTTTTGGCGATGTTTCTTCCCCATCTACCAGCGGCTTCTGGGAGATTTTTCCTTCAAGATACCTCACCCCAGAGGGGACCAGCTCTAATTTACCTGACTGGTCTCCTGACATGTGTGATAGTGTAATGCATGTGACTGAAAGTGCGTGCGAATGAAAAATCGCACGCGGACCATGGCCAGTTTGTTCACGTACTGCTTCGGAATTCGATTGGTGTTGATCGCAGAAACCACGGAAAATTATAGATCAGAGCAACCGCCAGCTGATTAATTCTCGCTGCGACAACGGCTGAACTCGGCGTAACTATCGCGATGGCGTTGCGGCGGCGATGGTGTAACGTTTAGCGTTTCGGACTGTTGTACCCAAGTTGGCGGGTTCAAACCCGATCCAAGCTGTGGATTTTTAAGGGCGAAAAAATCCTTCGTACGCCTTCCTTCGGAGGGGAAGTAAAGCCGGCTGTCCCATGTTAGTAGATTTACTTGCATGTAAAAGATCCTCAAGCCTAAATGACGCCTCTGAGCTAAATTCATATCGCCTGTTTTCTCGCCCAAGAAATACCTCCTTTCTCTGCTAGTTGATGAAAGGAGCGTAGCGAAATTTACGTGGTCAGACGGAAGAGCAGGCCTAATGGCCTGAGTCTCGCCACGTAAAATAAGGCATTAATTCAATTCAATTCCATTCAATTCACCATCTAGCTGGTGATATATAAAGGAGGCTTTTATAAATTAGCCTCCGCAATGATTCGAACCCTTGAACCTCGCGGCCGATGTCGCTGCAAGGATGTCAGCAATGCTGGGAAACTAAGGCAGTAGGTTTCATGCTTACCGAACGTTCACTGCATCCAGAGTAGAGCGGGAGAAGTGGCTCAGAGCAACAACTGATGCAACTTTGACGGGAAGTCGTATGTTCGAGCCCTGACGGTGGCAGGATTTCGACACTAGCCATATAGCTAGGTCGAGTTTTGTTGCTGTCTGGAGGTGAATCCAACCGACCGTCTACACTGATCGATAGTTTTCTGTGTTTTATCTGATCAATACCAGGCTAATGCCGGAGCAATACCCTAGCAAACGTGACACGGCACGCGTGCGGTATTTCCTTCCTCTTGTCCTATCCTCACCCTTTACTTACACACACACGTACACGCACTACAATATCACAGAGGTAGGAAGAGCTGTCGCAAGCTTAGAGCTTGTTCCGGCTGATGAGAGACACCTGGTTGGGAAAAAACCCTAGCCGACGCTAGGTCGTCGCCAGATCTCACCACCAACGGTGGAAGATCACCGCCACCTCCCGAGGTCCCCACATGCACTACGCTTACTGAACCAATAACTTTAACAGTGAACGCTCCCGAAATCACTAATCAGTCAGCGCAGAGTCGCCTGTGTGTTTTCTTTTCTGAAGGTAAAAAGGGAATTTCCTCCCAAATGTTCGCTCCTCCCTCATCGGCGGGCAGTCGTGCCGTGGGCCGCGAGCGGAGCGCGCGTGCATCGCCCGCGTGATCGCCCAGCCGCCCGTCAGCTTCAGGCATCAGCTGCAGGGTGGGACGGGGCGAGGGGGTGCGCGGGCGGGTAGGGCGGGGCCGGGCGGGGCGGGGCGGGGCGGGGCGGGGCGGAGCGGGGCTGGGCGAAGGTGGGCGCGTGCGCGGGCGAGGGCGGGGCGGCGTAAGGCGGGGCGGGGTGGGGTGGGGTGGGGAGGGGCGAGGAGGGACGGGGCGGGGAGGGCCGGGCAGGGCGGAGAGGGGCGGGCGGGTGTAGGCGCGGGCGGGACGAAGCGAGGTGGGGCGGGGTGGGCAGGGCCGGGGCGGGAAGGGGTGGGTGCGGGCGGGACGGAGCGAGCTGGGGCGGGGCGGGGTGGGATGGGATGGGGCGCAGCGTGGTCGGAGCAGGGGCGGGGGCGGGGCGAGGTGGCGAGGAGTGAGGTGGGGGTGGGTGCGGGCGCGGGCGCTGGCGCGGGCTGAGCGAGAAGGGGCGATGGCCGTGAAGGGCGTGGGGGGGCGGGGCGGGGAGGGACGGGCGGGGGTGGGCGATGGCGGGGCGGGGCGCGGCGCGAGTTGGGTCCGCGAGGCGTGATTTACGGGCCGCGCGATGGATAGGGCGCGGAGCGGGCTGCCACGGCGCGCGCGGGCATCGCCGCCGGCATCGTCTAATAGCAGCCGCGGGCGCTGCCTGCACCACACGACACGCCCGCTGCGCCGGTTGAGGCTGGGTGGTCCGGCTGGTGGTGGATGCGGTGGGTTGGTGGTGAGGTGGTGCATTGGGGGTGGGATTGCTGGGGTGGAGGTTTGAATGGTGGTGATGGTTGCTGTGATATTATTGTTGTTGGCGTTGCTGTTGGCGTTCTTGTTCACGTTGCTGTTGTTGTTGCTGTTGATGTAGCTGTTGGTGTAGCTGTTGATGTAGCTGTTGATGTAGCTGTTGATGTAGCTGTTGACGTAGCTGTTGATGTAGCTGTTGATGTAGTTGTTGATGTAGCTGTTGACGTAGCTGTTGATGTAGCTGTTGATGTAGCTGTTGATGTAGCTGTTGATGTAGCTGTTGATGTAGCTGTAGATGTAGCTGTAGATGTAGCTGTAGATGTAGATGTTGATGTTGCTGTTGCTGTTGATGTTGCTGTTGATGTTGCTGTTAATGTTCATGTTAATGTTGATGTTGCTGTAGACGTTGCAGTTGACATTGCTGTTATTGTTTACATTGATGTTACTGTTGACGTTGCCGTTGACGTTGCTGATGACGTTGCTGTTGACGTTGCTGTCACTGCTGCTGCTGGTGATAGCGGAAATGGTACTTGTTCCTGCGTTAAAATGGAGGTTTGAAGATGATAGTTAGTGTTCCTAATAGAGAGTGCTTGTGGATGTGCTGTTGGTGATAATAGGGATAGTGGTAATGATGATGGTAATTATTGATTTATTGACTGATGATTTCGGACACATCAACTATGGTCTTCAGTCGCATTAGTGTAGTGAATGTTTTGTCCCGAGTCGTTGCAGTAATTGTTTCTCTATTGGATAGTGAGATCCGGCGCCGACCTACATGTACCGGTTTGAGTGCGAACTCCCCCTTTAGGTACCTTCTGATAGGGGGTGACCATGGTGGGCGAGCATCACATCCCTTAATAGCAACCGCAGGCCGCTGCCGTCCTGCACTATCTGCCCGCCATGCTGCAGGTGGCCATGTGGTTGGTGGGGATGGAGCTCATGGAGAATGGAGTGGGTCGATTGTGATCGAGGTTTAAGATGTGGTGATGGTGGTTGAATTGTTATTGATGGATTAGGTATTAGGAAAACGGTTAAAGTTGCAGTGTGTATAATGTGGTGGTGTTGAAATGAAAGGACTAATTGTGGTAGTATATTTGGTAGCAGGAAACGCTAGTGGATATTGTTTAATGATCGCGATTGTGGTAGTGAAGGGAGATGAAAATCGGTAGTGATGGTGGTTTTGTTAGTGCTAGTGCTTTTAGTAGTGGAATTGGTAGTGGTGAAAACAGTAGTTGTGATGCTGGTGGTAGTGACAGTGGTGGTAGTGGCAGTGATGGTAGTTACAGGAGTTGAAAGTGGTAGCGATGATTGTGACAGTGGTGGTAGAGGTAATGATAACAGTGGAAGTTCACCAAGAAAATTGAACAGAGTTTTCTCCTTTACTACCCGTACAGCAAAAATCGTTTCTCCTCAAACAAGTATCTGGCAAAAGTGTTAACAGCAAACTCGGGATTAAAACTGAAGACTCGAGTATGTCAAAGATGTTATTTATTTATTTATTTATTTGTTATATGTTATTTATTTATTTATTTACATTTCTTGTTTATAAGTTCTTTTTCTACGATTCGACATGAACAACACCAACCTATTAAAAGCCAAGCTCCTTTACAAATTACTGTTACTCTCATACATGAATTAAAATCTAATCTATAAGCAAAGTGACACTTGTGAGGACGCTATACATAAGTACACAAGGCGTGGTATTCCTGGTTTCAATAGTACTATTTTTGAATGAGTCGTATTTTCCAACATCAGTAAGTTCTCATTTTAAATTCATGGAATTTCTTTACTTGTTACCAACAAGACTTCTTTCACCAACTTTGCAGAGTGAAGAGTCATAGTTAACATCTACATTTTGAACAGCTTCTTATGAAATTAACTCTTCATCCGATATCTCATTACCCCTGTTAAAGAAATAAACGATCCCCTAAGGGTATATTCACCTTTTAAGAAGAGCTCATAATTGATTCAACTACTAATTACAGTATTCCCTGAGAAAGATAAGAAAACCACGCCCACATACTTCCTTGGTGTAATTCTATACCATGTAGACTCACTCATACATCTTCGCTCATTTGCAAAGGATTACTTTCTGCTTCAGTGTTACATTAATATGTATCTTACTGTACACGATACAATCATAACTCACTAATAAGTTGGATTCTGTATTAGTGAATGCAAACAAAACTATAATGTGTTACATGAATATTTGATAAACTCAAACGACTTCAAGAAATTATCATGATTGAATTAAAATAATTGTATGTTATATTCTAACATGCGACACTAGAACACTATTTTTGCTTTTTCCAATTTCTGCCAGCAAACTATTTGCTAATCTATATATCGCTGAATGAAACTTTACTGGAAAATACATCTGGAATCAAGCAATAAAAAATCACAAACAAAAACAAAAAAGAGAAATAATTTTTACCGATGTAAAAATTATTTCAATATACGATTACCCCCAAAATACGAAAAACGTTTGCTATGTTTGTGTGTGGAAAAATTTGAATCTTTTAATATATGCAGCGTATTTTCTAATTTTTCGACCAGCACATTCCAAAAAAAGAAAAAAAACAAACATGACGGTTGTGTTGAGGTATAGAGGAGATATTTCGTTCTATCAGTACATTCCAAGGGGAATCAAAACTTATTTTGCGCGGTAACAGAAAAAACGATCGTTACTGATATTATAGTTAAGATATTTCATGGATTTATAACATTATATTTTTCTAGAGTTAAACGTTCAAAGTGCAAATGAAAACTATGATATTAACGATAATTACTAATACACTTAGCATATGTGTGTGTATATATAATGAAGTACCTATTTTCATACGGACATTTTGTGTAAAAGAAAAAAATATAACAGATACGAAGACACGTGAAGCCAAACAAGTGATAACAATTAGGAGGAGGCCGGTCAGAAACTCATTAATGAATGCAGATGGGACGAATTCACGAACAGGAATGAACGGACGTCTGGGGATCATAAGATGCATTTTATTATTAATATAAATGTAAGTTTCATTATTTTCACCGGTCTGAAGACTTTCATCCAGACGAAACTAAAAAGGAATGATGATAATAAACAAGTTTTGCAGGGTTAACTGATGTGGTAGTAATTGTAATAGTTAGAGCATAGGCTTCCGCGGCCGGAGTCAGTATTTACTAGGCTGTCCGGGTGACGCCGCGTCCATGGCGAAGGTGCCGACGTTTCGTAATGCATTACGCCCTGAGGAAGGTCGCAGAATGGTGACCGAATCGTCGGCACCTTCGCCATGGACGCGGCGTCACTCGGACAGCCCTAGTAAATAAAATTGCAATAGTTGGTTTCCAATCCATGATAAAGAGATGAAGCATAATATGGTGAATTAGTTTGGTTCGCCAACGTTCGATGTGAACGGGTACAAGTGACGGAAGTAGCGCGGACGAGGTGTAGCAAAGAGTGGGGAAGTCGGTGGGGCCAGTGGGAGCGGCGACGCTGGCAAGGGGGAATTATGGGGGCCCAGGCCGCAAGGGGGTGGAGTCGTACGAATTGATTGATTGATTGTTAGAGATCCCCAGCGCTGCAATTACTAAAGATCATTATTCCCGTAAGTGTAGTACATACATTTCTCGGGGGAGGGCGGTGGTCTTTCCCCCGCTGTATGGTGAGATCCGGCGCCGACCTATCGTCGCTTAGTAGGCCTTCTCCCAACCAGATATCTCCCATCACCGGAACAATCCCTAGGTTGCCGACCGGTCTCCCGGCATGTGTGGCAGTGTAGTGCACGCTAGTGTGAGTGGAAGAAGTGACGATAAGACAAGGAAGAGGAAGGTAAGATTGCGCGTGGTTCGTGTCCCGTGTGTCAGGGTTCTGCTCCGCCTGATATTGATCGGAGAAACCATGTAAAATTACCGATCAGAGAAGCCGGCCGCAAGAATTCTACTCCAGACAGCTACTGAATTCAGGACCTCCAGGACCTCCCGGTCCGAGGGACGGCAATAACATCAGTTGATGCCCTGAGCCATCCTTCCCAGTGAATCGAAGGAAGATAGCTAGTCAATGCCTTATTTTGCATGGCGAGAGTCAGGCCCTCAGACCCGCTCTGTGCTCTTACCAAATTTTGCTACGCGTCTTTCACCATCTGGCGGAGAAGGAAGGTATTACTCAGGCGACGAAATAGGCGATATTGAACCTAGGTCTTTTGGGGTTCAGCATCTTTTACATGCAGTTAATCTACAACATGGAACATTCAGCTTTACTTCGTCTCCGAAGTAACGCGTACGAAGGATTTTTTCGTCCTTAAATAGTTGCGATGGGCTTTCAACCGACAAACTTGGGTACAACAGCCCGACTAGCTAATCGTTATATCACCGAACTCGCACGGAGGGATAGTGGCAACGGGGACGGCGGGGTGGCCGGGAAGACGGAGATGGCAGGGGATGCATGGTAGCGGTGACGATGGTAGTGAGAATGGAGTGGGCGGCAGGGGTGGCGACTGCGGCTGTGCTGGCAGTTGAGGTGGCGGTGGTGGCGGTGTGGCCGGCGAGGGCGGTGTGCGCGGTGGGGGCAGTGAGGGTGGTGGGGACAGTGTAGGTGGCGTGGACGGTATGGGCGCGGGGGCGGTGTGGGTGGTGGGGGCAATGTAGATGGAGACGGCGGTATAGGTGCGATGCTGGTGTGGGTGGCGGGGGCGGTGTACGTACAAGTGGGCGGTGTGTATGGGAGCGGTGTGAACGATGGGGACGGTGGGGGCGGTGTGTGTGGCAGGGGCGGGGTGGGCGACAAGAGTGGTGTGGACGGCGGGGGCGATACAAGCGGAGGGGGCGGTGTGTGTTATGGAGGCGGTGTTGGCGGCAGGGTGGTGTAGACGGGAGGCGGTGGTGTGGCGTAGACGGTGTGGAATGTGTAGGCGACGGGGGCTGTGTAAGTGGTGTGGGCGGCCGGAACAGTGGGCGTAACGGGCAGTGCCGTCTGCGCTCCACGAACGCACGCTCGCGCGCGCGACTCTCGGCCGCCTTTTGTTTCTGCGGAGATCGATTCCGAATGGTATCGATTCGCGCGTCACGACTGCTCATCGCGCGCTGGGAGTCACCGCCCGCCCGACCGCGCGCGGGTTAGGAACCCGTGACCCCCGGCGTATCGTGCGCCCGCGGGCGAAGACCCGGCGGCGGCGACGGAGGCGGGGGCAGGGGCGGGGGCAGGGGCGGGGGCAGGGGCGGGGGCAGGGGCGGGGGCAGGGGCGGGGGCAGGGGCGGGGGCAGGGGCGGGGGCAGGGGCGGGGGGGCAGGGGCGGGGGCAGGGGCGGGGGCAGGGGCGAGGGCAGGGGCGGGGGCAGGGGCGGGGACAGGGTAGGGGCAGGGGCGGGGGCAGGGGCGGGGGCAGGGGCGGGGGCAGGGGCGGGGGCAGGTGTGGGGGCAGGGGCGGGGGTAGGGGCGGGGGCAGGGGCGGGGGCTGGGTAGGGGCAGGGGCGGCGGCAGGGGCGGGGGCAGGGGCGGGGGCAGGGGCGGGGGCAGGGGCGGGGGCAGGGGCGGGGGCAGGGGCGGGGGCAGGGGCGGGGGCAGGTGTGGGGGCAGGGGCGGGGGTAGGGGCGGGGGCAGGGGCGGGGGCTGGGTAGGGGCAGGGGCGGCGGCAGGGGCGGGGGCAGGGGCGGGGGCAGGGGAGGGGCAGGGGCGGGGCAGGGGCGGGGGCGGGGGCGGGGACAGGGGAGGGGGCAGGGGCGGGGCAGGGGCTGGGGCGGGGAATGAGCCGGCCTGGAGTCAGAAGGCGGAGACGAATAGAGGGGGAACGTTGGAGACAGAGGTGCATGCGCGGGCCTGTGATTTGGCGGTGGCGGTGGCTTTGATTGACAGATTAGTTGATGAGTCCTTGTTTTCAGGCGGTTCAACTCTTCGATCAATACTTCCATGAGTGCAATGCATGCTATATCTTGGGAGGTAGCGATGCTCTTTCACAACGAGAAGTTGAGATTCAGCACTAGCCTACACGCTGACTTGCAGGGGTGTTTCCCTTCCAAATATCTCCACCAGCGAGGAACCGCCGCAACCGGGGCAAGCTCTGATCTCCGTTCTGGCATCCCGAATGTGTGGTTGTTTATTGCAAGTGTGTGTATTACGTGCAATGGGAGGAGATAGCACTATCACGACGTTCAAGCTCCCGATTGGATGAAATGTCGAAGAGCTGAGTTACTTCAAATGTACGGTTAAATAAATCCTGCAACACATTCGATAATTAGCCTCTGTTGGCACATGAAGGTAGGTCGTCCCTGTCAGAGATATGGCAGTGGTAACAGCTCTCTCTCTTTCTCTCTCTATTATATATATATATATATATATATATATATATATATATATATATATATATATATATAAAGGAGTTGGTCGTTGGGACGGGTAGGGGTTGGGGGCGCCTTGCCCTGCCACGAATGGGATAGGAATGATAGGAATGTAGAAGTGGTTCAGGAAATTATAGTGATAAAAGTACTAAAGTCTACTAGTATCGATTTATGATTTAATAATTTTTTTTAACTTTATGCATTTTACATACTTTACAAATAGTCAAAATCGAGTAGTACGAAGAAAAAAACATTTAAAAAGTTGAACGATTGACACAATCGATTTAGACCATGCCACTAATAACGAACCCTTCTGCGTAAGATTTAACGGAATTCTGCCCCGCCCTGCTCCGGCCCCGGCACCGCCTCACCTCCCCCCTCCACCAACGCAGGTTCCCGCTCCGCTCTACACCACCGCAACCCGTCTCACAACCATCTCGTCCCGCCTCGTCCTCCCTCGCCTCGTCAGACCCCGTTCCGTCACATCCCACATTATCTCATCTCGCCTCGACCCGTCGCATCTCGTCACACCCTCTTCGTCCCGTCCCTCTTCAGCAGTTCTAATGTCTCGTCCCGTCCCGTCCAAACCCGTCCCGTTCCACCCCGTTCCCCCCACGCCTCGCCTCGCCTCACCCCGCCCCGGCTCGCCCCTCGCGTTCTCACGCGGTCCACGTCTCAAGCGCGCGCGCGCCCGCCCGCGTCATTGTTCGCGAGGAGGCTGCGAAAGAGCTCTCAGGCGCGACGCGAGCGCTGCCTGGCGGCTGACGCGTGCACTTCGCTCCTCGTTTCGCGCCGCGCCCGCGGGCCGGCGACTACGGAGAGCGTGCGTGAAGGCCCTTTGCTTCTTTGCTCGCAGTCACGTGCGCGTGCACACCAAGGACACCTGACGAATGAAAAGCCTGCGCTTTCTCATTGCGCGTATGTGCCAGTGGTCTCAGAACGTGTGTGCGTGTGTGTGTGTGTGTGTGAGTGTGTGTGTGAATCGAAATCTGAGGTTTTAGGGCGGTGGTGGAAATGAATCGTCCACAGTACTTCACATTCCTCACGTCTTTTATTATTCATAAACATTCCAACATTGACTAACAAGTCAATAGTTAGGGGACACGTTTCTTTTGAAAAGAAAGGAAAGAAAAAGAAGAAAATGTAGGGGGAGGAGAAGCAGAAAAAATAAAATTGTTTTTGAATAGCGATAAATTATCTCATGGCTTAGGCCAGGGTCTTTGATGTCGTCGTGGAAGGTATGACTAAAATATGACTAAAATATGACTAAAATATAGCAGTCTGGGAATAAATACATTCTATTATTCTGATTTCTCGGACGAATAATAATAATAATAACAATAATAATAATAATAATAATAATAATAATAATAATAATAATAATAATAATAATAATAATAATAATAATAATAATAATAATAATAATAATAATAATATTAATATTAATAATTCTGAATTACACTACGAAAGGCTCTACTTTTCCAAAAGTCACGTCCGTGTTCACGAAGGATACCTCCTGGATGAAAATCTCGGGCTTGCTGTGTATGTGTGAGTGGGGAAACAAACTGATTTTCAGACGTTTTTGAGCCACCGCCAACGCTCATACATTTTTCGTTTGGAATTTCTTTCAAGTTTACAAATATATCGCATTCTTTAAGCGCTGGTATGCATTACTGTTTCACATGAAAAATGGCAATACGTTAAATTATAGTTTCATAATTTTAATTTGAAAGAACATATTAAAAATGTCCTCATAAATCTGAAGAGCGTGCGCCATGAATTTTTAGATTGTAGATTTAGATTTATTTAGTCAATAAAAAGTAAAAACTGGTTGTGACGTATGAGGGAGAAGATTATCTGCGCACGTTTTCTGGAGTTCCAGAATCCCTTCCCATTATTTTAACTATAAATAGTTGAAAGATGAGTAAAAGTTAGAAGTAAATAAATAAATGAAAATAAAATTTTAAAAACCACGAGATTATCAATATTTAAAAAAAACTAGACATTTTTGTTCCCGAGCTATAGAAAACTTACTTGCATCGGTAAACGAATTGCAGATATGATTTTTCTGCATTGCTAACAGAACAGTAATTCGTCCTTATCTCTATTCCTACCATTACAAGCATTTACTACGTCCAGATGAAAAACAAAAGAGGCCATCTCAGCATTTGCTCAATGGATCAGGGAAACTGGACAAAACCTGATCGAGATGGGGGTCATTTACCCAGAAACTCAAGTACATTATTTATTACAAGCATATTACGTCTTTAAAAAATACATATACAAATGTAAAGTAATTCACTACATATCCCTATTTTGTTAAAATAAACATTATTTTTCTTTTTGATGATCAGTATAATCTTTAATTGTGTAGAAACAGTTATGCAACAGAAAAGATTTTACTTTTTACTTAAATTTGTGAACCGACTTCAATTGTTTAATGTAATCTGGCAATGCATTGTAAAGTAACGTACATGTATTGTATGTAGATTTTTCATAATGAGCTGTTGATACTATACTTAATGAACGTGATTGATAAGACGTGTGTTGTCATTATAAATATCAGTATGGCACAAAAATATGTCCCCTCCGTTAAGTACGGCAGTTTTGACAAATATTACAGATCACACACGTAAATAAATAGGCAATGCAGAAGTAAGATTTCAAGTTCAATGAAGATAGGCTTGCAGGGATCAAGCGGATAACATTTTTCATTGTTCGAATAATTTTCTTTTGCAATCTAAAGGACTGGGTACATGATGAGCTTCCCCAGAATAATAAGCCATATCTCAGGCGGGAATGCGCATTTAAAAATACACGCAACGATCTGCAGGAAGGCTGATAGGTTTTTGAAAGAATACTGAATTCGAAACATAAGGAACTTAATTTAGTGTTTGACTGAATTGAGAGACCTAGACATTTTGAAAATCAGTTAATTGCATATTGTTCATTTTTAATGAAATACGCGATTGCTGATTTGAAATGCAAAAATGCATTGAAACTGTTCCTTTGCTAAATATTAATTTGTTATTACAAAACCAATTTGAAAGTTTTGAAATCGTACTGTATATTGTTTCTTTTTTGCAAAGAAAATTTGTGTCTTCGGCAAACATAACCGTTCTTCTGTTTTTGATAGACGAGGGCATATCTTTTACGAATAACAGAGGATAGGACCTAAGATCGAACCTTGCATGACCCTACATTAACCAGATCAAGAATTGGAAAGATAAGTAAATAATGTTCTTTCGTGCCAGTAGGGTATTTCTACTCTTAGAGATCGATGTTTAAGGTACGAGGTTATCCGATCTAGGGCGATATCACGAATTCCATAAGAAGGTAATTTTGAGAGCAAGAGGTTATGGTTAATAACGTCAAAAGCTTCCAAAAGATCTAAAAATATTCCAATTGGTGCTTCATATTGGTCTATCGATGAAGCACCATCATTAAGAAAAAAAATGGCAGTTTCCATAGATTTTGATTTTCTAAAACTGTGTTGCGAGTTTGAAATCTCTTCGTTTTACTTGAGAAAGGTTTCCATTCATATATAGAAAAGCCTCTCTCATATTTTTGAGAAACCCGACAAAAGAGAAATTGGTCGGTAATTTTGAATTTCATTTTTGTTCCCTATTTTAAAAAGTGGTTTAATTTTTGCTGTTTTGAAAATATTTGGAAATATTCCTGAGCATAAAGAAGCATTGAAAATATGAGTTAACGGGTGAACAAAACAGATACACGAGTTTTCAATAAACAACTTAACCAAAGTCCTTAACTCTTAACCAGATTAATATTTATTTTGACTTCGTGCAAAACTTTGGGGTTTGAAAAGGTTATGTTATATTTCGTAAAATTAAAGACCTGTATTCCAATTTTTTCGTATGTCGTTTATTTGAAATGACACAAAGCAAACACAAGAGAGTTATATAAATAAAAAATTATTTCATCGAAAGTAAACCCTGAGTGACATTTTACTTTTGTTTTTATACGGACAAAAATATGAGACGTCTTTATGTTAGTGATTAAACAAGCAAAAACATTTTACTTCCAATAGCCATTGGTGGTTACACGTTAGAATTCACCTTCAAAATACACTTCCAAATTCGCCCAACAGCAAAGCCAAAGGAAATTACACTAAACATTCCTAAGAAATGAATTTCTTCGTTAACACTACGTTATATATTTCTACGTTTACACGACCACAATATTGTGACGTATTTATTTCAGTGATTACAATAGCAAAAACATTTTACCTTCAAAAGCCAATGGTAACTACACTTCAAAATTCACTTTTAAAATACACTTAAAAAAAACCTCTAATCACGTCAAAGCGACTCCAATTGAAATCACACAAAAGATGCACGAGTTATTTTCTAGTAACAAATTCAAACATCTGATGGCAATGAACTAGGCTTCTGTTTCTAATGCAAAATGACAATGAGAAACATCACAATTTAATACTTTAATTCAATACTTTCAATTTAAACAAACAAATTACCAAATGACCACATAAATCTATAAAACATACGTTATGAATCCTTGAAGGAGAAACATATTATTTGCTGCCATGACTTAACATATCATTTGCGAACAGTAAATCAACGTGTTTTCCTTCGTGATTCCTGCTTACGTATTTTCATCGTAATCTTAGGATAAGGTAAAAGTGGTAAAAAGAATAACTAATGAACTACAGACCAAGTTTTTATAGATCATTTCCATTCACACAAATCATATACAAAAGAGAAATATTTAAAAAAAAGTAATTTCATCGAAAGTGTTCACAGTTTGGCATATTTATTAGTATATATACGAGCAAAAACATCTGACGTATTTATTCCAGTGATTGCACAACCAGAACCCTTTAAAAAAACCTTCAAGGGTCAATGGTGACTACAATTTAAAATAGACATCTAAAACACACTTTAAAGAAACGTCGCCACACGCCTGAGAAAAGACACCCCAAGTGATATCACATGACTGATGCAAGAGACGTTTTCTTCCAAGAAACACAGCAGAGAACAAGAGAGTCCGATTCCCAGTAACAAGAAAGCTTCTCTCAGAGAGCTTATCTCGACGGGATTTCCTGGGACATCTGAAAAAATTATTTCCTGTTTTGAACAGAAACTTAATTTGCTTTCCAAATACAATACATAATGTGCACAGGATTCTTGTTTATATTTTTTTAATAAACCTGCTTCTACTGACATTTGAATCAACCTATCGAAACGCCCGGCTTGACTCCAATTACTTCGTATAGGAAAAGACACATAACAAGGAGAAAAGAGGCATGCAGGCACTTGAATCAGTTTGGGACCATTTAATTCAGCCCTGTGAATATAGGCAAGAGATTCATAGCTAAGAATGGCTTCATCCTTTAAATAATTTTTGAAATCTAGCACTTCGAATTTAGATACCAAAGATTCGTGGACATCACTTTGGGATGCAATCAAATCCGCATATTCTGGTTCCACATTCGGCAATGGATATATCGTTGAAACTGCCGCGTCTACATCTTCCAGCGTCTCCAACTGTCTACCTAAACCCGGAGATACTATTGAACCCGTGAGAGAACCGCCAATAAAGTTCCAGAGGAAGAAGCTGAGCAGGCTCAGCCAGAAATCGAGACGACGCAAAGGCGAGGATGACGCCCCGGTGATGAGGCAGCTCAGCATGGCGAACGCAGCGTCTGTCCAGCTCAGCCTGAAATCGAAGTGGACTGCCGCAATGAATCCCAGCACGCAGGCGGCCGTGGCCAGCCAAATTCTCAGCGACACCGTCAGCAACACGCTCAGCCTCGAAGCCGCCGCCGGCTCAACAAAGAAGCACCACTCGTCGCTGACGTGCGGGTACAGAATGGTGAGGTTCCCAATGAGCGACAGGCCGATGAACACTGGTTCCGAGAGCACGTCCAGCTCACCAGTAAACAATTTTGTGTGGCCCAGATCCAAATTGGTGAGATCAGTATAGAAGGCTGTGTGTGTACAGCCCAATTGCAACTGTGATTTTACTGTGTGAAATAATTTATGGGATAGCTCCGCAAAGTCGGAGGTTTTATTACCATTTTTGCACTAGTGAACCATCTCATATGTATAGGATATTACACCATACCTTACAAGCGTTTCCTCATGTGGATCCATCTCAGGATCCATTAGGGTTTTATCTATTCTGCCACGGTGAGTTTTTTCATTCTGCCTTTGTATTAATCTTGGGTTTTCAATGAGATCATGTTTTGATGCAAATGATAATTCCAAATTAATCCGGAAGAGAGACATTGAAAATAATATTTTTGCCATATCTCTCGTCTATTACTAATTGTTTAGACCGCTACTAAAGAGATGTTGTATATGACTATTGTAATTGGTTTATTTTCATATTAATTACATTGAGTGAGGTATAAAAGCAGTATTATTTTTATTTCAAATGTGTACAGAGGAAAACTGAATGTTCTTTATTCCTGTTCGTCAAAATGTGAGCTGTATCTAAATCGAAGCAATTACTGCCTCTGAATTCCGGAAATTGTTTAACTGAAACAATTGTTTTGTTAAATAAATCTCTCTCTCTCTCTCTCTCTCTATATATATATATATATATATATATATATATATATATATATATATATATATATTGAAACACAGAATGTGTTCCCTTACACTAATTAAAACATTAGTGTAAGTAATCAATATATATTTTGGACTGCGCGGTACGTACGCCAAGCGCTGCGAACAACGACGGGAGCTAGCAACGGTCGCTACCGCCACCGGTGCCACCGCCAGGAGGCCAGCGTGAGAATGTCGGTTACAAACTGGGCAGCGAGCACGTGCAGGCAGTCGTTAGGAGAATTGCGAAGAAGACAGACGTTAGCGGAGCGGCGAAGAGTTCGGACGTGTGGCGAAAAGCTCGCCGTTAGCGCATGGGCAAAAGGGAACATGCGATGTGTTCGTAAAGCAATAGTAATTGTGAAGCAGTAAATAAGTGAAGTAGACAATGAGATTATCATTAGAATAAAAGATTCGTGTTGATAGAACAATCGATCGCGCTTGTAGTAATTAGTGTAGTGGAAACTTTATCGAAACTGTGTGGTACGGAACTGAGACCAGTACGCGTGATAGGTGCGGGTTGAGTAATTAAATCCATCGACGGAAGGTGATTCGAGAGAGGTGCAACGCCGTGGTATCAAGATCCGAGTCGGGGAGGAGTCGCAAGGTCACCAGCCCAGGACGACCGCCACGCCATCAGCCGCCGACGGCCCACAGCTGCTGCAGAGGTCGGCAACCCTGTCGATACGAGCTGATCTACGAGCATCGAAGGTATTTGGTCGGGGCCCCGAAGGTATGATAAATGCATATTACACCTAATCTTGGTACCAAGGCAGAGTGTATAAATGTTATCAGATCATGTAATTAACAAATTTGATTTGCAAATAAATCTTGTTCATGATTGTATTTCTATTTCTGATTAACTTTCCCAATATTATACCAACTTATCCAGGGACCCATTCACGGAAAAGATACCCTCCTTTAGTGTTATATTGCAGTGAAATACCCGGCATCACCAGGTACGTCACAGCTGGCGCCCGAACAAGTCTGGAAAGCGTGTAATTAAGAAATGTGGCCTTAGGAAAGTTGGTAAAATATTGGAAAGCACTGTGCATGTATTGGATGTATAGTAATGCAGATTAAAGATAATAGGCAGGCAATGTAAAGTTTATTATTATAGGGAACAAAAAGTAACAGTACATGTATTAACAAAGCATGCATAAGTCATGTAAGCATAATGAATATTTGATAATTATAGAAATTTTGTTGTGGAATTAATTGTGGGCAGATATAGGAAATTATTTGAGAGCAACTAGTATAAAGTTACTACTGCAGTTACTGAGTTTATGAAAGCCACACATGTACATATTGTAAATGATATAATGTAATAGAATTTCAAATTTTGTAAAACATGTTAATAATGTTTGAATTGCTTGGTAGTTTTTAATAACATGGAAATTAAAGAATTGGGAAGTAATAATAATTCTTGTGGAAATATAAGGGTGGTTAATATTATTGTATAAATTGTGCACATTGCTTGCTGGGAATGTTTATTCAGCAGCGCATTGTCCATTGGTAATGGTAAAGTTTGTGGAATTCAATGGAAAGGATACTAGGTTGGGGAATGTATAGCAGCATTGTGAATGTATATTTTTAATATTCATACGGCACTATTGAGGGAAGTTTATGGAGAAGATATGACATGTAATTGTGAGTGATTATTGTGTACATAATATAGCAATAATTGTGTTGAGAAGTAATTCTAAATTAATAGTGGATTTATTAAAATTTGAGAGTATTTTTATAATAATGTTAATAAGTTTGTCAGCGGCATATATGTAGTCAAGTGGCAATAATATTACTGATTATAGAGAATATGTTTATTGTGTTTTGTGGTGAGTGAGGGCGTGTTCATCATTAATCTGCATCTGAAATATTAGTGCATTATAACAGTTATAAAGAGTATACAGTGCTGTGGCGGGCATAATAAATCCATAGGATAACTGTTGTACCGTTGTTAGGTGAGGCAAAAGGAAAATTTGTGCGAGTATTTTAGCGAAGTGAGGATCGAACGGATAGCTCAAAGCAACAGAATGGAGGCGCAAAATGGAGTGCTGGACCGGGAGGAGAAGGCGGATGAAGTAAGGGAGATAGATGTAGGAATCGATAATAGCATGTCATCGGAAAGCAGGGATAGTGGTATTGGAAGTCGGTTGGATGATACGTCAGGGGACAGCTTCAATAAAGATGTACAAGTTACATCAACACCGATGATCCAGGCAACAGGAAATCCAAATCCGGGGGATGGGGAAAATACCTATTCAGGTATGATGCAGTTGATGATGAAGGTATGGGAGGATCAGAAGAAAGCGGCAGAAGATCAGAAGAAAGCGGCAAAAGATCAGAAGAAAGCGGCAGAAGATCAGAAGAAAGCGGCAGATCAGAAGAAGTTGATTGAAGAACTGTATGGGAAAGCAGAAGAACAGAGTAGGAAATTAGACGAACAGAAATTATTCACAGAGGAGCAGATTAGGAAGTTGGCAGAAGAACAGAGTAGGAAATTAGACGAACAGAAATTATTCACAGAGGAACAGATTAGGAAGCTGGTAGAAGAACAGAATAGGAAATTAGATGCAATAGGGGGGCGAATAGGACGCGCTGAAGAACAAATTGAATTAACGAAAAATGAGATGACCAAAATCGCGGAGCGAGTGGAAATTCATGAGCAATGGACTGCCGAAGAATTAGGGAAACAGAAAAAGGAATTAGAATCCCAAGTAATTAGTCTGGGGGGAGATTTGGAGAATAAGTTGAACCAGCAATTAGACGCTAAAACTACTAAGCAGGACGAGAAAATTGAAAGGATGCAGTTGGTAGTCAAGGAAGAAATGCAGGAGAATAAGCGGGAATGTGAAGAGAAGGTTGTGTCACTACGAACAGAGATCGAACAAATAAAAGAATGCAAGGCATCCCCAATTGCAGCAAGCGGGACGGTACCATTCACCCCTCCAAGATCACTAAAATTTTCAGGAGACGGTAAAGAAAATCCGTGCATATTCATGAAGGCGGCAGAACGACATTTAGCTGTCATCAATACCTCGGAAAGGTATAAGATACAATTGTTATATTTAATGCTGGAAGGGAACGCAAGGATATGGGCCGATACATTTGATGAGTTTCCCGAATCAGTAAAGGCATTTAAAGATCGGTTCTTTGAGCGGTACTGGAATGAGGAGATTCAAATCAATTTTAAAATCAGCTTGATGAATAATCACTACAACCAGTCAATGGGAAGCTTGCGGGAATACGCAACAAGGCGTATCATGGAATACAAAACGTTATCCCCACCGATGAGCGATCAAGAAATTATATGTGTACTAACAAGACAATTCCCAGTTACGGTGCAGAATCTATTACGTAGTGTGCAGCACACTAACTTGGAGAGATTTCAGAATGTGTTAGGAGGGTACGACCTAACTTTTGCAGGCGCACCAAAGAACAGGAATGAGGGGAACATTAATATGATAAGAACAGAACGGAATCAGGGGCAAGGGAGTGACAGGAGCACTAATTACCAGGGAAATCAACGCGGAAGAGGGGAAGATGGATGGAGACCAGAGCCGAGGAACCAAAGACCGGCCTGGAGCGGACCCAACCCAAACCGCACAGAGTCAAGAGGCGGGGGCGGAAGCGCATCTGACCAACCAGCACAGCCTAGCACAAGTAGAGAACAAGAGCACTATTTAAACCAATAAAGTCCGTGGTGAAAGGTGGCCCCATTACGGACGCGGAAATTGTGAAAGTTAACGTGGTCTCCATAAATACTATACAGCCAGTAACTCACGAGGCCCAACCGTGGCAGAGAAGTAAGAGCTCAGCGATCAGAATCAGGAAATGTCCCACAATTACGATGGAATGTGAGGGAGTAGTTAAAGAAGCATTAGTAGACACAGGGTGCACGACTACAGTAGTGTCGGAGGAAATGTACGAGGAATTAAAAGCAAAAGGAAAATAAATAATGTGTTTGCCTATGAATAGGGCGTATGTGACTGGAGCTACTCAGAAGAAGTCAAGCCCCATCACAAAACAAATAATGTTTCGAGCCATGATTGGCGACCAAGTATACGAGATAGTGGCCCTGGTAGTCAAAAAGTTATTACACCCGATAATCATAGGGACGGATTTTCTGGTCGATCACAGAGCAATTATTGATCTAGAACGGCAAGTGGTGGAGTTGGGGAGCCAGGCGATAGGATTCGACTTGGGGATAGACGAAGGATACGAAGTATGCACGGGCGCAGTGGCCGAAGAATCATTAGAAGAACAGCTGAGGCAGCAGACGGAGAAGATAGAGATACTAAATACGCGTCACAAGGAGCAACTGTTGCAGTTGTTGATGGAGAATAAAGAAGTACTCCAGAAGAATCGCGCCCCAATAAAGGGATTCACATTTCGAATCCAACTTACAGATACAACACCATTTCGACAGCGTAACTATCCGATACCAGCAGCGCTGAAGCAAGATGTTTCAGAACTATTAGCATCAATGATAAATGATGGAATCATAAGAAAGGCACAGACATCCTACACCAACCCAATCGTGATCGTCAAATAGAAAGATGGAGGAATACGATTAAGCCTAGATGCACGAAGACTAAATGCAGTAACACAACCATACAGGGATGCTCCGCTATCGGTGGAAGAAGCATTGCAGAGGTTTGGAGGGAACATCATTTTCTCTAGTACTGCTTTTAGTAAAGCTTATTGGCAAATGCAAGTGGCGGAAGAGGACCAGCAGTATACAGGATTCGCATTTGAGGGAATATGTTATGTGATTTGTAGAGTGCCATTCGGGTTACGCAATAGCGGAGCTGCATTGATTCAATGCGTGGACAAGATTTTGCAAGGAAAGCTGCAGAACAGGGTTACACCATATGTGATAGATAAAGTTACGGATAAAAATGTGGCTAAGTTACTAAATGACAAACAAGAAGTGGTGGGACACTACAATTTCCATAACCTAAGACCCTGTCCCATAGGTATGGAAAATAGTGAAGTGTAAATAAGTGTAATCTTAGTGTTAATCTAAACAATCACGTGCTAATTCGATTTTAGGGTATAAGTGTATATAGGGTTCATGTAATATACAAGACAGTGCAACCATCGGCAGAGACGATGATACTAAAGTGAATTTTTCCGGAGGCGGGAAAAATCCAAAAAAAGAAAGGAGGGGAGTGATGAGACACAGAATGTGTTCCCTTACACTAATTAAAACATTAGTGTAAGTAATCAATATATATTTTGGACTGCGCGGTACGTACGCCAAGCGCTGCGAACAACGACGGGAGCTAGCAACGGTCGCTACCGCCACCGGTGCCACCGCCGGGAGGCCAGCGTGAGAATGTCGGTTACAAACTGGGCAGCGAGCACGTGCAGGCAGTCGTTAGGAGAATTGCGAAGAAGACAGACGTTAGCGGAGCGGCGAAGAGTTCGGACGTGTGGCGAAAAGCTCGCCGTTAGCGCATGGACAAAAGGGAACATGCGATGTGTTCGTAAAGCAATAGTAATTGTGAAGCAGTAAATAAGTGAAGTAGACAATGAGATTATCATTAGAATAAAAGATTCGTGTTGATAGAACAATCGATCGCGCTTGTAGTAATTAGTGTAGTGGAAACTTTATCGAAACTGTGTGGTACGGAACTGAGACCAGTACGCGTGATAGGTGCGGGTTGAGTAATTAAATCCATCGACGGAAGGTGATTCGAGAGAGGTGCAACGCCGTGGTATCAAGATCCGAGTCGGGGAGGTGTCGCAAGGTCACCAGCCCAGGACGACCGCCACGCCATCAGCCGCCGACGGCCCACAGCTGCTGCAGAGGTCGGCAACCCTGTCGATACGAGCTGATCTACGAGCATCGAAGGTATTTGGTCGGGGCCCCGAAGGTATGATAAATGCATATTACACCTAATCTTGGTACCAAGGCAGAGTGTATAAATGTTATCAGATCATGTAATTAACAAATTTGATTTGCAAATAAATCTTGTTCATGATTGTATTTCTATTTCTGATTAACTTTCCCAATATTATACCAACTTATCCAGGGACCCATTCACGGAAAAGATACCCTCCTTTAGTGTTATATTGCAGTGGAATACCCGGCATCACCAGGTACGTCACAATATATATACATATGTCTATAATTATATTAAAACAAAGAGTAATAAACTCTGAGTAATATTATGACAGGTATTGCCTATTGCATGAGCAAGTTTTCTTGAGATTCGGAATACCTACCCCACTCTTTCACTATTTGTTAAAATATGTACAAATATTAGCTTGTTGACGAGCGTAGTTGACAAAATCTATTATACTGAAATAATCCACTCCAGTAATAGAAACAATTTTTAAAATGAAAACGACCTATAGATTTAATAGAATAAATCTGTACTCTAAATCACCAACCGTCAACTCCACTCGAATCTAATAAAATAAGGGCTCAACAAAACGTGAGCGGAAAATAGCGAAATATTGAGTGGCGGCTCCCTGTTATAGGAAGGTTTGGAACCTACTAGGTAGTTCACCAAGTCCATTGAAACATTACTCCACTAGAAACGCAGGCAGGCACTCGTTTGCCCAGGGAGATGATTGGGAAAACTTGAGAAGATACTATAAGGAGATTGCGAGAAGCTTCATCGCTTCATCGCAGAGATCGCAGTTAAGATGGTATGTACTCTACTTATTTGCGTTTTGAGGAAACTGCCCCTTGCATAATCGCGGGCTGCTAGTAACAATATTATCCTCAAACGGATCCATAATAAGCTCTTTAGAAAAGATGGGGATCATGTTTTAAAAGCCGTGTGTTCCTGATGTCATCTTTCCCCATCTAAATGACACTTTCAACTGAGAAATTACGAAATACGACGACGCAGTTTTAAAAAAAACATTTTTTCGAAAGGTTTACATTACGGACTAACGATTGTCGTACAGGGTTTTTGATGGTCGATGTTCGATAGATTGACAAGTATGGTTTCGTCCCATATATGCCCTCCACTGAAGTAAAAATGTAGAAAATTGAGTTATTCGAATTTTCAGAGTAATAATATCTTATTAAGGTACCAAGTAGTATACGTTTGAAAGCGAAAGTTATCTAATTTTGTTGCAAACTAATGGTACTTCTACCACATATAATGTATCTCATTGCTTCTAATTTGCAATTTTCAAAAATTCAAAGTTAAACAATAGTGAGATTTGCGTCACTCTCTTTAAGGGTTGCGTGTTCTATGAAAATGGAAACGAAAATTTGAAGCGGTTAGTGAGAATATGTATTTTTTTTATAAATTGCATTAATCGCAAGCGACATTCAGCAAAGCATACATGTTCTTGAATAAAAGTATACTTGATATACTTTAAAGTGGTAATTTTTGGAACAGATAGTGTAATAGGAAACAATCTGTATTTTTAATTTTGTTGTTTTCAATTGTTTAAAATTGTTCAATTTCAGTAAATACGCGGCGTTTTCAGGAGATGCGATTAACATCAATTCTTAACATCTTTTGAAATACACAAATACGTGTAACGAATTAATTTGAGCATTTTTCGAGTAATCATTTATTAACTTAAAATTTTCTTACATTTAATGCAAAATTGCGATTTAATATACTAAATTTTAAAATCTGTACTTCACCTTATTTCAAGATCTCTATTCAAACATGTGATTTTGTTAAGGAAAAATAATTTACCTTCCAAATTGCAATAGTAGAAATTTACCGAAAAAATATAACTTTTGCAGATTTCGAAAATTTGGATTATCAAGGATAAGGTGATATCATGATTGACTTCAGAGTTTGTTCACGATTTGAAAACCAAAAAAAAATAATCAAACTATACGAAGTCGACCATGAGAAAATTTCGACAACACATGTTGAAGCTACACGCGAGGTTTTTTTTTGGTCACAAAACGACATTCCATTTTTAAAACACTGAGGCTACATATAATAGGTACGTAACTTGATTGGTTCTGTGAAATTTCAGAGTTTGTTATAGATATTGGAAAATGTTTAATGAACGTTTCTACGAAGGATGTCCCTATAAGTGTGTGTGTATTCTGTCTACAACCTCGGTACATATTATGCAAGCTTAAAGATTATTAAAAAATATAGAAGTTTATTTCAACAACCCGTATTTTCTGAAAAACTGGTATTTTCAGACACTTATAAATAATTTAATAAAGCGAATGTGCTTAACAAAACTATATTCCAACACTTATAAATATCAGGTAGTATGAATTCACTCCATGAAAATGCGGACAAGAATATCTCAACATATCTCTTAAGAAATGATTCACATATTTTACAACGCATCATTATTTAATGAAGAAGTTTCTTAGTTTACAATAAGGAATTTGTTTGCAAGATAGTGATAAGTAAAATTCATATATTCCACCCTTTAATTTTCTTTTTATTAAAGAGGGATTGCATGTAGCAAAAGTCTGTGTTATTTTTTATCAAAATAAGCACGTTTTTATGAACAATTCTAATATCTGAGATTCTAGCATTGACGAACACAACACAATTGGTCTTTTGACATACATTGGGATAATTTCTTGGCTTTTGGGTAAGTTTTCATTGAACGTTGTTTGCTATTTAGGAGAAAATTAAGTTTACTTTTCTGAAGGCAGATTTTACATGAATGGAAAATCAAATATTTTTATAGATATTCCGATATTATATGTTAGTATCGAGCATGATATATTATGTGAGAAATACCATGTCGATGTGTAAATGTAAGGTTTTAGGTGGTTCTTGGTAAGAAGAATATGAAGCAATGTTACGAAGAGACGATTTTATCAACTAATTATTTGTATATGTTTTTTCAATGATAACCTAATTTATTTAATTTTATTCACTATCAGCCACCCTGTCTCCAGCGTAAATATCTCCTTTGTAAAATTCTTAGGATAACAAAGATCGTAAAATTGACAGGTTACGAGCTATAGACCATTTTTTCCATAGTTCATTCATTTTCAATCACACACATGTTATACAAAAAGGAATAATTTTATGAAAATAATCATCGGAAGTTAATCTAGTTTTATTTGCAAGATAACACAAGCAAAAACATCTTACTTTACAGAGCTAACGGTAAATAGAATTTAAAATAACCTTTGAACTACACTTTAAAAAAACATCCAAACACGACGAAGAACAACGACACAAATGAAGTAACACGACTGATGCAGGAGACGTTTTGTGCGAAGAAACACGGCAGAGAATACGACAGTCCCATTCCCGAAAAGAAAACGGCCTCTCTCAAAGAGCTTATCTCTACGGGCTTCGCTTGGGCATCTAAAGGATTTACTTCCTGTTTTGAACAGAAACACAATTTGCATTCAGAGTACAACACATATTGTGCACAGGATTGTTTTTTATATTTTTTAACAAATCTGCTTCTACTGACATATGAATCAACCTATCGAAACGCCCGGCTTGACTCCAATTACTTCGTATAGGAAAAGACACATAACAAGGAGAAAAGAGGCAGATCACGACCATCAATTTCAGTCCTGAGAACATATGAAAGGGTTTTATAGCTACTAATGACTTCCCTTTGAACATTAAAATCATAACGTGGAAATTCGAATTTCGATACTAACGATTCGTGGATTTCACTTTGGGATGCAATCAAATCCGCATATTTAGGTTCAACTTTCGGCAACGGTAATATATTTGAATATGCCGCGTCTACATCTTCCAGCGTCTCCAACTGTCTACCTAAACCCGGAGCCACTATGGAACCCGTGAGAGAACCGCCAATGAAGTTCCAGAGGAAGAAGCTGAGCAGGCTCAGCCAGAAATCAAGACGTCGCAAAGGCGAGGATGACGCCCCGGTGATGAGGCAGCTCAGCATGGCGAACGCAGCGTCGGCCCAGCTCAGCCCGAAACCGAAGAGAGCCGACGCGATGAAGCCCAGCACGCAGGTGGCCGTGGCCAGCCAAATGCTGGGCGACACCGTCAGCAACACGCTCAGCCTCGAAGCCTCCAGCGGACTCACGAAGAAGTACCACTCGTCGCTGTCGTGCGGGTACAGAATGGTGAGGTTCCCAATGAGCGACAGGCCGATGAACACTGGTTTTGAGAGCAGGTCCAGCTCACCAGTAAACAATTTTGCGTGGCCCATATCCAAATTGGTGAGATCAGTGTAGAAGGCTGCGTGTGTACAACCCAATTGCAATTGTGATTTTACTGTGTGAAGAAATTTATGGGATAGCTCCGCAAAGTCGGAGGTTTTATTACCATTTTTGCACCAGTGATCCATCTCATATGTATAGGATATTACACCATACCTTACAAGCGTTTCCTCATGTGGATCCATCTCAGGATCCATTAGGGTTTTATCTATTCTGCCACGGTAAGTTTTTTCATTCAGCGTTTGTATTAATCGTAAGTTTTTAAAGAGATCATGTTTTGTTGCAAATGATAATTCCAAATTAATCCAGAAGAAAGACATCGAAAGGAATAATATTTTTCCCATAGCTCTCGCCTATTACCAATTGTTTAGTCCGCAACTAAATAGATGTTCAATATGACTATTGTAATTTGTTTATTTTCATAATAATTATATTAAGTGAGATATTAAAATAGTATTATTTTTATTTCAAATGTGCGCAGAGGAATATTGAATGTTCTTTATTCCTGTTCGTCAAAATGTGAGCTGTGTCTAAATAGAAGCAATTACTGCCTCTGAATTCCAGAAATTGTTTAACTGAAACAATTGTTTTGTTAAATAAATCTCGATATATATATATTTATATATATAATTATATTAAAACAAAGAATTTAGATTAGAAAAAGTAATAGTTTTACTCGGAATCCATACAGTTTTCTACGCAGAATGTAAAGGGGAAGAATACTATATTAGTGATAGACTGTCCATGAAACCACCTATTGTTCCTTGGCATCTGTAAAAGCCACACACAATAATGAATTAAACACTGAATTTAATGAGGTATAATCACATCATGAAATTAATAAACATTTTCTTGAATTATATTGGGAATAGTAACCAAGGTTTGGACGTTGGTCGAAATAAATGATGACTTAACTGTTGCATTGTAATCTATTTGTTGAAAATTGGGGAAATTTGGAACTATATTTCGTGAATAGAGAAAAACTAAAATATCTTACGTGAACTCAGAAGAAATTTAATAAAAAAAATTAATCCACAACTAAAATTCAAGTAAGGCAAACATTTCTTGAAAATTTAAAAAAATATACGACACACTACATTTAAAAATGATTTCGAAGTTACATATTTATCTCATGTCCCAAAATTGTTTCATCAGAGAGAGATTCAACATATGAGAGTACTGCTGGCGTAATACCACTCGGGTTACCTGTACTCTAGATGGTTCCGTCGTCGCTGTTGCTATCTCAGTTGTTGTGTTCTAATTGTAGGTTCTGTTTTTATGCGGTTTTTGTTCCCTTAATTTAAGAACCGTAAGTTGCTGCTCATAATTAACTTTCCTTAGTTGTGGATATTAAATTAGTAAACTAGCGTAATCTTGCAAGAACACTCGCATGTTAATGACCATTCTTTTACTATCTATTTCCTATTTTTTCCATTACGAAGGAAATTGTTTAAGAAACGTGTTTTTTGTTTAAAAAAGTATAAATGTAAAACAATATAAATGTAAGTGTGATTTCATGAATTGATTTTGGAAATCAATTTTAAAAGAAGGTTTATTCAGTATTATATAGGTATGTTCATCGCACAATTCACAGTCTTAAAAACAACATTCGAAGTAATTATTTAACCTTCCTTCACATATTTTCGCGTATCTTGTTAGTCACAAAAACATTAGAAAAACTTTTTACTAATGAGAAAGTAAAATTTTTCGTGAAAGTACACGTCGGGCTCCTTCAACCCTTCGGGTGGTTTCAAGTATCAGAGCGTCAGCTTGCTGGAGTGTGAAAGTTGAAAAATTACAGTATCTTATACTAAAATGTACTTCAAGAACAGAAATACAGTGCCAAAAATATTAATTTAATATTTTCACCTCTGAGTAATATTATGTACAGGTATTGCCTACTGGATGAGCAAGTTTTCTTGAGATTCGAAATACCTACCCCACTCTTTCACTATTTGTTAAAATATGTACAAATATTAGCTTGTTAACGAGCGTAGTTGACAAAATCTATTATACTGAAATAATCCACTCCAGTAATAGAAACAATTTTTAAAATGAAAACGACCTATAGATTTAATAGAATAAATCTGTACTCTAAATCACCAACCGTCAACTCCACTCGAATCTAATGAAATAAGGGCTCAACAAAACGTGAGCGGAAAATAGCGAAATATTCAGTGGCGGCTCCTTGTTATAGGAAGGTTTGGAAACTACTAGGTAGTTCACCAAGTCCATTGAAACATTACTCCACTAGAAACGCAGGCAGGCACACGTTTGCCCAGGGAGATGATTGGGAAAACTTGAAAAGAAGCTATAAGGGGGTTGCGAGAAGCTTCATCATCCTACAACATTTCCATGATGTCTATAAATTTAGGCTTTTTCATGCCATAACACCTTGGACATGTATGCATACTTGCGATAAAATATACTCAGGTCAATAGAGATAAATCATCAAAATAGATTACTAGAAAGCACAAGATTATGGAGAATACAATAATATTATATATATATATATATATATATATATATATATATATATATATATATTACTCACATGAAGATGTTCACCAAATACACATTCAGTTCTTTTATTAGTACATTACAACTGCGGCCAATCCCACTCTAGTCTGTCCTTTACACTCTCTCCGTTGCCGTCACCGACTCTTGCGGGGTCATGGGAGCTGTATGGTATAACCAGTTGGAGTTATTTACTTTTTACGGTTTGTTATTTTTTGTATGACTGAAATTTTTTTCACAAGAGTCGAAGGCAGAAATCGCAGTTAAGATGGTATGTATTCTTTTTATTTGCGTTTTGAGGGAACTGCCCCTTGCATAATCGCGGGCTGCTAGTAACAATATTATCCTCAAACGGATCCAAAATGAGCTCTTTAAAAAAGATGGGGATCATGTTTTAAAAGCCGAGTGTTCCTGATAGCATCTTTCCCCATCTAAATGACACTTTCAACTGAGAAATTACGAAATACGACGATACAGTTTTTAAAAAAAACATTTTTTCGAAAGATTTACATTACAGACTAACGATTGTCGTTCAGAATGTTTGATGGTTGATGTTCGATATATTGACAACGTATGATTTCGTCCCATATATGCCCTCCACTGAAGTAAAAATGTAGAAAATTGAGTTATTCGAATTTTCAAAGCAATAATATCTTAATAAGGAACGAAGTAGTATACGTTTGAAAGCGAGAGTTATCTAATTTTGTTGCAAACTAATGGTACTTCTACCACATATAATTTATCTCATTGTTTCTAATTTGCAATTTTCAAAAATTCAAAGTTAAAAAATAGTGAGATTTGCGTCATTCTCTTTAATGGTATGCGTGTTCTATGAAAATGGAAACAAAAATTTGAAGCGGTTAGTGAGAATATGTATTTTTTTTTATAAATTGCATTAATCGCAAGCGACATTCAGCAAAGCATACATGTTCTTGAATAAAAGTATACTTGATATACTTTAAAGTGGTAATTTTTGGAACAGATAGTGTAATAGGAAACAATCTGTATTTTTAATTTTGTTGTTTTCAATTGTTTAAAATTGTTCAATTTCAGTAAATACGCGACGTTTTCAGGAGATGCGATTAACATCAATTTTTAACATCTTTTGAAATACACAAATAAGTGTAACGAATTAATTTGAGCATTTTTCGAGTCACCATTTTTTAACTTAAATTTTTTTAGCATTTATTGCAAAATTGCGATCAAATATACTAAACTTTAAAATCTGTACTTCACCTTATTTCAAGATCTCTATTCAAACATGTGATTTTGTTAAGGAAAAATCTTTTACCTTCCAAATTGCAATAGTAGAAATGTACCGAAGAAATAGAACTTTTGCAGTTTTCGAAAATTTGGAATTTCAAGGATAATGTGATAGCACGATTGACTTCAGAGTTTGTTCACGATTTGAAAACCAAAAAAAAAATAATCAAACTATACGAGGTCAATCTTGAGAAAATTTCGACAACACATGTTGAGGCTACACGCGAAGTTTATTTGGTCACAAAACGACATTCCATTTTTAAAAGACTGAGGCTACATATAATAGGTACGTAACTTGATTCGTTCTGTGAAATTTCAGAGTTTGTATATATATATATATATATATATATATATATATATATATATATATATATATATATATTGGAAAATTTTTAATGAACGTTTTAACGTAGGATGTCCCTATGAGTGTGTATGTATTGTGTCTACAACCTCGGTACATATTATGCAACCTTTAAGATTATTAAAAAATATAGAACTTTATTTCCACGACCCGTATTTTTTTAAAAACTGGTATTTTCAGACACTTATAAATAATTTAATAAAGCGAATGTGATTAACAAAACTATATTCCAACACTAATAAATATCAGGTAGTATGAATTCACTCCATGAAATAGCGGACAAGAATATCTCAACTTATCTCTTTTTTTTTTTAATTTATTTTCTGCCTGTTCGGCATAATATGCCTTTCAGGGTTTTTAATTTACAATTTATTAATACACATAATTTTTGCCTTTCGGCTAACAGTATTTGATGAGGGCCACACGGCTTCCTCGTAAACAAAGTCTGCAGAGCAGTAATTCAAAGGAAATTCATTTTAAGTTTGGTTTATTATTATTACTATTATTATTATTATTATTATTATTATTATTATTATTATTATTATTATTATTATTATTATTATTGTTCCCCTTTAATTATTCTAATTTTAGGTGGTTTAAGAGAGTCTTTGGTTTATCGGGAAATAATGCGTGTTGGGATGGAAGCATTTTTACCTAGATTAAATATTTGTGCACTTGTACACGACGGAAGAAGGGTGAAAACTCTGTTACTCATCGGTTGAATATATTCTTTAATGGAAGGTATGTTTAGCTCTCTTGAATTTGCATATTTGGAATAAACTAAGGGGCTTGTACGGGTTTTCTTAGGTACTTGTTTTGAATAATTTGTAGTTTCTTTAGATGTGTGTTTGCTATATTGTTCCAAATATGACAGGCGTATGTTAATGAGGGACGTATTATCGTTTTAAAAATTGATAATGAGCAGTCCAGATTAAGCGATGACTTGTTATTAAATATGGGGTAAAGTTTGTTAATATTTGAGTATGTTTTATTCGTTATTTCTTGAATATGATTTTTCCATGTTAATTTTTGATCCAGTAATACACCCAGATATTTTACGGGCGTTTCATTATTGAGCCAAGAAATTGCAGTATTATTAATTTTAATTGGTCCTGGTTGATGTATTTTTCTTAGTGAGAATATTTTAGGCTGTGATTTGGTAGGGTTTACGGCAATCCTCAATTTCATTGTCTATTCGACAAAATCATTTCAGTCCGACTGGAGATCTTTGCAAGCGTTGGTAATGTTTGAATTTGCATTAAATAATACGGTATCATCTGCATAAAGTGCTATTTCTGAGTAAGTCATTTCTGGATAGTCTGCTATATATATATATATATATATATATATATATATATATGTTTAAAAGTAAGGGAGAAAGTGGGGAACCTTGCGGCACGCCGGCTTTGATGATATGTGCCCTTGATTTATTGTTATTAATACTAACTTTGAAATCCCTCTCTGACAGAAAGCTTTTAATGATATTGTGGAGATAATCGGGGGTTCCTAAGGTTTGCAAATTTTAAAGTAGCCCAAGATGCCACACTTTATCAAAGGCATGTGCGATGTCGGGAAAAATTGCAGCTGTGTACATTCGGTTATGAAATGCTTCAGCAATGTACTCCGTTACTCTTAGTAGTTGATGGCTTGTGGAGTGGTTTAGACGGAATCCGAACTGCGTATTTGGTCGTCGTTGTCGTCGGGGTCAACCTCGTGGCCGAGGATCCCTCAGTTTACTATTGCTGCCTCCGTCTTTCATGTGCTCGTAAATGACTCACTAGGCCGATCTTGGACGCTATCGCTCTTTGACACTCTGAGCAGGTGAAACTTGCATTAGTAGCTGTTGAACCAGCGTCTTGGCGAGCTTTAAAGATGCCTTTGTTTTTATAGCAGACATTTCTTCATTTAGATCTGTCTTGGCATAGTGTTTCCCACGTGTCCTTTATTCCAATGTTCTTTATCATTGCATGTATACCATCTTTATATCTCTTTAGCTGGCCACCCTGACGCCGTTTGCCTTCCGCTAGCTCACCATACAATATGTGTTTAGGGGTTCTCTCCACTGACATCCGGATCACATGTCCAATCCATCGTAATTGGTTGCGAGCTAGAATATTTTCTATGGTGATACAGCCCGTTTGGTCTCGAATTCTCTGGTTGGATATGAAGTCTTGCCATTTTATCCCTAGAATATTACGTAACTGCCTCATTTGGAATTTTTCTAGGGTTTTGACATGCTTCTTGTAGATGGTCCAGCACTCACTGCCGTATAATAGTATAGACAGGACGACGGCTTTAAATACCATGATTTTAGTTCTGATTGTAAGATCACTGCAATTAAAGACACGATCTCTAAGCTTATAGAAGGCATAAGAGGCATTCCGAATTCGATGGCTAATTTCTGCATCCAGGTCTCCTCCGGTGGTTACTAAGCTTCCTAAATAGTTGAACTGTTCAACCAACTCTATGGAAGTGCCGTCAATGATTAAACCATTCCTTTGTGGGAGTGTAGGCCCACTACAGTACATAAAGAGCGATTTCGTCTTAGATGAGTTAATCTCCATACCTAGTGATTTATATACACTTGCAAAGGTGTCCATCATTCTTTGAGCTTCTGGTTCTGATTTGGCTAGTATGACCAGATCGTCAGCATATTGCAGTTCGGTTAAGTAGCGATTGCGGACGTTGCGTTGAGCTTTTAGACGGGCCAAGTTGTATAGACCCTTGTCAAATCTATATCTGATATTCATTCCGCGATCTTGAAGTGTACGGTCCAGGCTGATAATGAATGCAGTCATAAATATATTAAATAGAAGAGGTGCCAACACACATCCTTGTCGCACTCCGTTTGATATAATAAAGCCATCTGTTACTCCTCCACTTGTGATGACTCTGGCTTCATTTCCTTCATGTAGGTCAGCGATAATGTTGACTAATTTTTGAGGACATCCGAACTTTAATAGGATTTTCCAAAGAGCGTGCCTATTAACCATGTCGAAGGCTTTTCTTAAGTCCACGAAGGTTGCATATAAGCTGGAATGTTGCTCTTTGACCTTTTCCTGAATCTGTCTTAAGGTAAAGATCATGTCAATTGTACCTCTGTTTGGACGAAACCCAGCTTGGCTTTCAGGGAAGATTCTTTCCAGTAGTGGCTGCAGGCGGTCTGATATCACTCTTGTTAAGATTTTCCCCGCCGTACAGAGAAGTGAAATTCCGCGGTAATTAGTACAATCAGCTCTGTCACCTTTCTTTTTGTATATCTTTACTATTAAAGCATTTTTGAAATCAGAGGGCGATTTACCCTGCTGCCAGATCCTTTGGAATATCTCGGTAAGACGGCTGAGCAGTGAGGCGCCTCCATATTTGTAAATCTCAATCGGAATTCCATCAGGTCCAGGTGCTTTATTATTCTTAATTTTTGTGATAGCTTTGGTGATCTCTTCTGTTGTTGGGTGTATAGCAAGGTGTTCGCAGACAGGATATTGCGGAATCTGGTCGATAACTTGCTGATTCACTATCGAGTTTGTATTCAATAGATCTTGGTAGTACTCTCTCCAACGATGACTTATTTCTTTGCTGTGGGTAAGTAGGGTACCTTCTTTATTTTTAATTGGGCAACAGCCGTTCCATGTAGGTCCATATATTGTATTTACGGCTTTATAGAAGGCACTGGAATTGTTCTGATCGGCAAGGACTTGTATCTCCTGTGCCTTATCCTGGAACCATTTATTTTTGAGTTTACGTGTAGTTTGTTGTACAAGGGCTTTTGCCTTTCGATAGTCTGCTCTTAGTTGCATATCCTGTGGTTTAATAATGGTAAGCTTAAATAAATTCTTCTTCTTCTTGATTACTGCTTCAATTGCCTGGGAGTTCTCGTTGAACCAGTCCGGGGATGTCTTTTTGGTAGTGGGCTTGAGTACTTTTTTGGTTGCTGTCTGAATACCCTGTGCGAGAGAGTTCCATTCCTCTTCAATAGTATTGTTTTTTCCAGAATGATGATTCTGTATATGACTTTGTAACTCATTTACTAAATCTGCCCTGGTTGTGGAGTTCATCAGAGGTGTGATGTTGAATCTAATTTGCTTGTTCTTGGTTGTTTGCGTTCCAATCTTCTTGGGTTCAATATGCACCTTACATATCAATAGTCTGTGATCGGTATCACACTCAGCTCCCCTATAGGCTCTGGTTACTCTCACTGTTCTTCGGTCTCTTTGCCTTACGATGATATGATCCAGAGCATGCCAGTGGCCTGATCTAGGGTGTTTCCATGTGCCTTTGTATATCTCTTTCATTTGGAATAAGGTGTTTGTAATAGTTAAATTGTGTGAGGCACAAGTGCTGAGCAACATTTCTCCATTTTCGTTCTGTTTACCAATACTGTGCCGCCCAATTACCCCATTCCAGGCTTCAAAATTCTGACCTACACGAGCGTTGAAGTCGCCCAGTAGGAATATGCTCTCAGATTTAGGGATGGAATTGAGCACTGTGTCTAGATTCTTGTAAAAATCTTCTTTAGTATTGGCCTCGGCATTGAGTGTAGGGGCATAGCAGCTTATGAAGTTAATAGGTGTGCCTTTGAGCAGGCCCAAGCGCAGAGTCATAATACGCTCATTTACTCCCATAGGGGCTGCTGTAGTTCCTTTTAGGATCGTGTTTCTTATCGCAAATCCCACGCCGTGTTGCCTAGTGTGAGTTTTATCACGACCTTTCCAGAAGAAGGTGTAGTTCTTCTCAATAAGTGAACCTACTTCTGCTATCCGAGTCTCACTTAAAGCTGCGATGTCCACTCTATACCTCAGTAGTTCTCGGTCGATAACTGCAGTTCTTCGTTCTGGGCGGTTATCACCGTCTAACATCGATCGCACATTCCATGCTGCGACTCTGAGTAAAGGTCTACGTCTTCGTATTCGCTTCATTCGTGATTGGTGCTGCGTTGGCCTGGGCAGGGTTTCCCCCCCGGAGATCCGAGTGGGGGAATATACTCCGGAAACATTTATTCCTGTCAGACCTGGCATCAATAGTAACTGGTGACTGTACATGAAGGAAGTACAGGGGGACTTGTACTGTATACCCCGCCTGCTGCTACAGATAAACATCCTAGAGCCGGTGGCACAGCTAGCTGCGACGATCGACTACGGGTGTCTATCCTTGGGTGGCGGTTATGAAAGAGGAATAGGAAAGAGTGAAAGAAGAGTGAAATGACTCCCTAGCCCTCGAAACCTAATAGCGTCGGGGTCGGAAAATATCAAGAGTTGACCAAGAGAGGTCTATAGGATAGCTAAAAGAAGGACGTGAGGTACAAGTAAGTGGAAGCAATACCCCACGTAGCTGAGTACCCTCGGGTTTGCCATGCCCGTCGCTAGGTGCGAGCCTTTGAGGGGGAATGTCTGGTTCGGGACCCCTTATTGGCTATTCGGGGTTGCCCTGATAACGAGCAGGTCGTTCAGGGTTTTCCGCTATCCACCACCTGCGGACCCGCTTGGTAGCTGACATCCAAGCCCCAAGTGCGTATTTGGTAGCGCATTTGTTTCGGTAGAAAATTTGAATAGTCGGGATTTTATAAGTTATTCGAACATTTTGGCAAAGGTCGGTAACAAACTAATTGGTCTATTGCTACGAGGATCTTGTGGATTTTTGTTCGGCTTGCAAATTGGTATTATAATAGCAGTTTTCCAGGTGTTTGGATAATAGTCTAATCTTAGACAAGCATTATAAAGAGCTGTTAATGCAGTAATTGCATTGCGAGGTAATTATTTCATCATTTATTATTTATTAAGTCATGGCCTGCTGATTTTCTTGGTATTAAAGCCTTATTTTTTGGTACGTCTCAGACGGGGCTATAAATTTAGTTTTTGTTGGGACGGAATTTCGCAGTATTGATAAATTTTCTTCCACTTCTAATTGGAAGTCAATGTCGGTTACCGGGTTTGTTATAAATATATTCTCAAAATGGTCCGCTAAAGTTTCAGCTTTTTCGAAATCCGTCGTTGCTAGTCCTGTGTTAAAAGATAATTGAGGGATAAAAGATTTTTCTTTTGTAATCAATTTAATTGTATTCCACATTGTCCTGGAGTTTGGAGGGATGCTGCCTAAAAAGTTTTGGAAATGTGTACACATCACTTTATGTAATTCTTGTTTAATTTTTAGAGATAAACTGTTTAATTTTTGTTTCACAGTTTTATTGCGTGAATATTGCCACATTCTACGAATGTTATGTTTTTCTTTAATTAAATTTAGGAGTGGTTTAGGAATCGGAGTATATATTTCGGTGAAATTTCTAACTTTAATAGATGACCTTTTGACAGCATTTTTAATTATGTTTTCGAGAGAGTTGATACCACTGTCTATTTCAGATGTTTTAAGATTCTTAGGATATCGACATTCATTTGTTAGAATGTTTCTATACATGTCCCAATTTACTTTTCCCTGGATAATTTTTTCGTTTTGATGAGCCTGAGGTTCAGCATTGAACGAAATTATTACTGGATTTTGGTCTGAGTCTAATTCTGGTTTCACATTTTGGTAAATCGGAATGTTTAAATTTTGTGTAAAAACTATATCTACAATATCAGGAACTATATTTGGGTTATAGGGGTAGTATGTGGGCTCTGGAGGAGCTAGTATATTTAGATTTCTTTGCAGTGCGAATTTATGAAGAAGTTTCCCATTATATGAAGTAGTATTACAGTTCCAAACTTGTTTTTTACAATTCAGGTCTCCTGCTAATATTATTTGCGATCTACTTTCAAATAATGCTTTCAAGAAACTTGAGGGAAACTTTTTGTTGGGAGGTTTATATGCTGCAATCAAAGTTATGTCAGAAGAGATCAATTCAATTTTGATAATATTTTTTCCTATTTCATTTGAGGATAAGGATTGTATCAGTGTATGTTTAATTTTCCTATTGATGAGAATTGCTACCCCATCTGATGCTATTTGAGAAATTCGATCACTGCGGTATAATAAATATTTTTTTGGATCGAAAATTTTTCTACCGGCTTTAAATGTGTTTCTGAAATACAAGCAAAATCTATGTCATGGACTTGTAGAAAGTATCTTAGTTCGTTCTCTTGGCGCTTTACGCCATTTGCATTCCAGTTGAGAATTTTGAAGTTTTCTATTTTATTTTGTGCCATTGATATGAACAGAAATAAGTCTTTGAACCATTTGTTGCAACTGAGGAATGATTGCAGAAAGAATATTATTTATAATTGTTTGGATTAGGTTTTCGTTTATTACATTCATATTTTGGAGAACTGGGGGAGAATTCCTGTTATCTGGCCTAGGCGGCTGACTAGTGCGATAAGCGAAAGAAGGCAAGGGCGTTGAATTAAGCGGCAGAGGAGGAAACTCTTGAGGGGCATAGTGATAAGGCTGCGTGTTCTGATTTAGTTGGTGATTAGAGAACTGCCTATTTGGCAGTTTGTGAGCTGAAAATTTTTGATTAATCTGATTCCAATTATATTTTGTAACTGCTTTTTTGTAAGCTTTGCAGCCTTTATAGTTAGCCGTGTGCTCTCCACTGCAGTTAACACACTTTGGTACATTATTATGTTTAGGTTTATTACATTGCGAGTAATGATGGCTTTCTAAGCATCTCACACATCTAGGTCGCCTTCCGCAATTTGCCTGTGAATGACCGAAAGACTGACAATTTTTGCACATGATGGGAGTTTTAGACTTTATGCGAATTTGAACTTCGACAATGCTGTATATAAACTGATTTATTCTTAAAATTGCTTTGTTATTTTCATTATCCGTTAAATCGACCGCAACGGTAATTAACGGTTTACGTTTTCATCCGAACAGTCTAACAACTTTTAATACTTGAAAGTTTTTCGAAAGTTTGTTAAATATTTCCTCTTCTGAATAGGTAATTGGCAGATCTTTTATTACAACAGGAAAAGTTTTTTGGGTAGGGTCCCTATATGTGTGATGCTCTATTTTCTCTTTTTCACAGAATTTTCGGTATTCTCTATAGTCCTCTATTGAGTTAAATTTAATTTTAATAGTGTCTTTATCTAATTTAGTAGATAAATTGTCTTTTGTAATAGCTTTTAGTTCACTGATAAATAGGGGATTGTCGAGTACTTTATCGACATAAAAGGGGGTTATTTTAATGATGGATTCTTCACTTTCTTCCTTTTCGTTTGGCGAATTTTCTTCGGTCATATTTTGAAAACCTTGGTACCTATTTTTGACGGGCACGTTGTACAATATTCTTTTAGAAAAATTGTTTTCATCTGGTAGATCTACGTGCATGCGTTTTAGACTTTTACTGTTTTCATTAAAACCACTGGTTGACTGTTGACTAACTGATTGCTGTGGGGCAACACGATACCTGTTAAAATAAGCATCTTTAGTGCTTACTGACTGAAGGTTGGTCAGAGTCCCTTCCGTTTCTCCATCCTGCTGCTAGGCGGGCGGTTGTGACGTGTTGAATTGTTCCAGGGGTTGCATATTTCCCATCAGGGATGGAAATGGAAGTACATCTCCATTCATTGCTGTGAACTGATCTGGTGTGTCACCATTTAGCACGTGAGCTGCTGACACTAGTAACCCCCCCAACGCGGAGGGACTTGCTGAGAACATACAGCTTTCGCTGCAGCACAACAATTTCACTGACGATTAATATACTTTGTTAAGCACAAAAAAAAGTACTGTTTCACTAAAAAAAACAACACCGTTCGAGGTATGGGGAGCCGTTGGTAGCGGCGCCCGTTTGTACTTGCACTAAACACGAGTTTGAGCGTAACACTGAAGCACAGCGATAAGCGGAGCGATGCTAGCTCTACGACGTCTAGAGCGAGACTGAACCTATCTCTTAAGCAATGATTGACATATTTTACAACGCATCATTATTTAATGAAGAAGTTTCTTAGCTTACAATAAGGAATTTGTTAGCAAGATAGTCATAAGTAAAATTCATAGATTTCACTCTTTAAATTCCTTCTTATCCCTAAGAGGGATTGCATGTAGCAAAAGTCTGTGTTATTAATTATCAAAATAAGCACGTTTTTATGAACAATGCTAATATCTGAGATTATAGAATTGAACGAACACAATACAATTGGTCTTTTGACATACATTAGGATAATTTCCTGGCTTTTGGGTGACTTTTCTTTGAACGTTGTTTGCTAATTAGCAGAAAATTAAGTTTACTTTTCTGAAGGCAGATAATACATAAATGGAAAATCAAATATTGTTGTAGGTATTACGATATTTGTTATTAGTATCGAGCATGATATTTTAACACCTCCACTCATCTCCCGGCGAAGGGAAATGCGCGGTTAGCGGCCCGGTTATAGCTCAGTCGGTCCTATTCCCTTTACTTGTTAAAAAACTTGCGAATTGTAACAATTTCCTTTGCTTATTTAAAAATTAAGTGATGGAAGGAATTGTTAATTAAATTCATGGGCATTCAAAATAAACAATTTGATTACTGGTAAAAGACAACGTTTATTCCTGGACAAAGCGTTACCAGGGAATTTACATTAATAAAATATAAGAAAGAAAAGATTGAATAAAAAAAATAAAGATTAAAATTAAAAGTAATGCTTACAACTAGAGAAGAGTACAAAATTATTTTATAGTTAGAATTACAGAGTCGTCCTTGAGGACCTTTCTGTGCCTTGGCGCGGCACCGCTTTGACAATACTTCAAAAAGGTTTATTGCCCCCAGTTACATTGCCTGAGAGCTTCCGTGGCAGAAGTGCACAATGGGCCCGGGCGGGCACGGCGGGGCTTGTGTGCGGACGGGGCGACCTTCGCTGGAATGTTGGTAGGTGGTGCCCACTCAGGGCGGTCAGTGGCGTCTGGCGGCGTCTGGCGGCGTCTTGCGGCGTCTGGTGACGTCAGCAGGGGGGGGCCGCCTGGACCCGACGGGGACCCGTCTGGACAGGGGTGCCCGACGGAGTAGGTAGATGTCGTCAGTGTGTATTGCCCCCGGTCGCAGTTCGTAGCACACAACAGTGTTTCCCTCTGAACGATGCGAATCCTCTCAAATACAAATTCAAAAGTTGCGAAATCTTGTAGCGAATACGCAATTATAAAAGATTTTCCAATTTACTTTTGAAGTGGTTTTGCACTTCCTCTAAAATTCTCACTGAGAATTCCAGTCTATCACCCCAGTGATTTCAACCAAGTGCTTTCAGAGGCGCACTCGCCTCTCCCCGCGAATAGCTCCCACCCCAGAGAAGTTTCTCAACCAAGTGCCTTCAGAGGCGTACTTGCCTCTCCCCGCGACTGGCTCCCACCCCAGAGAAGTATCTCAACCCACTGTTTTCAGCAAACGGAAATTTTGTTTTTCATAAATGCACGAAGTTAACTTTTATCCCCACCCTTTCTCCTCATATGTTCTTGCTCCCTACAACGATCGCGTCGCTATTGGCTAAAGGTGATGGCGTTGTACACTAAATTTGGCCAATAAGCTCCGGCGGAGTATAGGAATTTTCCACTCTCTGTTTGTGTGGTTTGTTGTTCTCCACATAGTGTCCTACTGTACCGTCTCGAAAATAGGCCACGTCTGTGAAGGGGCCTCCCGGCTACAGAAATATTGCTTTGGGTTTGCCCGATCACGATGACAGGCGTTTCAAAAATACTCCAGATGTGACTGCAGCTGGACGCTTTACAATTAACCCTCTCTTCGGCCGTTGGATGGGGTGTCATAAACAACCGAAATGGGTCAGGGGATCGTGGCTGTTGCAAGTAGGGGGGCTGCGCGCGTGACGCCGTATGTTTTTCTTCAGTAAAAAATTTAATAGGTCTACTTTACTCAATTTAATTTATTTTAATAATTCTGTACCGCTACAATATATTATGTGAGAAATACGATGTCGATGTGTAAATGTAAGGTTTTAGGTGGTTCTTGGTAAGAATAATATGAAGCAATGTTACGAAGAGATGATTTTATCAACTAATTAATTGTTTATGTTTTTCAATGATAACCTGATTTATTTAACTTCATTCACTATCAGCCACCCTGCCTCCAGCGTAAAAATCTCCGTTGTAAAATTCTTAGGATAACAAACATCGTAAAATTGACAGGTTACGAGTTATAGACCATACATTCAATAGATCATTCATTTTCAATCACACAAATGATACACAAAAGGAATAATTATATGAAAATAATCATCGAAAGTTAATCTTGTTTTATTTGCAAGATAAAACAAGCAAAAACATTTTACTTTAAATAGCTAACTGTAAATACAATGTAAAATAACCTTTTAATTACACTTTAAAAAAACCTCCAAACACGACGAAGAACAGCGACCCCAAATGAAGTAACACGATTGATGCAAGAGAAGTTTTCTGCCAAGAAACACAGCAGAGAACACGACAGTCCCATTCCCCATAACAAAAAAGCCTCTCTCAAAGAGCTTATCTCTACGGGTTTCGCTGGGTCATCTAAAGGATTTACTTCCTGTTTTGAACAGAAACTTAATTTGCTTTCCAAGACCAACACATATTGTGCACAGGATTCTTGTTTATATTTTTTTAACAAACCTGCTTCTACTGACATTTGGATCAACCTATCGAATCGCCCGGCTTGACTCCAATTACTTCGTATAGGAAAAGACACATAACAAGGAGAAAAGAGGCATGCAGGCACTTGAATCAGATCACGACCATTTATTTCAGTCCTGAGAACATATGAAAGGGTTTTATAGCTAAGAATGGCGTCACGTTTGACATTAAATTCATAAAGTGGAGTTTCGAATTTCGATACTAACGATTCGTGGATATCACTTTGGGATGCAATCAGATCCGCATATTCAGGTTCAACAGTCGGCAATGGTAATATAGTTGAATATGCCGCGTCTACATCTTCCAGCGTCTCCAACTGTCTACCTAAACCCGGAGATACTATTGAACCCGTGAGAGAACCGCCGATGAAGTTCCAGAGGAAGAAGCTGAGCAGGCTCAACCAGAAATCGAGACGACGCAAAGGCGAGGATGACGCCCCGGTGATGAGGCAGCTCAGCATGGCGAACGCAGCGTCGGCCCAGCTCAGCCCGAAACCAAAGTGAGCCGACACGATGAAGCCCAGCACGCAGGCGGCCGTGGCCAACCAAATGCTCGGCGGCACCGTCAGCAACACGCTCAGACTCGAAGCCGCCGCCGGCTGAACAAAGAAGCACCACTCGTCGCTGTCGTGCGGGTACAGAATGGTGAGGTTCCCAATGAGCGACAGGCCGATGAACACTGGTTCTGAGAGCAGGTCCAGCTCACCAGTGAACAATTTTGCGTGGCCAAGATCCATATTGGTGAGATCAGTGTAGAAGGCTGAGTGTACAGCCCAATTGCAACTGTGATTTTACTGTGTGAAGTAATTTATGGGATGGCTCCGCAAAGTCGGAGGTTTTATTACCATTTTTGCACCAGTGATCCATCTCATATGTATAGGATATTACACCGTACCTTACAAGCGTTTCGTCATCTGTATCCATCTCAGGATCTATTAGTGTCTTATCTATTTTGCCACGGTGAGTTTTTTCATTCAGCCTTTGTATTAATCTTGGGTTTTCAATGAGATCATTTTTTGATGCAAATGATAATTCCAAATTAATCCAGAAGAAAGAAATATAAAGGTATAATATTATTGCCATATCTCTCGTCTATTACTAATTGTTTAGACCGCAACTAAATAGATGTTCTATATGACTATTGTAAGTGGTTTATTTTCATATTAATTATATTGAGTGAGATTTAAAAGTAGTTATATTTTTATTACTAATGTGCACAGAGGAAGATTGAATGTTCTTTATTCCTGTTCGTCAAAATGTGAGCTGTGTCTAAATCGAAGCAATTACTGCCTCTGAATTCCAGAAATTGTTTAACTAAAACAAATGTTTTGTTAAATAAATCTCGATATATATATATATATATATATATATATATATATATGTATATATAATTATATTAAAACAAAGAATTTAGATTAGGAAAAGTAATAGTTTTACTCGGAATCCATAGTTTTCTACGCAGAATGTAAAGGGGAGGAATACTATACTAGTGATAGACTGTCCATGAAATCACCTATTATTCCATAGCATCTGTAAAAGACACACACAATAATGAATTAAACACTACATTTTATTAGTTATAATCACGACATGAAATTAATAAACATTTTCTTGAATTCTAGTGGGAGGATTAACCAATGTTTGGACGTTGGTCGAAATAAATGTTGACTTAACAGATGCATCTAATCTATTTGTTGAAAATTGAAGAAATTTGGAACTATATTTCGTGAATAGAGAAAAACTAAAATATCTTACATGAACTAAGAGGAAATTTAATAAAAAAAATAATGCACAATTAAAATTCAAGTAAGGCAAACATTTCCTGAAAATTTAAAAAAAATATACGACACACTACACTTAACAACGATTTCGAAGTTACATATTTATCGCATGTCCCAAAATTGTTTCATCAGAAAGAGATTCAACATTTGAGAGTACTGCTGGCTTAATACCACTCGGGTTACCTGTACTCTAGATGGTTCCGTCGTCGCTGTTGCTATCTCCGTTGCTGTGTTCTGATTGTAGGTTCTGTTTTTTTGCGGTTTTTGTTCCCTAAATTTAAGAACCGTAAGTGTCTCTCATAATTAACTTTGCTTAGTTGTGGATATTAAATTAGTAAACTAGCGTAATCTTGCAAGAACTCTGGCATGTTAAAGACCATTCTTTTACTATCCATTTTCCTATTCTTTCCATTAAGAAGCAAATTGTTCACGAAACGTGTTTTTTGTTTAAAAAAGCTTAAATGTAAAACAATATAAATGTAAGTATGGTTTGATGAATTGATTTTGAAAATAAATTTTAAAAGAAGGTTTATTCAGTATTATACAGATATGTTCATCGCACAATTCACACTCTTAAAAACAACATTTGATGTAATTATTTAACGTTCCTTGACAGATTTTCGCGTACCTTGTTAGTCACAAAAACATTAGAAAAACTTTTTACTCATGAGAAGGTAAATTTTTTCATGTGAAAATACACGTCGGGCACCTTCAACCCTTCGGGAGGTTTCAAGTATCAGGGCGCCAGCTTGCTGGAGTGAGAAAATTGAAAAATTACCGTATCTTATACTAAAATGTACTATAAGAACAGCAATACAGTGCCAAAAATATTAATTTAATATTTTAACCTCTTAGTTATATTTTGTACTGGTATTGCCTATTGCATGGGCAAGTTTTTTTGAGATACGGAATACCTACCCCACTTTTCACTATTTGTTAAAATATGTTCAAATATTAGCTTGTTGACGAGCGTAGTTGACAAAATCTATTATACTGAAATGATACACTCCAGTAATAGAAACAATTTTTAAAATGAAAACGAGCTATATATTTAATAGAATAAATCTGTAGTCTAAATCACCAACCGTCAACTCCACTCGAATCTAATGAAATAAGGGTTCAACGTGAGTGGTAATAACGAAATAGTCAGTGGCGGCTCCTCGTTATAGGAAGGTTTGGAGCCTACTAAGTAGTTCACCAAGCCCACTGAAACATTACTCCACTAGAAACGCAGGCAGGCACACGTTTGCCCAGAGAGATGATTGGGAAAACTTGAAAAGAAGCTATAAGGGGGTTGCGAGAAGCTTCATCATCCTACAACATTTCCATGATGTCTATAAATTTAGGCTTTTCCATGCCATAACACCTTGGACATGTATGCATACTTGCGATGAAATATACTCAGGTCAATAGAGATAAATCACCAAAATTGATTACTAGAAAGCACAAGATTATCGAGAATACATTAATATATATACATTACTCACGTGAAGATGTTCACCAAATACACATTCAGTTCTTTTATTAGTTCATTACAACTGCGGCCAATCCCACTCTAGTCTGTCCTTTACACTCTCTCCGTTGCCGTCACCGACTCTTGCGGGGTCATGGGAGCTGTAAGGAATAACCAGTTGGAGTTAATTACTTTTTACTGTTTGTTATATTTTGTATGACTGAAATTTGTTTCTAAAGAGACGAAGGCAGAGATCGCAGTTAAGATGGTATGTACTCTTTTTATTTGCGTTTTGATGGAACTGCCCCTTGCATAATCGCGGGCTGCTAGTAACACGGATCCACAATGAGCTCTTTAAAAAAGATGGGGATCATGTTATAAAAGCCGTGTGTTCCTGATAGCATCTTTCCCCATCTAAATGATGCTTTCAACTGAGAAATTACGAAATACGACGATACTGTTTTTTAAAAAAACATTTTTTCGAAAGATTTACATTACGGACTAACGATTGTCGTTGAGGGTGTTGGATGGTCGATGTTAGATATATTGACATCGTATGGTTTCGTCCCATATATGCCCTCCACTGAAGTAAAAATGTAGAAAATTGAGTTATTCGAATTTTCAGAGTAAAAATATCTTATTAAGGTACGAAGTAGTATACGTTTGAAAGCGAAAGTTATCTAATTTTGTTGCACACTAATGGTACTTCTACCACATAGAATTTATCTCATTGCTTCTAATTTGCAATTTTCAAAAATTAGAAGTTAAACAATAGTGAGATTTGCGTCATTCTCTTTAAGGGTTGCGTGTTCTATGAAAATGAAAACGAAAATTTGAAGCGGTTAGTGAAATTATGTATTTTTTTTATAAATTGCATTAATCGCAAGCAAACATTCAGCAAAGGCTACTTGTTCTTGAATAAAAGTACACATTATCTATTTAAAAGAGGTAATTTTTGGAACAGATAGTGTTATAAGAAACAATCTGTATTTTTGGTTTTGTTGTTTTCAATTGTTTAAAATTGTTCAATATCTGTAAATACACGACGTTTTCAGGAGATGCGATTAACATCAATTGTTAACATTTTTTGAAATATACGAATAAAAGTAAGGAATTAATTTGAGCATTTTTCGAGTAATCATTTTTTAAATTAAACTTTTCTTGCATTTAATGCAAAATTGCGATCAAATATACTAAATTTTGAAATCTGTACTTCACCTTATTTCGAGATCTCTATTCAAACATATGATTTTGTTAAGGAAAAATCTTTTACCTTCCAAATTGCAATAGTAGAAATGTACCGAAAAAATATAACTTATGCAGATTTCGAAAATTTGGAATTTCAAGGATAATGTGAGAGCACGGTTGACTTCAGAGTTCGTTCACGATTTGAAAACCAAAAGAAAATAATCGAACTATACGAGGTCAACCTTGAGAAAATTTCGACAACACATGTTGAGGCTACACGCGTCGTTTCTTTGGTCACTAAACGTCATTCCATTTTTAAGACTGAGGCTACATATAATAGGTACGTAACTTGATTCGTTCTGTGAAATTTCAGAGTTTGTTATAGATATTGGAATATGTTTCATGAACGTTTCTACGTAGGATGTCCCTATAAGTGTGTGTGCATTGTGTCTACAACCTCGGTACATATTATGCAACCTAAAGATTTTTAAAAAATATAGAACTTTATTTCCACAACACGTATTTTTTAAAAACTGGTATTTTCAGACACTTATAAATAATTTAATAAAGCGAATGTGCTTAACAAAACTATATTCCAACACTTATAAATATCAGGTAGTATGAATTCACTCCATGAAAATACGGACAAGAATATCTCAAACTATCTCTTAAGCAATGATTGACTTATTTTACAACGCATCATTATTTAATGAAGTTTCTTAGCTTACAAAAAGGAATTTGTTAGCAAGATAGTCATTAGTAAAATTCATATATTTCACTCTTTAAATTCCTTTTTATCTTAAAGAGGGATTGCATGTAGCAAAAGTCTGTGTGATTATTTATCAAAAGAAGCTCGTTTTTATGAACAATGCTAATATCTGAGATTATAGCATTGAACGAACACAATACAATTGGTCTTTTAGGGATAATTTATATATATATATATATATATATATATATATATATATATAAAGTAAAATTATATATAAAGTAAATATTAATATATACAAAGTAAATATTAATTTATATATATATATATATATATATATATATATATATAAATTATACATTAGGATAATTTCCTGACTTTTGGGTGACTTTTCATTGAAAGTTGTTTGCTAATTAGGAGAAAATTAAGTTTACTTTTCTGAACGCAGATAATACATAAATGGAAAATCAAATATTGTTGTAGATATTACGATATTATATATTAGTATCGAGCATGATGTATTATGTGATAAATACCATATCGATGTGTAAATGTAAGGTTTTAGGTGGTTCTTGGTAAGAAGAATATGAAGCAATGTTGCGAAGAGATGATTTTATCAACTAATTATTTGTTTATGTTTTTTCAATGATATTCTGATTTATTTAACTTCATTCACTATCAGCCACCCTGCCTCCAGCGTAAAAATCTCCTTTGTAAAAATCTCAGGATAACAAAAATCGTAAAATTGACAGGTTACTAGCTATAGACCATATTTTCCATAGTTCATTCATTTTCACTCACACAAACGATACACCAAAAAGAATAATTATATGATAATAATCATCGAAAGTTAATCTAGTTTTATTTGCAAGATAACATAAGAAAAAACATCTTACTTTAAATAGCTAACAGTAAATACAATTTAAAATAACCTTTGAATTACAGTTTCAAAAAACCTCCAAATACGACGAAGAAAAGCGACCCCAAGTGAAGTAACACGACTGATGCAAGAGAAGTTTTCTGCCAAGAAACACAGCAGAGAACACGACACCCCATTCCCCATAAGAAAAAAGCCTCTCTCAAAGAGCTTATCTCTACGGGCTTCGCTGGGACATCTAGAGGATTTACTTCCTGTTTTGAACAGAAACTTAATTTGCGTTCCAATGACAACACATATTGTGCACAGGATTCTTGTTTATATTTTTTTAACAAACCTGCTTCTACTGACATTTGAATCAACCTATCGAAACGCCCGGCTTGACTCCAATTACTTTGTATAGGAAAAGACACATAACAAGGAGAAAAGAGGCATGCAGGCACTTGGATCAGATCACGACCATTTATTTCAGTCCTGAGAACATATGAAAGGGTTTTATAGCTAAGAATGACTTCACTTTTGACATTAAATTCATAAGGTGGAAATTCGAATTTCGATACTAACGATTCGTGGATATGAGTTTGGGATGCAATCAAATCCGCATATTCTGGTTCCACATTCGGCAATGGATATATCGTTGAAAGTGCCGCGTCTACATCTTCCAGCGTCTCCAACTGTCTACCTAAACCCGGAGATACTATTGAACCCGTGAGAGATCCGCCGATGAAGTTCCAGAGGAAGAAGCTCAGCAGGCTCAGCCAGAAATCGAGACGCCGCAAAGGCGAGGATGACGCCCCGGTGATGAGGCAGCTCAGCATGGCGAACGCAGCGCCGGCCCAGCTCAGCCCGAAACCGAAGTGAGCCGACGCGATGAAGCCCAGCACGCAGGCGGCCGTGGCCAACCAATGCTCGGCGACACCGTCAGCAACACGCTCAGCCTCGAAGCCGCCGCCGGCTCAACAAAAAAGCACTACTCGTCGCTGTCGTGCGGGTACAGAATGGTGAGGTTCCCAACGACACCATACCTTACAAGCGTTTCCTCATGTGGATCCATCTCTGGATCCATTAGTTTCTTATCTTTTCTGCGACGGTGAGTTTTTTCATTCAGCCTTTGTATTATTCGTAAGTTTTTAATGAGATCATGTTTTGTTGCAAATGATAATTCGGCGGGTACAGAATGGTGAGGTTCCCAATGAGCGACACAACGATGAACACTGGTTCTGAGAGCACATCCCGCTCACCGGTGAGCAATTGCCTGTGGCCCATATGTAATTGGCCGATTTGAGGTAAGAAGGCTGTGTGTGTACAGGTGAATTGCAAACGTGATTTTACCGTGTGAAGTAATTTTTGGGATTGCTGTGCATTTTCGGAGGTTTTACTACCATTTATGCACCAGTGATCCATTTCGTGTGTGTACGATATTACACCATATCTTACAAGCGATTCCCCATGTGGGTCATTCTCAGGAACCATTAAGTGATGACATGGTTATTTTTTTCTTCTCGCCTTTGCATGTATCTTGTGTTTTCTATGAGATCTTGTTTTGATGCTAATGATAATTCCATATAATTACAGAAACACAAAAATGAAAGGAATAATTTTTTACCATATCTCTGGTATATTAGCAATTTTTTTAAGTGATATACCAAAGATAATTTTTTTTTTCGTTAATCGGCCGACTAGGACCACGCAAGCAAGCATCCTGCATTTACCGTGGCTCAGTTTTTATTTATTATCACGGTCGCAGGTGCTTGCAACAATTCTTAGGGGGGACCAGCATTTTAGCTGGATCCGATTTTTATCCCCCATGGTTGTTAGCCCGGGGGTATGGAAGATGAAAGATGATAGGAATGGAGGCGATAGGTGATCGTGGACTTTTGGAACCATCCCAGCATTCGCCTTTATGACCGAGGGAAACCACGAAAAACTCCGGTCAGGATGGCCGGCCCGGGAATCGAACCCGGACCTCCCGATCACGAAGTCAGTGCGCTACGCACTGAGCCACTTCGCTCGGTATACCAAAGATAATATTTTTTCATTTAATTTAATAGTGTTATTTTCAAATTAATTACCGTGATGAAGACATAAACATACTAATACTTTAATTTCAAGTGATAAGTAAGCAGAACTGAATCTTCATTTGTTCCTGCACATTGATATGTAAGCTGTCTCTAAATAGAAACAATCACAACACCTATATTCAAGATTTTAATATCAAAACAATTGTTGTGTCAAGCTAGTCACGATATATTAAGTAATTATTTTACAACAACGATTTTAGATTAGAACAAATATGGAAGCCAAACAGATGCTACCCTAACTGTGAGGTAAAGTAATCCTATATCAGCGATAGACTGATACGTTTCCATGGAATTTGGTATTGTTGTTTGGCATCTGAAGAAGACACACACTTGAATAAATTTAATTTCCAATTCAATGAGTTATAACAACTTCAAAAAAATTATACACATTTTATAAAGGGAGATCTGGGACGTTAACTATGGTGTGGACGATGGTCGAAATAAAATGTAACGTAACTTTTGCATCTACTCTATTGGGATTTATTCTAAAGGAAATTTGGAACAATGTTTTATTAACAGAGTAAAAACTAAAATAGATTACATGAACTCGTAGGGAATTTTTTCGACAAAATTTATGTTGCTAGGTAAAAATGTATGTAAGGCTTAAATTCAGTGAAAATTTTAAAAAATACACTAATTGAAAACGATTTTGAAGTTCTCTATTATTCATGCCAGAAAAATTAATATAAAGTGTTCTTTTAACTCTTATTTTCCAGCTGTAAATCCCTTTCCAACGGTTTATCCCAGAGCCCTTTTATCCCGTCGAGGATGTTTCGCTCACGTCTCCACTGGACATTCTTTCATTCTGCTCGCAAATACATTGTGTATGTTTTATTGACACTGAGAGTACAGCTGGCCTCGTAAATCCACTCGCGTCACCTGTACTCTAGATGGTTCGGTCGTCGCTGTTGCTGTCTCCGTTTCTTTTTTGTGATTGTAGGTCCTGCGTTTTTTGCTGTTTTTGTTCTCTATATTTAAGAAACCTGAGTAGCTGTTTATAGTAACTTCGGATCGTTGTGGATATTAAATTAGTAAACTATCGTGAAATCTCGCATGTTAATAACCCTACTTTCCCTTAGTACTTTCCATTAAGAAGGAAAGTTGTTAATAAAAATCGTTTATTTGTAAAAATGTATGAACGTAACTTCGTACTGACAGAATATCAAATTTAAAAAAAAAAATTAAGTGAACTAGGAATAAATTTTTGTAATAAAGCTTTATTCAGTATTATATAGCTATGTTCTTCGAACAATACACACTTAAAAACAACATTTGGAGTAATTATTCAATCTACCTTTACAGCTTTTCGCTTACCTTGTGAATCACAAAAATAATAGAAAAGGATTTTTCTCTTCAGAAAGCCAAGTAAAGATTTCCATGAGCAATACAGGCTCGGGAAAGTACAACCCTACCCTTGGCAATATTATTTAACTTTCCTGGATTTGTTGAGTGGAACAAAGGAGGTTTTGAAGGGAAACGGCGCCAGCTTGCTGAGGTACGAAAATTGAACAATTACAGTGTTCTTTAACTAAAAATATTGGATTACTTTCTGGGTTAATACTTACCTCAAGAAAAGCAATTCAGAGCCACAAAATAATAAACTAACATTTTCACCTTTGAGTAATATATATTATTTGTGACCTTTAGAAATATTTCAGTAAGTTTAACTTCAATTCAGTATGTGGGTATATTGCTCAAACGATGTTTACATATTGAATAACTTAGCTAATTGACACCTTAAGTTCAATATCAGACGATGTGTTTTTTACAATATGTATTTACAGCTGGGCGTTGATATTCAGACTACGAGATTCCACCAACATTTAAATCGTACGTCTGAATTGTAATCGTTGGCAGTTGTCAAGCTACTTGCATTAGTCCTATAATTTTAATTTACTTGCGTTTTTAAAATTTCATTTACGTAGTATTGTAGGGTAGCGCGTTTTAAATTATTGTTGGGAAGGCAGGTGTTTGGAAAAAACGTGGGTTAGCAACTACAAAGGCTCTATATGATCGTTGCGAGACGTTTCATCATGCAACAAGCATTAATGGAGATAATTCAACAAAATAGATTACTAGAATGCACATGATTTGGGAAAATACATAAATATATATTACTCACATGAAGATCTTCTCTATGAATTACACATTCAATTATTTAGTAAGGAAATTACAACTGAAGCGAATCCCATTGTAATCTGTTCTATACACTGTGCCGTTGCCGAATCTTGCTACATACATACATAGGAGCTGTAAGAAGTTACTAGTTGAAACTATTTAATTTTTACTATTTATGTAATTTTTTGTGTGAGCGGAACTGGTTACAAAATAGCGGGCAGATAGAGATGGCATTTAAGGCGGACTGTACTCTACTTATTTGCATTTTGAGGGAACTGCCTCTTATGCAATCTTTGGCTTCTAGTGACAATATTATTTTGAAACGGGACCTTGAAGAGCTCTTTAGAAAAGAGGGGAGATCATGTTTTAAAATTCGTGTATCTTATGATATATTTCCTCATTTAAATGACAATTTCAACAGAGAAATAACGAAATAATATACAGGTTAAAAAACAACTTTCTTTGAAAGATTACTTTAAGGACAAACTGTGGTCGTTCAGAATGTTAGACGGTCGATATATCGACGTACGTATGGTTTCGTCCCATATATCCTCTTTTTGTAACTAAAATCGTTAAAAATTGAAATATATAATTTTTTTGGTAAATTTATCATAGTAAAATATTTAATGTACTTTTTAATTTATCGTATACGTACGTATGTACGAAGTGGTATACACTTTATAGAGATAGTTATCAAAAGCTGCGGCGACTCACCGCATGTAATTTATGTCATTATTTTTATTATGCAATTTTCAAAAATTCTGAGAGTTCAATCATTAAAAGATCAGCGTCATTCTCTTTAAGCGTTAAGTGTTCTATCTGTGAAAATAAATGAGAAAATTTGGAGCGATTTTTGAGAAACTTTTTTTTCACAAATTGCATTAATAGCAAGCAAAATTCGTAAAGACTTCATGTTTTTTTAATTAAATTAGAATAATCTATTTTAAAGAGCTCATATTTTGGAACCGATTATGTTTAAAGCAAACATTTGTAATTTTAATTTCATGGTTTAGTAATGTTAAATTTTCTCAATTTTTCAAAATACAGGAAGTTGGCAAAATTGAGACTAGCACCAATAGTTAACACTCTTTGAAATGCACTAGGAGAAAAATTAAGGTAAGATTTTGAGTAAAAATCTTAAAAAATTAAAATATGCCCACTGCTGCTTTCAAATATTCATATTTTTTAAAGTGTTCCTCACCTTCTATCAAAATCTCTCTTGAAATATCTGATTTTGTTTAAAAAATATCTTTATTAATTAGATTAGTTCAAAGAATTGTCTGCCCCGACTGGTACTGGAAACCGAGACTACTGGTTAACGCCGCGGAAGTTACTGCAACAATTAAGCATTTCTTCAGTTTTGGTCACACTGTTTTTGCTAAAGACACTGACTATCCTGCTGCTGCGAAAAACTTATGTAGGCCAAAATTACAATATTAGGAATACTGCAAAACGTATGAGCCTTACAGCCGTATGAGCAAACGTATGAGCCGGACAGCCTAGTAAGTACTGACTCCGGCCGCGGAAGCCTACGCTCTCGTATGAGCCTTTTTTTAGCACCACTAGTTTCTCGACAATTTCCCGTGCATGACTGCAGTTTCGACATTTTCCTCTTGAAAGGTCTCTTCTTAGCCATGACTAGTAACCCCATTGCTGCCGAGCAATGCCTACTGCCACTAATACCGCATACAGCTACGAGCACGTTTTATTGATTATATGATACCTACATACACCCACACCTTCGCTATAATTTGTTTAAATATGTATAAATGTTGGCAACGAGAGTACTTGACAATATCCAATTACCTGAAATGATCACACTTATATAATAGATACAATTTTGATAATAAAAACGAGATAGAGATTTGATACAATAGTCCTAAAGTCGAAATAACCAACCCTCAACTCCTCTCAAATCTACCGAAATGAGGGCTCAGAAAACGTGCGCGAATAATATCGAATAATTCCGTGGCGCCTCCTTGTTTGAGGCAGGTTTGCGTTCAGATGAGAACCACCTGGCGGTCAACTAAGCCCATTGAAAAGTTACTTTCTTTGAAATGCAGGCAGCCACTTTCGTATTTCATGCACACATGGTTGCCCAGGGTGGCGTTTGCGAAAAAACGTCGGTTAGTACGTTAAAAAGATGCTATACGGGGGTTGCGAGAAGCTTCATCATCCTACAACATTGCCATGATGTGTATAAATTTAGGCTTCTTTATGCCATAACACCTTCGACATGTATGCATTCTTGCGATGAAATATACTCACGTCAACAGAGATAAATCACCAAAATATATTACTAGAAAGCACAAGATTTTGCAGAATACATTAATATATATATATATATATATATATATATATATATATATATATATATATATATATATATATATATATATTACTCACATGAAGATGTTCACCAAATACACATTCAATTCTTTTATTAGTACATTACAACTGCAGCCAATCCCACTCTAGTCTGTCCTTTACACTATCTCCGTTGCCGTCACCGACTCTTGCGGGGTCATGGGAACTGTAAGGAATAACGAGTTGGAGTTACTTACTTTTTACGGTTTGTTATTTTTTGTATGACTGAAATTTGTTTCAAAAGAGACGTAGGCAGAGATCGCAGTTACGATAATATGCACTCTTCTTATTTGCGTTTTGAGGGAACTGCCCCTTGCATAATCGCTAGCTGCTAGTAACAATATTATCCTCAAACGGATCCACAATGAGCTCTTTAAAAAAGATGGGGATCATGTTTTAAAAGCCGTGTGTTCCTAATAGCATCTTTCCCCATCTAAATGACACTTTCAACTGAGATATTACGAAATACGACGATGCAGTTTTTTAAAAAACAACCTTTTTTCGAAAGATTTACACTACGGACTAACGATTGTCGTTCAGGGTGTTTGATGGTCGATGTTCGTTATATTGACAACGTATGGTTTCGTCCCATATATGCCCTCCACTGAATTAAAAATGTAGAAAATTGTGTTATTCGAATTTTCAGAGTAATAATATCTTATTAAGGTACGAAGTAGTATACGTTTGAAAGCGAAAGTTATCTAATTTTGTTGCAAACTAATGGTACTTCTACCACATAGAATTTATCTCATTGCCTCTAATTTGCAATTTTCAAAAATAGAAAGTTATACAATAGTGAGATTTGCGTCATTCTCTTTAAAGGTTGCGTGTTTTATGAAAATGAAAACGAAAATTTGAAGCGGTTAGTGAGAATATGTATTTTTTTATAAAATGCATTAATTCCCCGACTAGCGGGTTTTCCTCCAGGATCGAGCGACGTGTGATGGTGTCTTTCTGTATTAATAGAACACAGTCGCTCGGGGTGAATACCAGGCTGCCGCGTAGCGCGCTGATATTTAAAGCACATAATCTTATTTAATTCAAATTGTATTTTCAATCTCAGACGTGATTTTAAAATTATTTCAAAATTATTATTGTAACATTTTATCCATTTAACCTCTGATGTTGTCTATTTATAAGTTGCTATAAATGACGTTTGCTTTCCACTAACTACTTACAACTTGTAGATTATATTACATTTAAATTTTTAGATAACATTACTTTTTAGTAATTTTACTGTTTAATACATTACTCTGTATATTTGTGACACGTGGTCAGGCGGAAGAGCGGGCCTGATGGCCAGAGCCTCGCCATATTAATAAAGGCATATTATTATTATTATTATTATTATTATTATTATTATTATTATTATTATTAATCGCAAGCAAACATTCAGCAAAGGCTACTTGTTCTTGAATAAAAGTATACATGATCTATTTTAAAGAGGTAATTTTTGGAACAGATAGTGTTATAAGAAACAATCTGTATTTTTAGTTTCGTTGTTTCCAATTGTTGAAATTGTTTAATTTCTGCAAATACACGACGTTTTCAGGAGATGCGATTAACATCAATTGTTAACATCTTTTGAAATATACGAATAAAAGTAACGAAATAATTTGAGCATTTGTCGAGTAATCATTTTTTAAATTAAAATTTTCTTGCATTTAATGCAAAATTGCGATCAAATATACTAAATTTTGAAATCTGTACTTCACCCTATTTCAAGATCTCTATTCAAACATGTGATTTTGTTAAGGAAAAATATTTTACCTTCCAAATTGCAATAGTAGAAATTACCCAAAAAAATAGAACTTTTGCAGTTTTCCAAAATTTGGAATTTCAAAGATAATGTGAGAGCACAGTTGACTTCTGAGTTCGTTCACGATTTGAAAAACAAAAGAAAATAATCAAACTATACGAGGTCGACCTTGAGAAAATTTGGACAACACATGTTGAGGCTACACGCGAAGTTTCTTTGGTCACAAAACGACATTCCAGTTTTATAAGACTGAGGCTACATATAATAGCTACGTAACTTAATTCGTTCTGTGAAATTTCAGAGTTTGTTATAGATATTGGAAAATGTTTAATGAACGTTTCTACGTAGGATGTCCCGATAAGTGTGTGTGTATTGTGTCTACAACATCTGTATATATTATGCAACCTTAAAGATTATTAAAAAATATAGAACTGTATTTTTACAAGCCTTATTTTTTGAAAAACTGGTATTTTCAGACACTTAAAAATAATTTAATAAAGCGAATGTGCTTAACAAAAGTATATTCCAACACTTATAAATATCAGGCAGTATGAATTCACTCCATGAAAATGCGGACAATAATATCTCACCTATCTCTTAAGCAATTATTGACATATTTTACAACGCGTCATTATTTAATGAAGAAGTTCTTAGTTTACAATAAGGAATTTGTTAGCAAGATGGTCATAAGTAAAATTCATAGATTTCACTCTTTAAATTTCTTTTTATCTTAAAGAGGGATTGCATGTAGCAAAAGTCTGTGTTATTATTTATCAAAATAAGCACGTATTTATCAACAATGCTAATATCTGAGATTATAGCATTGAACGAACACAATACAATTGGTCTTTTGAAATACATTAGGATAATTTCCTGGCTTTTGGGTGATTTTTCATTAAACGTTATTTGCTAATTAGGAGAAAATGATGTTTACTTTTCTGAAGGCAGATAATACATAAATGGAAAATCAAATATTGTTATAGATATTACGATATTATATATTAGAATCGAGCATGATATATTATGTGAGAAATACCATGTCGATGTGTAAATGTAAAGTTTCAGATGGTTCTTGGTAAGAAGAATATGAAGTAATGTAACGGAGAGATGATTTTATCAACTAATTATTTGTTGTTTTTTTTTTCAATGATAACCTGATTTATTTAACTTCATTCACTATCAGCCACCCTGCCTCCAGCGTAAAAATCTCCGTTGTAAAAATCGTAGGATAACAAAGATCGTAAAATTGACAGGTTACGAGCTATAGACCACACTTTCCATAGTTTATTCATTTTCAATCACACAAATGATACACAAAAGGAATAATTATATGAAAACATTCATCGAAAGTTAATCTAGTTTTATTTGCAAGATAACACAAGCAAAAACATCTTACTTTAAATAGCTAACGGTAAATACAATTTAAAATAACCTTTGAATTACACTTTAAAAAAACCTCCAAACACGACGAAGCACAGCGACCAATAGTGAAGTAACACGACTGATGCAAGCGAAGTTTTCTGCAAAGAAACACAGCAGAGAACACGACAGTCCCATTCCCCATAAGAAAAAAGCCTCTCTCAAAGAGCTTATCTCTGCGGGTTTCGCTGGGTCATCTAAACGATTTACTTCCTGTTTTGAACAGAAACTTAATTTGCTTTCCAAGTACAACACATATTGTTCACAGGATTCTTGTTTATATTTTTTTAACAAACCTGCTTCTACTGACATTTCGATCAACCTATCGAAACGCCCGGCTTGACTCCAATTACTTCGTATAGGAAAAGACACATAACAAGGAGAAAAGAAGCATGCAGGCACTTGAATCAGATCACGACCATTCATTTCAGTCCTGAGAACATATGAAAGGGTTTTATAGCTAAGAATGACTTCACTTTTGACATTAAATTCATAAGGTGTAAATTCGAATTTCGATACTAACGATTCGTGGATATGAGTTTGGGATGCAATCATATCCGCATATTCTGGTTCCACATTCGGCAATGGATATATCGTTGAAAGTGCCGCGTCTACATCTTCCAGCGTCTCCAACTGTCTACCTAAACCCGGAGATACTATTGAACCAGTGAGAGAACCGCCGATAAAGTTCCAGAGGAAGAAGCTGAGCAGGCTCAGCCAGAAATCGAGACGACGCAAAGGCGAGAAAGAAGCTGCAGTGATGAGGCATCTCAGCATGGCGAACCCAGCGTCGGCCCAGCTCAGACCGAAACCGAAGTGAGCCGACCCGATGAATCCCAGCACGCAGGCGACCGTGGCCAGCCAAATGCTCAGCGACACCGTCAGCAACACGCTCAGCTTCGAAGCCGCCGCCGGCTCAACAAAGAAGCACCAGTCATCGCTGTCGTGCGGGTACAGAATGGTGAGGTTCCCAATGAGCGACAGGCCGATGAACACTGGTTCTGAGAGCACGTCCAGCTCACCAGTGAACAATTTTGAGTGGCCCAGATCCAAATTGGTGAGATCAGTATAGAAAGCTGTGTGTGTACAGCCCAATTGTAACTGTGATTTTACTGTGTGAAGTAATTTATGGGATAGCTCCGCAAAGTCGGAGGTTTTATTACCATTTTTGCACCAGTGATACATCACATGTGTGTAGGATATAACACCATACTTTACAGTCGAATCTCCTTTTGGGTCCATCTCAGGATACATTAGGGTCTTATCTATTCTGCCACGGTGACTTTTTCATTCAGCGTTTGTATTAATCGTAAGTTTTAAATTAGATCATGTTTTGTTGCAAATGATAATTCCAAATTAATCCAGAAGAAAGGCATTGAAAGGAATAATATTTTTGCCATAGCTCTCGTCTAATTGTTTAGACCGCAACTAAATAGATGTTTAATATGACTATTGTAATTGGTTTATTTTCATAATAATTATATTGAATGAGATATAAATAGTGTTATTTTTATATAAAATGTGCACAGAAGAATATTGAATGTTCTTTGTTCCTGTTCGTCAAAATGTGAGCTGTGTCTAAATCGAAGCTATTACTGCCTCAGAATTCCAGAAATTGTTTAACTAAAACAATTGTTTTGTTAAATAAATCGAGATATATATATATATATATATATATATATATATATAAATATATAAATATATATATATATATATATATATACAATTATAATAAAACAAAGAATTTAGATTAGGAAAAATAATAGTTTTACTCGGAATCCTTACAGTTTTCTACTCAGAATGTAAAGGGGAGGAATACTATACTAGTGATAGACTGTCCATGAAATCACCTATTGTTCCTTGGCATCTGTAAAAGACACACACAATAGTGAATTAAACACTCAATTTAATGAGTTTTAATCACGTTATGAAATTAATAAACATTTTCTTGAATTCTACTGGAAATAGTAACGAAGGTTTGTACGTTGGCCGAAATTAATGATGACTTAACTGTTGCATCAAATCTAGTTTTTGAAAATTGGGGAAATTTGGAACTATTTTTAGTGAATAGAGAAACACTAAAATATCTTACGCGAACTCAGAGGAAATTTAATATAAAAATAATGCACAATTAAAATTCATGTAAGGCAAACATTTCGTGAAAATTTAAAAAAAATATACGACACACTACACGGAAAAATGATTTCGAAGTTACATTATTATCTCATGTCCCAAAATTGTTTCATCAGAAAGAGATTCAACATTTGAGAGTACTGCTGGTTTAATACCACTCGAGTTACCTGTACTCTAGATTGTTCCTTCGTCGCTGTTGCTATCTCCGTTGTTGTGTTCTGATTGTAGGTTTTGGTTTTTATGCGGTTTTTGTTCCCTTAATTTAAGAACCGTAATTTGCTGCTCATAATTAACATTGCTTAGTTGTGGATATTAAATTATTAAACTAGCGTAATCTTGCAAGAACTCTCGCATGTTAATGACCATCCTTTTACTATCCATTTTCCTATTCTTTCCATTACGAAGGAAATTGTTCACGAAACGTGTTTTTGTTTAAAAAATATAAATGTAAAACAATATAAATGTAAGTGTGATTTGATGAATTGATTTTGGAAATAAATTTTAAAAGAAGGTTTATTCAGTATTATATAGATATGTTCATCGCACAATTCACACTCTTAAAAACAACATTTGAAGTAATTATTTAACGTTCCTTGACATATTTTCGCGTACCTTATTAGTCACAAAAACATTAGAAAAACTTTTTACTCATGAGAAAGAAAATTTTTTCGTGAAAGTACACGTCGGGCTCCTTCAACCCTTCGGGTGGTTTCAAGTATCAGGGCGCCAGCTTGCTGGAGTGAGAAAATTGAAAAATTACCGTATCTTATACTAAAATGTACTTCAAGAACAGCAATACTGTGCCAAAAATATTAATTTAATATTTTCACCTCTGAGTAATATTATGTACAAGTATTGCCTACTGCAGGAGCAAGTTTTCTTGAGATTCGGAATACCTACCCTACTCTTTCACAATATGTTAATATATGTACAAATATTAGCTTGTTGACGAGCGCAGTTGACAAAATCTATTATACTGAAATGATACACCCCAGTAATAGAAACAATTTTGAAAATTAAAACGAGCTATAGATTTAATAGAATAAATCTGTTCTCTAAATCACTAACCGTCAACTCCACTCGAATCTAATGTAATAAGCGCTCAAAAAAACGTGAGCGGAAAATAGCGAAATATTCAGTGGCGGCTCCTTGTCATAGGAAGGTTTGGAACCTACTAGGTAGTTCACCAAGCCCATTGAAACATTACTCCACTAGAAACGCAGGCAGGCACACGTTTGCCCAGGGAGATGATTGGGAAAACTTGAATAGATGCTATAAGGGGGTTGCGAGAAGCTTCATCATTCTACAACATTTCCATGATGTCTATAAATTTAGGCTTCTTCATGCCATAACACCTTGGACATGTATGCATACTTGCGATGAAATATACTCAGGTCAATAGAGATAAATCACCAAAATAGATTACTAGAAAGCACAAGATTATGGAGAATACATTAATATATGTATATATATATATATATATATATATATATATATATATATATATATATATATATATATATATATTACTCACATGAAGATGTTCACCAAATACACATTCAGTTCTTTTATTAGTACATTACTACTGCGGCCAATCCCACTCTAGTGTGTCTTTTACACTCTCTCCGTTGCCGTCACCGACTCTTGCGGGGTCATGGGAGCTGTACGGAATAACCAGTTGGAGTTATTTACTTTTTGCGGTTTGTTATTTTTTGTATGACTGAAATTTATTTCAAAAGAGACGTAGGCAGAGATCGCAGTTACGAAATTATGCACTCTTCTTATTTGCATTTTGAGGGAACTGCCCCTTGCATAATCGCGGGCTGCTAGTAACAATATTATCCTCAAACGGATCCACAATGAGCTCTTTAAAAAAGATGGGGATCATGTTTTAAAAGCCGTGTGTTCCTGATAGCATCTTTCCCCATCTAAATGACACTTTCAACTGAGAAATTACGAAATACGACGATGCAGTTTTTTAAAAAAAACAACCTTTTTTCGAAAGATTTACACTACGGACTAACGATTGTCGTTCAGGGTGTTTGATGGTCGATGTTCGTTATATTGACAACGTATGGTTTCGTCCCATATATGCGCTCCACTGAATTTAAAATGTAGAAAATTGAGTTATTCGAATTTTATTTTTTATTTTATTTTATTTTATTTTCTATCAAAAACAGGTAAAGCCCTAAAGTACATAAAATTTAAAGACTAGGTACATTATGTGAGTCTATTAGATAGTATAGGTAACAAATTACATGATTAAATGCAGTCGATCGTTTTTACATAATACATGTCTTGTGAGGGTTATTTGTAGTCACATAGTAACTTACGTTTGCTTTTTAATTTAAATGAGTAACAAGGTAAATCAAAATCTAGAAACAATTCATTTGCTGTTTTACACATTCGCCAAAGCGGTGCAAAGTAACTGATATTTGTTCTCGCTGTTGGTATCATAAAAATCGAGTGGTTTATTTCGCGCAGATTACGTGAGGGTACTCTCCATGGTAGTTTCGATAATAAATATTCACAGTCAATTTGATTATCAATTAATTTATATAAGAAAGTATGTTCGTCATATTTTCTATGTGACTCTAATGTGCTAATATTAAGTATTCTAGCAACTTGTTCATAGTCGTGAGTTAATCGTGGCGAAGGAATCCTCAGCTTCCATGCTACAAAATTAAAAAAATTGTGTTGAATAGATTCTATTTTGTTAATATTATTCTTGTAATACGGAGACCAGATTTGTGAGGCATATAGTAGATTGCTTCTGATCAATGTTAAGTAAAGAATACGAAATGTCTGAAGATTGGTAAAGTCTGAAGCAGTTCTTCTGATGAATCCCAGCATTCTGTTTGATTTATTCAATATATAATTTATATGGTAGTTAAACTTTAATTTATCATCAAAAATCACTCCAAGATCTTTAAATTGAGGTACTGAATCTAATTCTAGATTATTTAAATAATATTTTGTTAATAGAGGATTCCTCAATTTCGAATAACTCACAACTTTACATTTATCAATATTGATCATTATACGATTTTCAGTACACCACAGAGAAAGATTGTTCAAGTTCTCTTGGAGTCTCAAAGAGTCATCTGATGTTTTGATCGGCACAAATAATTTCAAATCGTCAGCAAATAAAAGAAAATTACACGACTCTAGTTTCCACTTGATATCGTTTATATAAATTAAGAATAGGAGCGGTCCGAGATGCGACCCTTGGGGTACACCAGATGAAACTATGATATTCTTTGAGATGAAGTTTTTGTATTTCACATTTAAGACTCTACCCAACAAATATTCATTCAACCACATCAAAAAAGTTCCATGAATACCAATATGATACAATTTTTTAATTAATATGTTGTGATTTACTTTATCAAAGGCCTTCGAAAAATCTGTATATATAGCATCAATTTGTAAGTTTTGATCAAGATTTTCTATCACAAAATGTTGGAATGATAAAAGATTCGTTGTTGTGGATCTATTTTTTCTGAAACCATGTTGTTCGTTGATTAATATTGAATTCAATTCTATTGTAAGTTTTTCTGTAATTATTGACTCAAATAATTTTGGAATAGTACTAAGTTTTGTAATTGGTCTATAATTTTTAATATTTGAACGGTCAGATGATTTGTGAATAGGTGTAATGAAACCTATTTTCCAAATTGATGGAAAAGAGCCTTCATTTAATGATTTTGAAAATAGATAGTGAAGAATCGGTGTCAGATTAGGTAGACAATTTTTGAGAAATATCGGTGGAATGCCATCTGGTCCCGGACCATTTTTTATGTCAAGTTTACTGATGGCTAAGTAAACCTCTTTCTGTGAAATCGATAATTGTCCAATATTTATTGGAGAATTTACATAGTAGTCAGGTACTGTGTAATCGTTTGAGTCTGTATCATAAACTGAGTGAAAGAAATCAGCAAAATGATTCACAATTTCCTGACCAGAACTGGTAGACACGTCATCACAATACATAATATTCGGTAAACCAGAGAATCCACGCTTTTTGTTTGCAAATTTCCAGAAAGCTTTGATGTTATAATTAATTGAATTTTCAATTTTACCAATATGAGCCAGATAATCAGAACGAATTTTAATTTTACTAGATTTGCGAAATTCAGAAAAAGTATTATAATTGATAAGATTTTTAGTTTTCTTATATTTTTTGTGCGCCATTGATTTTTTCCACAACATATCTTTCAACTCTTTTGAGTACCAGCCAGGGTACTTTGAAGGTTTAACTGTGTATTTAGGAACATTATTTTCTATAATTTTGTAAATTACATCATAAAAATAATCTAAAGAAAGATCAAGCGTGTTATTTTCAAACAAAGAAAACCAATTCAAATGTAACAAATCATTATTAATAGCATCATAATCCGCTCGATTAAAATCATATTTAACTTGATTACTATAAAGTGTTTGAAAATTTTCTCCCATATCAAAAACAATATCTAGAGCAGGATGGTATCGATCACACAATATCATTGGATTTGAAGATTTAAAAACGTCACATTTTGAATCTTTTACAAATATGAGATCCAAGATATCATCATAATCATTTTTAATAGTGTTAGATTGGAACAAATTTAAATAATTTATGGAATTTAGTAAGATTGAACTAGAAAAAATAACCTCATTAGAAGGAGCCAAATATTGACATTTAACTCCGGTATCATCATTTATCCACTCAGTTTGTGGTAAATTAAAGTCACCAACTATCAAAAATTCGGAGTTTGGATTTAATTCAAAAATTTGTTCTAGTTTTTCAGTGAATTGAGAATATGTATTTGATGAGGACTTTGGGGGAAAATATACGGCACCTACAATAAGAACTAAATTTGTTGTTTTAATTTTAACGAAAATTTGTTCTGCACCTGCGTTCAAGGATTCAATGATGATACTGGAATATTTTTTGTGTACTGCAACCATTACCCCACCGCCTCTGCTATGCTGGCTTGTCTCGGAGCTTCTGTCTTGTCTAAAGATGTTGTGATGTGGCAGATCCAGCTCAGCATCGCAGATCCCGTCATGAAGCCAAGTCTCGGAGAATGCCATGATATCTGTGTGACCATAGGCTGCTGCAGAGTTGTTGAAAGCAGAGAGTTTTGTGCGGAGACCACGTAGATTCTGATAATAAGCAGTGATAGTGTATCGGGTTTGCCTGTTTTTCAGTTTTCCGGATTTGTATTTTTTGATCCGAGTGATTTCCCATTTGCTGAGGAATCAAATATTTTTGGAACACCGTTTATGTATTTGATATGTAGATCTTTGTTTCCCTTTTCTGATTCTTCATTGATCTTGGAAATAAGATTTCTCATATGGCTACGTTGTCGTAAAGTCATATCGGGACTAATTTTGACATTTCCCTTGTACTTTTTCTTATTTCTCAATATATCAAGGGCCAGATCTGAGTTAGGCAATAATACCTTAATCGGTCTAACTTTATCATTAGCTTTTGAAGTTTTTGGTTCTTTGTTCATATTGTTTAAGATTCCAAGTCTATGGAATGAAAACTCAATGTGGGTGTCAGTTATCTTCGATAATATTGACTTTATCTCTTTCTCATCATTTTCGTGACTCTGTTGTTTGTTTTGTTTTTGATCTTCATGTAAGCCATAAATAATATTTTTCGATCGCCGTTGACGGTCGATAAATTCGGCATAGATATCCTCGTATTCATAATTTGCACCACCAGATATTGATTCCGAAGAATTTCTCTTTTTCAGATCAGCAACCTCCTTTACAAGAGCTTCATTTGATGCTTGAAGCTCATCAATTTTTTGATTTAATTTAAATATTACTGATTTTAAGTGTCTCGGAATATCTACTGACTTACACTTCATACAGTAATATTCCAATTCTCTGGGAGTTTTTTTCAGGACAAAAACTCTTTGTTCAGAAATACTAAGAGTGGTACATTCTGGATGGAGTTTACCTTTACAAAGATCACAGTCAATATAGTCTGCATCTTGGGGTTTGTTTCGAGGCTTAATCTCACTTTTGCACTTCATACATACATCCATAGTATTAAGATTAAATGAAAATATTTAATAGAGTTAATTAAATAAACAAAGTAACAGCACTTCGAAAATAAATAACTCAAATACAAAGATGATCAATCAATGGCAGTCAACCCGCAACGTAAACACGTCCGATTCTGAGAATTTCCTGAGAGAGAATTTTCAGAGTAATAATATCTTTCTAAGGTACGCAGAAGTATACGTTTGAAATCGAAAATTATCTAATTTTGTTGCAAACTAATGGTACTTCTACCACATATAATTTATCTCATTGCTTCTAATTTGCAATATTCAAAAATTCAAAGTTAAACAAAAGTGTGATTTGCGTCATTCTCATTAAGGGTTGCGTGTTCTATAAAAATGAAAACGAAAATTTGAAGTGGTTAGTGAGAATATATATTTTTTGTTTATAAATTGCATTAATCGCAAGCAAACATTCAGCACAGGCTACTTGTTCTTGAATATACATGTTCTATTTTAAAGAGGTAATTTTTGGAACAGATAGTGTTATAAGAAACAATCTGTATTTTTAGTTTCGTTGTTTCCAATTGTTGAAATTGTTCAATTTCTGCAAATACACGACGTTTTCAGGAGATGCGATTAACATCAATTGTTAACATCTTTTGAAATATACGAATAAAAGTAACGAATTATTTTGAGCATTTTTCGAGTAATCATTTTTTAAATAAAAATTTTCTAGCATCAGCAATCATTTCAAAATTGCGATCAAATATACTAAATTTTGAAATCTGTACTTTATCTTATTTGAGGATCTCTATTCAAACATGTGATTTTGTTAAGGAAAAATCTTTTACTTTCCACATTGCAATAGTAGAAATGTACCGAAAAAATAGAACTTTTGCAGTTTTCGAAAATTGGGATTTTCAAGGATAATTTGATAGCACGATTGACTTCAGAGTTCGTTCATCATTTGAAAACCAAAAAAAAAAAAAAATCAAACTATACGAGGTCAACCTTGAGAAAATTTCGACAACACATGTTGAGGCTACACGCGAAGTTTCTTTGGTCACAAAACGACATTCCATTTTTGAAAGACTGAGGCTACATATAATCGGTACGTAACTTGATTCGTTCTGTGAAATTTCAGCGTTTGTTATAGATATTGGAAAATGTTTAATGAACGTTTCTACGTAGGATGTCCCTATAAGTGTGTGTGTATTGTGTCTACAACCTCGGTACATATTATGCAACCTTAAAGATTATTAAAATATATAGAACTTTATTTCCACAACACGTATTTTTTGAAAAACTGGTATTTTCAGACACTTATAAATAATTTAATAAAGCAAATGTGCTTAAAAAAACTACATTCCAACACTTATAAATATCAAGTAGTATGAATTCACTCCATGAAAATGCGGACAAGAGTATCTCAACCTATCTCTTAAGCAATGATTGACATATTTTACAACGCATCATTAGTTAATGAAGAAGTTTCTTAGCTTACAATAAGGAATTTGTTAGCAAGATGGTCATAAGTAAAATTCATAGATTTCACTCTTTAAATTCCTTTTTATCTTAAAGAGGGATTGCATGTAGCAAAAGTCTGTGTTATTATTTATCAAAATAAGCACGTTTTTATGAACAATGCTAATATCTGAGATTATAGCATTCAACAAACACAATACAATTGGTCTTTTGACATACATTAGGATAATTTCCTGGCTTTTGGGTGACTTTTCATTGAACGTTGTTTTCTAATTAGGAGAAAATGAAGTTTACTTTTCTGAAGGCAGATAATACATAAATGGAAAATCAAATATTGTTATAGATATTACGATATTATATATTAGAATCGAGCATGATATTGAAACACAGAATGTGTTCCCTTACACTAATTAAAACATTAGTGTAAGTAATCAATATATATTTTGGACTGCGCGGTACGTACGCCAAGCGCTGCGAACAACGACGGGAGCTAGCAACGGTCGCTACCGCCACCGGTGCCACCGCCGGGAGGCCAGCGTGAGAATGTCGGTTACAAACTGGGCAGCGAGCACGTGCGGGCAGTCGTTAGGAGAATTGCGAAGAGGACAGACGTTAGTGGAGCGGCGAAGAGTTCGGACGTGTGGCGAAAAGCTCGCCGTTAGCGCATGGACAAAAGGGAACATGCGATGTGTTCGTAAAGCAATAGTAATTGTGAAGCAGTAAATAAGTGAAGTAGACAAGGAGATTATCATTAGAATAAACGATTCGTGTTGATAGAACAATCGATCGCGCTTGTAGTGATTAGTGTAGTGGAAACTTTACAGAAACTGTGTGGTACGGAACTGGGACCAGCATGCGTGATAGGCGCGGGTTGAGTAATTAAATCCATCGACGGAAGGTGATTCGAGAGAGGTGCAACGCCGTGGTATCAAGATCCGAGTCGGGGAGGAATCGCAAGGTCACCAGCCCAGGACAACCGCCACGCCATCAGCCGCCGACGGCCCACAGCTGCTGTAGAGGTCGGCAACCCTGTCGGTACGAGCTGTTCTACGAGCATCGAAGGTATTTGGTCGGGGCCCCGAAGGTATGATAAATGCATATTACACCTAATCTTGGTACCAAGGCAGAGTGTATAAACGTTGTCAGATCATGTAATTAACCTATTTGATTTGCAAAAAAATCTTGTTCATGATTGTATTTCCATTTCCAATTAACTTTCCCAATGTTATACCAACTTATCCAGGGACCCATTCACGGAAAAGATACCCTCCTTTAGTGTTATATTGCAGTGAAATACCTGGCATCACCAGGTACGTCACAGCTGGCGCTCGAACAAGTCTGGAAAGCGTGTAATTAAGAAATGTGGCCTTAGGAAAGTTGGTAAAATATTGGAAGGTACTGTGCATGTATTTGATGTATAGTAATGCAGGTTAAAGATAATAGGCAGGTAATGTAAAGCTCATTATTAGAGGAATCAAAAGTAATAGTACATGTACTAACAAAGCATGTATAAGTCAAGAAAGCACAATGAATACTTGTTAATTACAGAAATTTTGTTATGAAATTAATTGTGGGCAGATATAGGAAATTATTTGAGAGTAACCAGTATAAAGTTACTACTGCAGCTACTGAGTTTATGAAAGCCACACATGTACATATTGTAAATGATATAATGTAATAGAATTTCAAATTTTGTAAGACTTGTTAATAATGTTTGAATTGCTTGGTAGTTTTTAATAACATGGAAATTAAAGAATTGGGAAGCAGTAATAATTCTTGTGGAAATATAAGGGTGGTTAATATTATTATATAAATTGTGCACATTACCTGCTGGGAATGCTCATTCAGCAGTGCATTATCCATTGGTGATGGTAAAGTTTGTGGAATTCAATGGAAAGGATACTAGGTTGGGGAATGTATAGCAGTATTGTGAATGTATATTGTTAATATTTATATGGTACTATTGAGGAAAATTTAGGGAGAAGATATGACATGTAATTGTGAGTGATTATTGTGTACATAATATAGCAATAATTGTGTTGAGAAGTAATTCTAAATTAATAGTAGATTTATTAAAATTTGAGAGTATTTTTGTAACAATGTTAATAAGTTTGTCAGCGGCATATATGTAGTCAAGTGGCAATAATATTACTGATTGTAGAGAATATGTTTATTGTGTTTTTGTGGTGAGTGAGGGCGTGTTCGTCATCATTCAGCATTTGAAATATTAGTGCATTATAACAGTGATAAAGAGTATATAGTGCTGTGGCAGGCAGAGTAAATTCATAGGACAACTGTTGTACCGTTGTTAGGTGAGGCAAAAGGAAAATTTGTGCGAGTATTTTAGCGAAGTGAGGATCGAACGGATAGCTCAAAGCAACAGAATGGAGGCGCAAAATGGAGTGCTGTACCGGGAGGAGAAGGCGGATGAAGTAAGGGAGATAGATGTAGGAATCGATAATAGCATTTCATCGGAAAGCAGGGATAGTGGAATTGGGAGTCGGTTGGATGATACGTCAGGGGATAGTTTTAATAAAGAAGTAGAAGTGACATCAACACCGACGATCCAAGCAACAAGAAATCCAAGTCAGGGGGGTGGAAAAGTTAACGATTTAGATATAAGGCAAATGATTATGCAGATGTGGGAAGGACTGAATGGGAAATTGGATGAACAGAAAATATTTACAGAAGATCAGAGAAAGTTGGCTGAAGAACAGAATAGGAGGTTAGTTGAAGAATTAAATAGGAAATTTGAAGAACAGAGCAGGAAGATAGATGAGCAGAGTAGGAAATTAGATGAACATAAAATATTTACGGAGAAGCAGATCAAGAAGTTCGCGGAAGAACAGAGTGAGAAATTAGATGAAATAGGCGGGAGGATACGACGCATTGAAGAACAACTTGAGTTAACAAAGAATGAGATGACCAAAATCACGGAGCGGGTAGAAATTCTTGAGCAATGGACTGCCGAAGAATTCGGGAAACAGAAAAAAGAGCTCGAATCCCAAGTAATTAGTCTGGGGGGGGATTTGGAGAATAAGTTATTCCAACAATTAGATGCTAAAACCGCTAAGCAGGACGAGAAAATTGAAAGGATGCAGTTGGTAGTCAAGGAAGAAATGCAGGAGAATAAGCGGGAATGCGAAGAGAAGGTTGTGTCACTACGAACAGAGATCGAACAAATAAAATAATGCAAGGCATCCCCAATTGCAGCAAGCGGGACGGTACCATTCACCCCTCCAAGATCACTAAAATTTTCAGGAGACGGTAAAGAAAATCCGTGCATATTTATGAGGGCGGCAGAACGACATTTAGCTGTCATCAATACCTCGGAAAGGTGTAAGATACAATTGTTATATTTAATGCTGGAAGGGAACGCAAGGATATGGGCCGATACATTTGATGAGTTTCCCGAATCAGTAAAGGCATTTAAAGATCGGTTCTTTGAGCGGTACTGGAATGAGGAGATTCAAATCAACTTTAAAATCAGTTTGATGAATAATCACTACAACCAGTCAATGGGAAGCTTGCGGGAATACCCAACAAGGCGTATCATGGAATACAAAACGTTATCCCCACCGATGAGCGATCAAGAAATTATATGTGTACTAACGAGACAATTCCCAGTTACGGTGCAAAATCTATTACGTAGTGTGCAGCACACCAACTTGGAGAGATTTCAGAACGTGTTAGGGGGGTACGACCTAACTTTTGCAGGCGTACCAAAGAACAGGAATGAGGGGAACATTAATATGATAAGAACAGAACGGAATCAGGGGCAAGGGAGTGACAGGAGCACTAATTACCAGGGAAATCAACGCGGAAGAGGGGGAGATGGATGGAGACCAGAGCCGAGGAACCAGAGACCGGCCTGGAGCGGACCCAATCCAAACCGCACGGAGTCAAGAGGCGGGGGCGGAAGCGCATCTGACCAACCAGCATAGCCTAGCACAAGTAGAGAACAAGAGCACTATTTAAACCAATAAAGTCCGTGGTGAAAGGTGGCCCCATTACGGACGCGGAAATTGTGAAAGTTAACGTGGTCTCCATAAATACTATACAGCCAGTAACTCACGATGCCCAACCGTGGCAGAGAAGTAAGAGCTCAGCGATCAGAATCAGGAAATGTCCCACGATTACGATGGAATGTGAGGGAGTAGTTAAAGAAGCATTAGTAGACACAGGGTGCACGACTACAGTAGTGTCGGAGGAAATGTACGAGGAATTAAAACCAAAGGAAAAGAAATAATGTGTTTGCCTATGAATAGGGCGTATGTGATTGGAGCTACTCAGAAGAAGTCAAGCTCCATCACAAAACAAATAATGTTTCGAGCCATGATTGGCGACCAAGTATACGAGATAGTGGCCCTGGTAGTCAAAAAGTTATTACACCCGATAATCATAGGGACGGATTTTCTGGTCGATCACAGAGCAATTATTGATCTAGAACGGCAAGTGGTGGAGCTGGGGAGCCAGGCGATAGGATTCGACTTGGGGATAGACGAAGGATACGAAGTATGCACGGGCGCAGTGGCCGAAGAATCATTAGAAGAACAGCTGAGGCAGCAGACGGAGAAGATAGAGATATTAAATACGCGTCACAAGGAGCAACTGTTGCAGCTGTTGATGGAGAACAAAGAAGTATTCCAGAAGAATCGCGCCCCAATAAAGGGATTCACATTTCGAATCCAACTTACAGATACAACACCATTTCGACAGCGTAACTATCCGATACCAGCAGCGCTGAAGCAAGATGTTTCTGAACTATTAGCATCAATGATAAATGATGGAATCATAAGAAAGGCACAGACATCCTACACTAACCCAATCGTGATCGTCAAAAAGAAAGATGGAGGAATACGATTATGCCTAGATGCACGAAGACTAAATGCAGTAACACAACCATACAGGGATGCTCCGTTATCGGTGGAAGAAGCATTGCAGAGGTTTGGAGGGAACATCATTTTCTCCAGTACTGATTTTAGTAAAGCTTATTGGCAAATGCAAGTGGCGGAAGAGGACCAGCAGTATACAGGATTCGCATTTGAGGGAATATGTTATGTGTTTTGTAGAGTGCCATTCGGGTTACGCAATAGCGGAGCTGCGTTGATTCAATGCGTGGACAAGATTTTGCAAGGAAAGCTGCAGAACAGGGTTACAACATATGTGGATGACATAGTTTTACAAGCTAGATCAATAGAACAGCATTTTGAAGACCTACGAGAATTATTTCACATATTAAAGGAAAATAATTTAGTACTGAATGTGAAGAAATCAACTTGGTTCACTAAGAAAATAAAGTTCTTGGGCTACGTAATAACCACAGAAGGAATCAGCATGAAGCCGGAAACCATCGAGGAAATCAAGAACATACCACCACCGAAAACAGTTAAACAGGTACGCAGATTCATCGGCACCTGTAACTACTACGCCAGATTCTGCCCACGATTCGCAGAAGCAATGCATCCATTCTACCAACTAACAAAAAAGGACCGAAAATGGAAGTGGGATGAAAAGTATCAAGAAGCATTCGAGAAAGTAAAGGAAATGTTTTATAACAGTTGCTTTATTGCACATCCGGACTTTTCAAAAAAGTGCGTGGTACAGACAGACAGTAGTGATTTCGGTATGGGAGCAATGCTATATCAGGTGATCGACAAACAGGAGAAAATAGTGGCAATAGCTAGCAGAACCTTGAAAGGACCCGAACTCCGATTTTCGGCTACAGAAAAGGAGGCGAACGCCATCATATGGGCAGTAGCAAAATTCAAACCCTACCTAAAAGGAAGACATTTTACAATAAGAACTGATCACCAAGCTCTAACATTTTTAAGCAGATGTCATCTGCAGAACGACAGACTGCATAGATGGGTATTAGCATTACAGGAGTTTTCCTTTGACATAGAACATTGTCGCGGGACTCAAAATTATTTACCAGACCTTTTAAGTAGACACGAACCAGGCAGGGACAGTAAATACGCCAACGCCAGGGAATTCCACGTAATGGCGATTGATCTAGGAATCTCGAGATCACCGGTGTTCGACTGGAATGATCTCGTCAGGCTACAGGAAAGTGACGACGAGATTTGCAAAATTAAAAGATTCAAGCAAGGACAGATGGCGGAAGAAGAGGCGGAATTCGCAATGTTACAGCAAAAGGAGGACAGGTGGAAAGTAGTACAGGAAGCAGTACTAATTAAAACCAAAGATAACCCGGAAATATGGAGGATTTGGATACCTCAGGATTGCACTAAGGAATTAATCAGATTTGCACACACATCATTGGCACACTTTGGTGCGGAAAAAATCCATCAAATATTACAGTCTCTATGTTATTGGTAAGGAATGCGGAAACAAATCCGAAAGGTGATAAACTCATGCATGACATGTTTGAAGGCAAAACATCCGAATCGGAAATATGACGGCCCGATGCAGAACATAATACCAACAGAGAAAAACGATTTGGCTGCACTGGACGTGTACGGACCACTGCCTCGTACAGACCACGGTAATAAATACATATTCGTAATCCTGGATGTATTTTCAAAGTTTGTCCAAGTGTACCCAATCAATAAGGTAAATTCAAGGAACTGCTTAAAACTAGTGGAGAGGTTTATTCAAATCGCCGGATCATATAAAAGGATATTATCCGACCATGGAACGATGTTCACGAGTGAAAAGTGGGAAGAAGGAATACGCAGAATGGGGGCAATTCCCATCCACTCGACGGTGCGTCATCCTCAATCTAATCCGTCTGAACGGATAATGAGAGAGCTACCAAGGTTATTCAGAACTTACTGCAAGAATGACCATACAGCATGGAACAAATTAATTCCGGACATTAACCGCTGGCTGAACCACATCCCTCACGATAGCACAGGAATCTCCCCGTGGGAAGCACACTTTCAAAACAAACCGCCCCACATCTTATACGCGTTGGAGAGACCCGAAATATCGCAAGAACCAACTAAAACATCAGAACAGATATACCAAGCATTAGTGAAGTCAGGGAAGGAAAGGAAATCGAAAGTAAAGAAGAAGATTTACAAGTTCAGTGAAGGGCAACTAGTGTTACTACGAGTTCCCAAGGTATCAAACCCAAATTTGAAGCTGTATGCAAAATTTTTCCCATTATATGAGGGACCATATGTGATAGATAAAGTTACAGATAAAAATGTGACTAAGTTACTAAATGACAAACAAGAAGTGGTGGGACACTACAATTTCCATAACCTAAAACCCTGTCCCATAGGTATGGAAAATAGTGAAGTGTAAATAAGTGTAATCTTAGTGTTAATCTAAACAATCACGTGTTAATTCGATTTTAGGGTATAAGTGTATATAGGGTTCATGTAATATACAAGACAGTGTAACCATCAGCAGAGACGATGATACTAAAGTGAATTTTTCCGGAGGCGGGAAAAATCCAAAAAAAGAAAGGAGGGGGGTGATGAAACACAGAATGTGTTCCCTTACACTAATTAAAACATTAGTGTAAGTAATCAATATATATTTTGGACTGCGCGGTACGTACGCCAAGCGCTGCGAACAACGACGGGAGCTAGCAACGGTCGCTACCGCCACCGGTGCCACCGCCGGGAGGCCAGCGTGAGAATGTCGGTTACAAACTGGGCAGCGAGCACGTGCGGGCAGTCGTTAGGAGAATTGCGAAGAGGGCAGACGTTAGTGGAGCGGCGAAGAGTTCGGACGTGTGGCGAAAAGCTCGCCGTTAGCGCATGGACAAAAGGGAACATGCGATGTGTTCGTAAAGCAATAGTAATTGTGAAGCAGTAAATAAGTGAAGTAGACAAGGAGATTATCATTAGAATAAACAATTCGTGTTGATAGAACAATCGATCGCGCTTGTAGTGATTAGTGTAGTGGAAACTTTACAGAAAGTGTGTGGTACGGAACTGGGACCAGCATGCGTGATAGGCGCGGGTTGAGTAATTAAATCCATCGACGGAAGGTGATTCGAGAGAGGTGCAACGCCGTGGTATCAGATCCGAGTCGGGGAGGAATCGCAAGGTCACCAGCCCAGGACAACCGCCACGCCATCAGCCGCCGACGGCCCACAGCTGCTGTAGAGGTCGGCAACCCTGTCGGTACGAGCTGTTCTACGAGCATCGAAGGTATTTGGTCGGGGCCCCGAAGGTATGATAAATGCATATTACACCTAATCTTGGTACCAAGGCAGAGTGTATAAACGTTGTCAGATCATGTAATTAACCTATTTGATTTGCAAAAAAATCTTGTTCATGATTGTATTTCCATTTCCAATTAACTTTCCCAATGTTATACCAACTTATCCAGGGACCCATTCACGGAAAAGATACCCTCCTTTAGTGTTATATTGCAGTGAAATACCTGGCATCACCAGGTACGTCACAATATATTATGTGAGAAATACCATGTCGATGTGTAAATGTAAAGTTTCAGATGGTTCTTGGTAAGAAGAATATGAAGTAATGTAACGGAGAGATGATTTTATCAACTAATTATTTGTTGTTTTTTTTCAATGATAACCTGATTTATTTAACTTCATTCACTATCAGCCACCCTGCCTCCAGCGTAAAAATCTCCGTTGTAAAAATCTTCGGATTACAAAGATCGTAAAATTGACAGGTTACGAGCTATAGACCATACTTTCCATAGTTCATTTATTTTCAATCACACAAATGATACACAAAAAGGAATAATTATATGAAAATAATCATCGAAAATTAATCAAGTTTTATTTGCAAGATAACACAAGCAAAAACATCTTACTTTAAATAGCTAACGGTAAATACAATTTAAAATAACCTTTGAATTACACTTTAAAAAAACCTCCAAACACGACGAAGCACAGCGACCAATAGTGAAGTAACACGACAGATGCAAGAGAAGTTTTCTGCCAAGAAACACAGCAGAGAACACGACAGTCCCATTCCCCATAAGAAAAAAGCCTCTCTCAAAGAGCTTATCTCTACGGGTTTCGCTGGGTCATCTAAAGGATTTACTTCCTGTTTTGAACAGAAACTTAATTTGCTTTCCAAGTACAACACATATTGTGCACAGGATTCTTGTTTATATTTTTTTAACAAACCTGCTTCTACTGACATTTGAATCAACCTATCGAAACGCCCGGCTTGACTCCAATTACTTCGTATAGGAAAAGACACATAACAAGGAGAAAAGAGGCATGCAGGCACTTGAGTCAGATCACGACCATTCATTTCAGTCCTGAGAACATATGAAAGGGTTTTATAGCTAAGAATGACTTCACTTTTGACATTAAAATCATAAGGTGGAGATTCAAATTTTGATACTAATGATTCGTGAATATCACTTTGGGATGCAATCAAATCCGCATATTCAGGTTCAAGATTCGGGTATGGTAATATAGTTGAATATGCCGCGTCTACATCTTCCAGCGTCTCCAACTGTCTACCTAAACCCGGAGCCACTATGGAACCCGTGAGAGAACCGCCAATGAAGTTCCAGAGGTAGAAGCTGAGAAGGCTCAACCAGAAATCGAGACGTCGCAAAGGCGAGGATGATGCCCCGGTGATGAGGCAGCTCAGCATGGCGAACGCAGCGTCGGCCCAGCTCAGCCCGAAACCGAAGTGGGCCGACGTGATGAAGCCTAGCACACAGGCGGCCGTGGCCAACCAAATGGTCGGCGACACCGTCAGCAGCACGCTCAGCCTCGAAGCCTCCAGCGGACTCACGAAGAAGCACCACTCGTCGCTGTCGTGCGGGTACAGAATGGTGAGATTCTCAATGAGCGACAGGCCGATGAACACTGGTTCTGAGAGCACGTCCAGCTCACCAGTGAACAATTTTTTGTGGCCCAGATCCAAATAGGTGAGATCAGTGATGAAGGCTGCGTGTGTACAGCCTAATTGCAACTGTGATTTTACTGTGTGAAGTAATTTATGGGATAGCTCCGCAAAGTCGGAGGTTTTATTACCATTTTTGCACCAGTGATCCATCTCATATGTATAGGATATTACACCATACCTTACAAGCGTTTCGTCATCTGTATCCATCTCAGGATCCATTAGGGTCTTATCTATTATGCCACGGTGAGTTTTTTCATTCAGCCTTTGTATTAATCTTGGGTTTTCAATGAGATCATGTTTTGATGCAAATGATAATTCCAAATTAATCCAGAAGAAAGAACTATAAAGGAATAATATTTTTGCCATATCTCTCGTCTATTACTAATTGTTTAGACCGCAACTAAATAGATGTTCTATATGACTATTGTAATTGGTTTATTTTCATATTAATTATATTGAGTGAGATATAAAAATAGTATTATTTTTATTTCAAATGTGCACAGAGGAAGATTGAATGTTCTTTATTCCTGTTCGTCAAAATGTGAGCTGTGTCTAAATCGAAGCAATTACTGCCTCTGAATTCCATGAAATTGTTTAACTGAAACAATTGTTTTGTTAAATAAAACTCGATATATATTATATTTAAACAAACAATTTAGATTAGGAAACATAAATTTTTACTCGGAATCCATACAGTTTTCTACGCAGAATGTAAAGGGGAGGAATACTATATTAGTGATAGGCTGTCCATGAAATCGGCTATTGTTCCTTGGCATCTGTAAAGACACACACAATAGTGAATTAAACACTCAATTTAATGAGTTATAATCACGTCATGAAATTAATAAACGTTTTCTTGAATTCTATTGGGAAGAGTAACCAATGTTTGGACGTTGGTCGAAATAAATGATGACTTAACAGTTGCATCTAATCTATTGGTTGAAAATTGAAGAAATTTGGAACTATATTTCGTGAATAGATCAAAACTAAAATATCTTACATCAACTCAGAGGAAATTTAATAAAAAAAGTAATGCACAATTAAAATTCATGTAAGGCAAACATTTCGTGAAAATTTAAAAAAATATACGACACACTACACTTAAAAACGATTTCGAAGTTACATATTTATCGCATGTCCCAAAATTGTTTCATCAGAGAGAGATTCAACATTTGAGAGTACTGCTGGCTTAATACCACTCGGGTTACCTGTACTCTAGATGGTTCCGTCGTCGCTGTAGCTATCTCCGTTGCTGTGTTCTGATTGTAGGTTCTGTTTTTTTTTGTGCGGTTTTTGTTCCCTAAATTTAAGAACCGTAAGTTTCTGCTCATAATTAACTTTGCTTAGTTGTGGATATTAAATTAGTAAACTAGCGTAATCTTGCAAGAACTCTCGCATGTTAATGACCATTCTTTTACTATCCACTTTCCTATTCTTTCCATTAAGAAGGAAATTGTTCCCGAAACGTGTTTTTTGTTTAAAAAAGTGTAAATGTAAAGCAATATAAATGTAAGTATGATTTGATGAATTGATTTTGGAAATAAATTTTAAAAGAAGGTTTATTCAGTATTATATAGATATGTTCATCGCACAATTCACACTCTTAAAAACAGCATTTGAAGTAATTATTTAACGTTCCTTGACATATTTTCGCGTACCTTGTTAGTCACAAAAACATTAGAAAAACTTTTTACTCATGAGAAAGAAAATTTTTTCGTGAAAGTACACGTCGGGCTCCTTCAACCCTTCGGGTGGTTTCAAGTATCAGGGCGCCAGCTTGCTGGAGTGAGAAAATTGAAAAATTACCGTATCTTATACTAAAATGTACTTCAAGAACAGCAATACTGTGCCAAAAATATTAATTTAATATTTTCACCTCTGAGTAATAGTATGTACAAGTATTGCCTACGGCATGAGCAAGTTTTCTTGAGATTCGGAATACCTACCCCACACTTTCACTATTATTAAAATATGTACAAATATTAGCTTGTTGACGAGCGTATTTGACAAAATCTACTATACTGAAATGATACACCCCAGTAATAGAAACAATTTTGAAAATTAAAACGAGCTATATATTTAATAGAATAAATCAGTACTCTAAAGCACCAACCGTCAACTCCACTCGAATCTAATGTAATAAGCGCTCAAAAAAACGTGAGCGGAAAATACCGAAATATTCAGTGGCGGCTCCTTGTCATAGGAAGGTTTGGAACCTACTAGGTAGTTCACCAAGCCCATTGAAACATTACTCCACTAGAAACGCAGGCAGGCACACGTTTGCCCAGGGAGATGATTGGGAAAACTTGAAAAGATGCTATAGGGGGTTGCGAGAAGCTTCATCATTCTACAACATTTCCATGTTGTCTATAAATTTAGGCTTCTTCATGCCATAACACCTTGACATGTATGCATACTTGCGATGAAATATACTCAGGTCAATAGAGATAAATCACCAAAATAGATTACTAGAAAGCACAAGATTATGGAGAATACATTAATATATGTATATATATATATATATATATATATATATATATATATATATATATATATATATATATTACTCACATGAAGATGTTCACCAAATACACATTCAGTTCTTTTATTAGTACATTAAAAACTGCGGCCAATCTCACTCTAGTCTGTCCTTTACACTCTCTTCGTTGCCGTCACCGACTCTTGCGGGGTCATGGGAGCTGTACGGAATAACCAGTTGGAGTTATTTACTTTTTGCGGTTTGTAATTTTTTGTATGACTGAAATTTGTTTCAAAAGAGACGTAGGCAAAGATCGCAGTTACGATAATATGCACTCTTCTTATTTGCATTTTGAGGGAACTGCCCCTTGCATAATCGCGGGCTGCTAGTAACAATATTATCCTCAAACGGATCCATAATGAGCTCTTTAAAAAAGATGGGGATCATATTTAAAAACCGTGTGTTCCTGATAGCATCTTTCCCCATCTAAATGACACTTTCAACTGAGATATTACGAAATACGACGATGCAGTTTTTTAAAAAAAAAACCTTTTTCGAAAGATTTACTTTACGAACTAACGATTGTCGTTCAGGGGGTTTGATGGTCGATGTTCGATATATTGACAACGTATGGTTTCGTCCCATATATGCCATCCACTGAATTAAAAATGTAGAAAATTGAGTTATTCGAATTTTCAGAGTAATAATATCTTATTAAGGTACGAAGTAGTATACGTTTGAAAGCGAAAGTTATCTAATTTTGTTGCAAACTAATGGTAATTCAACCACGTATAATTTATCTCATTGCTTCTAATTTGCACTTTTCAAAAATTCAAAGTTAAACAATAGTGAGATTTGCGTCATTCTCTTTAAGAGTTGCGTGTTCTATGAAAATGAAAACGAAAATTTGAAGCGGTTAGTGAGAATATGTATTTTTTTTTATAAATTGCATTAATCGCAAGCAAACATTCAGCAAAGGCTACTTGTTCTTGAATAAAAGTATACATGATCTATTTTAAAGAGGTAATTTTTGGAACAGATAGTGTTATAAGAAACAATCCATATTTTTAATTTTGTTGTTTTCAATTGTTGGAATTGTTCAATTTCTGTAAATACACGACGATTTCAGGAGATGCGATTAACATCAATTGTTAACATCTTTTGAAATATACGAATAAAAGTAACGAATTAATTTGAGCATTTTTCGAGTAATCATTTTTTAAATTAAAATTTTCTTGCATTTAATGCAAAATTGCGATCAAATATACTAAATTTTGAAATCTGTACTTCACCCTATTTCAAGATCTCTATTCAAACATGTGATTTTGTTAAGGAAAACTCTTTTACCTTCCAAATTGCAATAGTAGAAATGTACCGAAAAAATAGAACTTTTGCATTTTTCCAAAATTTGGAATTTCAAAGATAATGTGAGAGCACGGTTGACTTCTGAGTTCGTTCACGATTTGAAAAACAAAAGAAAATTATCAACCTATACGAGGTTGACCTTGAGAAAATTTCGACAACACATGTTGAGGCTACACGCGAAGTTTCTTTGGTCACAAAACGACATTCCCTTTTTAAAAGACTGAGGCTATATATAATAGGTACGTAACTTGATTCGTTCTGAGAAATTTCAGCGTTTGTTATAGATATTGGAAAATGTTTAATGAACGTTTCTACGTAGGATGTCCCTATAAGTGTGTGTGTATTGTGTCTACAACCTCGGTACATATTATGCAACCTTAAAGATTATTAAAAAATATAGAACTTTATTTCCACAACACGTATATTTTGAAAAACTGGTATTTTCAGACACATAAATAATTTAATAAAGCGAAAGTGCTTAACAAAACTACATTCCAACACTTATAAATATCAAGTAGTATGAATTCACTCCATGAAAATGCGGACAAGAGTATCTCAACCTATCTCTTTTTTTTTAAATTTATTTTCTGCCTGTTTGGCATACTATGCCTTTCAGCAATGATTGACATATTTGGAAAGGCATCATTATTTAATTAAGAAGTTCTTAGTTTACAATAAGGAATTTGTTAGCAAGATGGTCATAAGTAAAATTCATAGATTTCACTCTTTAAATTCCTTTTTATCTTAAAGAGGGATTGCATGTAGCAAAAGTCGGTGTTATTATTTATCAAAATAAGCACGTTTTTATGAACAATGCTAATATCTGAGATTATAGCATTCAACAAACACAATACAATTGGTCTTTTGACATACATTAGGATAATTTCCTGGCTTTTGGGTGACTTTTCATTGAACGTTGTTTGCTAATTAGGAGAAAATGAAGTTTACTTTTCTGAAGGCAGATAATACATAAATGGAAAATCAAATATTATTATAGATATTATGATATTATATATTAGAATCGAGCATGATATATTATGTGAGAAATACCATGTCGATGTGTAAATGTAAAGTTTCAGATTGTTCTTGGTAAGAAGAATATGAAGTAATGTAACGGAGAGATGATTTTATCAACTAATTATTTGTTGTTTTTTTTCAATGATAACCTGATTTATTTAACTTCATTCACTATCAGCCACCCTGCCTCCAGCGTAAAAATCTCCGTTGTAAAAATCTTCGGATTACAAAGATCGTAAAATTGACAGGTTACGAGCTATAGACCATACTTTCCATAGTTCATTTATTTTCAATCACACAAATGATACACAAAAAGGAATAATTATATGAAAATAATCATCGAAAATTAATCAAGTTTTATTTGCAAGATAACACAAGCAAAAACATCTTACTTTAAATAGCTAACGGTAAATACAATTTAAAATAACCTTTGAATTACACTTTAAAAAAACCTCCAAACACGACGAAGCACAGCGACCAATAGTGAAGTAACACGACAGATGCAAGAGAAGTTTTCTGCCAAGAAACACAGCAGAGAACACGACAGTCCCATTCCCCATAAGAAAAAAGCCTCTCTCAAAGAGCTTATCTCTACGGGTTTCGCTGGGTCATCTAAAGGATTTACTTCCTGTTTTGAACAGAAACTTAATTTGCTTTCCAAGTACAACACATATTGTGCACAGGATTCTTGTTTATATTTTTTTAACAAACCTGCTTCTACTGACATTTGAATCAACCTATCGAAACGCCCGGCTTGACTCCAATTACTTCGTATAGGAAAAGACACATAACAAGGAGAAAAGAGGCATGCAGGCACTTGAGTCAGATCACGACCATTCATTTCAGTCCTGAGAACATATGAAAGGGTTTTATAGCTAAGAATGACTTCACTTTTGACATTAAAATCATAAGGTGGAGATTCAAATTTTGATACTAATGATTCGTGGATATCACTTTGGGATGCAATCAAATCCGCATATTCAGGTTCAAGATTCGGATATGGTAATATAGTTGAATATGCCGCGTCTACATCTTCCAGCGTCTCCAACTGTCTACCTAAACCCGGAGATACTATTGAACCCGTGAGAGAACCGCCAATAAAGTTCCAGAGGAAGAAGCTGAGCAGGCTCAGCCAGAAATCGAGACGACGCAAAGGCGAGAAAGAAGCTGCAGTGATGAGGCATCTCAGCATGGCGAACGCAGCGTCGGCCCAGCTCAGCCCGAAACCGATGTGGACTGCCGCAATGAATCCCAGCACGCAGGCGACCGTGGCCAGCCAAATGCTCGGCGACACCTTCAGCAACACGCTCAGCCTCGAAGCCGCCGCCGGCTCAACAAAGAAGCACCACTCGTCGCTGTCGTGCGGGTACAGAATGGTGAGGTTCCCAATGAGCGACAGGCCGATGAACACTGGTTCTGAGAGCACGTCCAGCTCACCAGTGAACAATTTTGCGTGGCCCAGATCCAAATTGGTGAGATCAGTATAGAAAGCTGTGTGTGTACAGCCCAATTGTAACTGTGATTTTACTGTGTGAAGTAATTTATGGGATAGCTCCGCAAAGTCGGAGGTTTTATTACCATTTTTGCACCAGTGATCCATCTCATGTGTGTAGGATATAACACCATACTTTACAGTCGAATCTCCTTTTGGGTCCATCTCAGGAACCATTAGGGTACCGTGGGATTTTTGTTCCTGCCTTTGTATGTATCTTGGGTTTTCTATGAGATCTTGTTTTGATGCCAATGATAATTCCAGATAATTGCAGAAGGAACAAAGTGTAAGGAATATTATTTTTACCATATCTCTCGACTATTAGTAATTGATTAGTGCTCTACTAAAGTGAGATGCTCTCTTACCAATGTAATAGTGCAATTTTCAATTTAATTTTACAGATTAACATCAGATTATTTTGTGTCAAATATGCACAGAGCTGTATTGAATGCTCATTTATTCCTCCTCATCAAAATGCAAGCTCTCTTAAATCCAAAAATATTACTGTACCTAAACTCAAGACTTTTTTAATTATAAACAATTTTTTGCCAAATCGGTCACGATATAACTATACATAGTAATTGTTTTACAACAAAGAATTAAGATTAAAATAATTGTTATCACGTGTAATTTAAACAACTTTCTACTCTGAATGTAAAGAAAAGGAAACTATATCAGAGATATACTGATTAGCTGTCCATGGAATCTGCGACTGATACTTGTCATCTGGAAAAGAGAACCATATGAATGAATTAAACATTCAATTCAATTGGTTATAAACATTTCACGAAAAAGGTAAACATTTCCTTGAAATTTATCTGGAAGGTTTGGACGAGGGTCGAAATAAAAAATAAGGTATATTTTGCATTTATACTAATAGTTGAAATTAGGGGAATTTGGATCAACATTTTTACAGAAAAAAACTAAAATATAACGCTAGTAGGTAAAAATTCCTGTAAAGCAAACATACCGTTAAAATTAAACAAATATATTAATTGAAAATAATTTTGAAGTTTCATATTTATCGAATATCTAAAAATTTTTCATCGAAATCATCGGACATTTTAACGTTTTCTCTTGTCTCTTATTTTCCAGCTGAAAAGCGCTGCCCTTGGTTTATTCCAGAGCCCTCTTACCACGCCAAGGAAGCTTCACTAAAGGCTACACTCCGTAACTCCACCCCAGAATAGAAAGAATGGACATCCTTGCAATCCGCACGACAAATACATTGTGTCCGTCATATTGACACTGAGAGTACTGCTGGCCCAGCGGTCACCTGTACTCTAGATGTTTGTCTCCTTTGTTGTGTTCTGATTTTTTCTTTCTGTTTTTTTTTGTTCTGTCATTTTAAAAACCTTCGTGTCTGCATTGTTAATTTAATTCGTTGTGGATATAAATTAGTTAATATTGTATATTAAGAAAGGAGCCCGACAATGCATGTAGTATTGCCTATCGATTAGTTTCAATGATATTTCCTGATCCATTGCTCCACCTTCTTTCTTCAATGAAACACACTTTATTAGTCCCTTTTTACTATTGGCGTGCAATACATTATACTTTTTTCTCGAAATTTCATTATTTTTTATTTAATAGGTAATTATTACACATGTAATTTAAAAAATAGAACTATGTGGCCAGGTCAAACACATTTAAGCCCTGTTTTAACCTCTAATGATGAAAAATATTTCTTTATACTATATGTGAGTTCTCTTGCCTTTCCGTATTACGTATCAATTCCTATCTGTATATTGTTTATTCTGGGACTCTTAAGCGTCCTTTCAACACATTCAGGTTTGAATCTGACCTGATTTTTTTTGTTAAAAGATACTCACTACTAATATGTGCAGGGAAAAAAATTAGTCGCTGTCATGCACTGGAAATATACTAAAAAAATAAAGCATTTGGTCAATTTTGGCCACGCTGTTTTTGCTAACAGCATGGACAACAATTGCTGCTGCGAACGACTAACGACGGTACGAAAGTACTCACGAAAGTATGAAGACCCTTTCGGAGGTACTTCGTAAGAAGAGAAAGTTATGTAATCGTGCGCCTGAAAACTGAGAATATTCGGCAGAGAAATTCCTATTGCCGAGCCTTGGAGACGAGAAACTGGATAAATGCAGTTACTAAATATAAAAAAATTCCGCTAACACGAGGTGTAGCCTGTGGTAATCCATGTTTTGTGGGTCGTTGATACCAAAAAATCGATTGACCGCAAATCGCCTGACTGTGCGTTTGTCAATCTTTCTGTCAACCGTCGTCATTGACCATTCTGTCATTGACCTCACGAACTAAACCGTTTGAGCGATTTTCTTCAAAATTGATATTCCCCAATAGATATGAACTCACGGCTATGGGATTTTTCATGCATATATTGAATTTCGAGGGCTCTTTACATGAAGCTTCAAAAACATTTTCAAAATTTTCTCAAAAATGGCACTACATTTTTAACAAACTTTGTCTTCGCAAGGAGTAATTAACGCTTAAGAGAATGGTGCATGTTTCACATTCCTTAAAATCTTAGATTTTTTGAAAATTTCAAAAGCGCAATTAAAAAATCTTTAATGAAATCAGCTTTTTAAAGGAGGATCTCTGAATAAGTTCTTATTCAATTTTTCGAAAATATGATTAGTTTTCTTGTAATTTGGCGCGAAATATACATGATTTAAAAACAATTTAACCTTTCTTTAAAAATACGCTTCAAATGTTTTCGTAACATCGGATTGAAGAAGGAACACTTAAAATAATGATGCGAGTCTCATTTTCGTTGAAATCTCTAAATTTTCTAAAATTTCAAAGTTAAGAACAATGCGTGAAAGTATGTGCCACGATAGCACCACTCGTTTTTTTCAACTCCCAGTGCGTGACGGCAGCTATTTTTTAACAGCACGTGTGCAAAGTGAATATTTAACAATTGAAAAGAATGAGGCCGGATTTGAAATGTACCTGCTGCAAGATCTCTTCTTAGCTGTGACTCGTAAGCCTATTGCTGCCAAGCAGTGCCTACTGTCACTGGTACTGCCCAATGCCACGCGCACGTTTTGAGTCCCGGAATATCTACCCACATTCTTTCGCTATAAATTGTTGAATTGTGAATAAATGTTACAGACGAGAGTTTTTGACAATATCGTATTACCTGAAATGATCACTCCCCTATAACAGAAACAATTTTGCCCATAAAAAAAGAGCTGTATATTTAATATAATAATCCTGTAGTCGAAAAAAAACCTCCAACTCCTCTAGAATCTAGATAAATGAGAATTCAATAAAACGTGTGCGAATAATAGCGAATGTGGCAGCTCCTATTTTCAGGTAGGTTTGGTGGCAGCCAGGTGGTTCTCCTAGCTCATTGAAAGGTTACTCCCCTTGTAGATGTAAAAGTAGACAGCCACACCCGTATTTCATACACATATGTTTGCCCAAGGGGATATTTCGAAAAACGTGGGTTAGGAACTAGTAATGATGGGAGTGCGAAAAGCTTCATAATGCTACAACACTGCCATGCTGCCTACAGTGCCATGCTTCATGCCATAACACCTTGCACATGTATGTATACGTGCAATGAAGTATATTCAGTTCAATGTAGTCAATTCAACAAAATAGATAACTAGAAAGCACAGGATTGTGGAGAATACATTAATATATATTACTCACATGAAGATGTACTCCATAAAATACACATTCAATTCTTTTCTTAGTAAATTACAACTGTTGCCAATGCCACTCTAATCTGTCCTTTACACTCTGTCCGTTGCCATCACCGACTCTTGGACTAGGGAGCTGTAAGGAATAACCAGTAAGAGCTATTCACTTTTTACTATTTATGTTATTTTTTGTGGGAGTGGAATTGGTTACAAAAGAGACGGATGGCAGAGATCGCAGTTAAGACAGAGTGTACTCTATTTATTTGCTTTTTGATGGAATTGCCCCTTGCACAATCGTGGGCTGCTAGTAACATTATTATTCTGAAACGTAACCATCAAATACTCTTTAAAAAAGATGGGGATCATGTTTTAAAAGTTGTGTTCCTGATGGTATCTTTCCCCACCTAAATGACAATTTAAACAGAGAAATTACGAAATAAGACCATACAGGTTAAAAAAAAACACCTTTGTTTTCGAAAGATTTACATTAAGGACTAACGATGGTCGTTCAGGATGTTCAATAGTCGATATATCGACTTACGTATTCTTTCGATCATTAAATTTCCTCCACGTAATATAAAAT